>CM076576.1:577657618-578102823 GCA_034641835.2 Pinus albicaulis | reverse complement strand
ACATGAGTAACGTTGCCCTCTAGTCTAAACATAGCATTTCCCTAGCAACTAATGTGGCCTATTCATTGATCAGGTGCATTATAATGCTCTTGTGCTGTTATAAGGGCGCGTTACCTTGGCAGAAGTAGGTTTAGTTTAGGTATTTGCATTCCCTCCATATTTATCTTCTCCTCTGAGCTGATGAGGAGGTTTTTTGACCTGTAACAAGGAGTATCATTATAGGAAAATTTAGCTTGAGAAAGTGCCAAGTCCCATTGCTTTGGATTTTTGTAAACCAAACTCCTTAATATGTTTCCCAAGCTCCCATTCACCACTTCAGTTTGTCCATCTGTTTGAGGATGATAGGCTGAAATGAAACTGAGGTTTGTACCTAAATTCTTCCATAGAGCCCTCCAGAAGTGTCCTACAAAATTTGTATCCCTGTCTGAAACAATACTCACAGGAAGTCCATGTAATCTTATAACTTTAGAGAAAAAAAAATTAGCATTGTGAGTTGCATCACTAGTTTTCTTACAAGCAATAAAATGAGCCATTTTAGAAAACCTACCTACAACAGCATAGAAAGAATCATGTCCTCTTTGAGTCTTCACCAAACCTAAAACAGAATCCATGCTGAAAACATCCCAAGGTCAATTGGGTATTGGAAATGACTGATATAAACCCAGTGTTTTGGCTTCTTCCTTTGGCATGTTGAAAAATCCTCCACTTCTCAACAAAAATTTTGATATTAGTTTGCATTTTTGGCCAATAATAAAAAGCACTTACTTGAGAAATTTTTTTATCCTGTCCAAAGTGTCCAGATAGTCCTCCACTTTGTTTCTCCTTAATCAAATTCTCCCTCATGGACCACTTAGGTATACAATTTATTATTCTTGAACAACAATCCTCCTTCAATCAGGTAGTCCAACCACTGGCTTCTATTATGAATAACAAGACTTTTAACAACTACATATATTTCTTTAAAATATGTGTCTTCCTCATACATATCAATCATTTCTTCAAACCCCAAAATGAAAATCTTTAGTTCCTGCATAACCAAATTTACTCTGCTCAAAGCATCAACAACTTTATTTGACTTTCCACTTGTGTGTTTGATTGCAAAGGTAAAACTCTGCAAAAACTCCACCCACTTAGCATGCTTTTGGTTCAACTTCGGCTGATTATTTATAAACTACAGTGCATGGTTATCTGAATACAACACAAATTATTTGGGCAATAAATAATGCCTCCATTTCTTCAAAGCCCGCACAATAGCATAAAATTCCTTATCATAGGATGAATACTTCCTCTTGGCCTCATTTAAATTTTCACTAAAATAAGCTATTGGTCATTGCTCTTGACTCAAAATAGCTCCAATTGCTATCCCACTAGCATCAGTATCAACTTGGAATATTTTATCAAAATTTGGTAGGGCTAAAACAAGCCTTTCAGTGATCTTCTTTTTAAACAACTTGAAATTCTGATTTGCTGCTTCTGTCCACTTAAATAATTGGTTTCTATCCTTTATTGTTTCAATTATTGGTGCACAGATCTGAATAAAACCTCTTATAAACTTTAGGTAAAAACTTGCAAGACCATGAAAACTCCTTACCTCAAATACACATATCGGAGTTGGCCAATCCAGTATTACCTGGATCTTTTCTGGGTCCATCTTCAAGCCTTTTTCTGAGACTATAAATCCCAAGTAAATGAGCTCCTTCTTCATGAAACTACACTTCTTCAAATTTATTAGCAGTTTATCCTTTTGCAAAGTATTTAACACCAACTTGACATGCTCCAAATTCTCTTCCTTACTCTAACTGAAAATCAGAATGTCATCAAGATAGACTATCACAAATTTTCCTACATACTCTTTCAAGACCTCGTTCATTAGTCTCATAAATGTGCTTGGAGAATTGGTGAGCCCAAAATGCATCACTAACCACTCATACAACCCATTGTTAGTCTTAAATGCAGTATTCCATTCATCTCCTTCTCTAATCCTTATTTGATGGTATCCACTATTCAGATCTATCTTACTAAAACACTTTGACCCACTTAAATAATCCATCAAATCATCTATGTGCAGAAATGGAAATCTATTCCTGATAGTGATCTTGTTTATGGCTCTGGAATCTGTACACATGCACCACTCACCTCCTTTCTTTGGACTAAGCATAGTTGGTATTGCACATGGGCTAAGGCTTTCTTTGATAAGTCCTTTATCTAATGGCTCCTCTACCTGTCTTCCAACTTATTCATTCTTCCGAGGGGTCATTCTATTTGCTTCTTTGTTTGGTAAACTTGCACCAGGTATTAAATCTATGTGATGACTAATACTTCTGACTAGTGGCAATTTACTTGGTAATTCACCAACAACTATATTAGCATAACCATCTAATAGATTTTTTTATTTCCAAACGCAGATTTTCTAAATTTGTAGAGGTCAGAATTACTTTGGGTTTACCCACAATAGAAAAATTCATTTCTTTCTCCTTCTTGACTTCTTGCAACAATTCCTTTCCACTAATCAACAAGACATTATTCCCAGCTGTTCCTTTATCTGCTTCATCCTTCAAAGGTAAAAATGTGTGCTTATTTCCATCCTTCTCTATAGTATAGGTATTCCTTTTGCCATCATGAATGTATTTTCTGTCAAATTTCCAAGGCTTTCCTAGAAATACATGGCACACATCCATTGGCATCACATCACACAATATGACATCTTTATATGTACCGATCTGTATCTATACTTTGCACTTTTTAGTCACTAAAATCTAATGTCCCTTCTGTAGCCACGACACTCTGTAGGGAGTAGGGTGTACCATATTAATCAACCCCAATTTCTCAACCATCTCTGTGGAAACAAGATTATTAGTGCTTCCACTGTCAATCACAAATTTGCAGCACTTATCTTTAGATTTGCATATAGTCTTAAATAAGCTCTTCCTTTGAGCTAGTTCATTTACTTCTTTCTCTTCCTTAAGAAATACTCTTTTGATCAATAATGACTCTCCTACCTCAGGTGGCTCTTATTTTTTTGTGACTTGAGGATTTTCTTCCTTGGCCTTAGCTACATTCACATTCCATTGATTTAATGGTTTGTTATGAGGACAATCCCATGATCCGTGTCCCCATTCTCCACATGTGTAACGCCAAATTTATCTTCCTCAAACTCTACCTCTGGGTGAAAATATCCCTCTACCATAGTCTCCTCTCTGCAGTGGTCTACTAATCGAACCTCCTGCTTCATTCTGAGAGTGCTAAAATATTTATCTGAAAGTTCCTCTTCCTCTTGCTGGACTTTTACCTTTATTCCTCTGACTTTGTTTCCTCAAAATTTTCTCCTCTGCCTTCAAAGCTGCCTGGTAAGCGTCCTCAATTGTGTTTAGACTCAGCAAACTGATTTCATCTTGTATGTCATACCTTAAACCATTGATGTATCTGGCTACTTTCTCCATATTATCTTCAGCATGTCCTTCTATAATGCTCAGCTTGTAAAACTCCTCTTCATACTCCTTGATAGTCATTCCTTTCTACCTCAAATTCTACAACAATTTGAAAAGATTCAATTGATATTCCTTTTGCATAAAATTATTCTTCAACTTACTTACCATTTTATCCCATTTCTTGGTATTAGGTTTTCCCTTTCTAGTCCTAGATGTTTGTAGTTCATCCCACCAGATAGATGCATGGTTGTTCAACTTGGTAGCTGCAAAATTTACCTTCTTCTTATCTTCAACCTCTTCCAAGCCGAAATAATTATCCACTAAACTGATCCAATCCATCAGCTCATCAAAATTAAGGTTCCCCTCATATGAATGAATCTCCATTCTTGGTTTTCCACTAACCTTTGCTAATATCTTGAAAAATTTAGTTGCCTCGCTTTCTTCCGCTTCTTATTCCCGAGAAGATTACTCTGTTGCGTTAACATCTCCTTCATTAGGTGCTATCCTCTAAGAAATATCCATTGTCTCCATCCTTGTATGAAGGTGTCAAATCTCTTCTAAAAAAACTACATTGGCTTCTGGTCTTCCCCGACCTATGCTACTCCTCTCCTGGGTGGCATATTTACTACAATCCTTGAGAATAGAATTCAATTTATGCTCTAATACCAAATGATGCAGACAAGATGCAAATATCAAAATACACATGGATATGTGGTTTATGGGCCCACACAAATCCTGATAATCACGGTGGATCCCCTTCACAACTTTATTAACTTAACTACCGCAACTTTGCAACTTTAGAAATTTAACAATATTGTGACTTCGCAACTCGCAGCAAATTCCATACCGCACATCACAAAATTTAATGTTTAACAATAACTATGATCCTTATCCTATGCAATATGTGATCACATCATGTCGCATAAAAAATAACTTACCACGCGATGTCTTAACGCTAAACACTAAAATATCCAATTTGCAAACTTTCTCTAGGTGTGATTTAATCTCTATCATTTGTCTTTGTTAGATTTGACACTCCAAACTTGTGTCTTTTCTTTGTTGCTCCGCCAATCAGCCCTTCTTTGTGTGATGGCCGATGTACAACTTCAAATCTTGGCTTGAATCAAATAAATTCACATAAACCTTTTGACATAGCAACCCTGCTATGTGCAACGCGATATCCAAACACAACAAAGAAATAAAAAACTACAATTTAACACAGACAACTGAATAAAAGTACAAATATACTTGGAATTAAACAATAATGCAAATACACAAAGTCGAGCCCTTAATGGCTGAATTTTCATTTCTTTTTCTCTCTATCCACTCGTCTGTCACACTTCTCTCACTTGCCTCTCACACCTACTCCACACACCATTCTCACACCTATTCATGCTTATATATATCTACTTGAAAGCGGTTCGATTTGTCTGTTATTAGCTTCCTGCTGAACCACTCTAACAAACAATTTCTATCCTATCTAAATTTTGTAACCTGCTTGGCTTAATCTCCTCACAGGGAGAACCAATTGTTATTTTATTCCTATTTAAGTTAGGAAATCAAAACAAACTAACTTCTCACAATTAAAACTAAATAAACTATTATTAATCAATGTTTTTCCACCTCTTGTTAGCCACAACATGTGAACACACAATCACATTGCTGGCTAAATCTGGATGCTCCTGCATCACATTTGTTTAGTAATTAAGACAAAAATATAATTGAAATGGAAATAAAATCTCTAACAAGCTTAATGATCCTCCTTGATCATGTTTTAATGATGAAAAATGATGATACTGGTCATATGTCTATATAAAAATGGTTAGATTAGCCTAAAATGAAATTTGAAGCTAATATGCCTAAGATGAATGATGAAAAATATATAGCATGATGCAGAAAGTACACCCCCATAGCTTGAATATTGATGGTTTTTGGTAAACATAAATCATTTTTCATGACAAAATACTTCATGGTAAGATGCCATTAGTTGAAAATTGTAATGGTTTAGGGTAAACCAATATAAAACCCTAAAATATGTACAAAAACCCAAGATACCTGGTTATGGATAAGCCAAAGAAAATCCCAGATGATGATTGATGATGATGGAGGGGGAGAAAAGGGTACACATGAATATTTATGATTCAATAATTTTTTATGAACCACGTCTTAGAAAAGTTCCCTAGAGAATCAAATGATACAATAGCCAACAATTCATGTATTCAAGTGGATGGCAAATTTTTTTATATGGAATTCAACAAGCATGATGTTTATATTTTGAAGGTACAATATCCAATTAAAATAAGAGTGATGACTATAAAAAATGTGTGAGAGATAGTAGATGAAGAAAAAATACAAAAGATGAATATTTCATAAGATAGAGATGAAGATTTCAAAAGACAAAATATGAAGACATGGAACATGACTGAACACGATTAATGGAAAAGACCATAAAAGAAGAAGATAAATATTAGTCTAGTTAAAAGGACCAATTAAAGATAGGATTATTGAACCACAAGTATTAGTTAAATAGGTTTATGAAGGGTTAAATCCTATTTTTTATATTTAATGAATAAATTATACTATGTTAAGAGGAAGACTATGCACAAAAATATATCTATGAATTAAATATAAGGACAAGGAGAGAACTTATGGATGGAGATATAATTAAATTAGTTTATAGATTAAGGAGATATTATTGGAGATAGTATGTAGAAGAAGAATATGAACATTGGAACAATTTAAGAGACCAACAAAAGGGAGAGGATTATTGAATCACAAGTATTTATTAAGGGTAGTATGAAGGGTTAACTCTTACTTGTGATATCTAACGAAGCGAATATAATATGTAAATGAACATGAGCATGCATAAAAATATATGTACGAATCAAATATGAAATCAAGTAGAGAAGTTAGGGATAGAGATCTCATAAATTAGTTGATAGATTTAAGGAAAGATTACTGGATATAGCTACGAATATCGCTGAAGTAGATATCTATTTATGAAATAGTTTTTATGGTCACCTAAAGCTATATAAAGAAACCAAATGTATAATAGTAACACACATGGGGGTGGATTGATTAAATGCAATTTCCCTATTAGGGATTGCTTCAAAAAAATCTTGTTGTCCCTTGATGTATGTAGGATTATATTTGTTACTAGTTTGTAAAACCTACACCATTTCACCCCTAAATGGAAATGCACTTGTGGATTATGATGCTAGGATTCAGGATAACAAGTCTTTCCTCTAGAATTTTATTGTTAGTGAACTTGAAGGTTTTAAATGGTGTTTCAAACACATTTTTTACACAAATTGTAATTAGGTATCAAATGAATTATAAACATTTAAGAGTCATGATCATTTTCATTCATTATATTAAATATGTAGTCACTAATATTCAAAAATATATTTTTTGTTTGTTTACCTTTTGTATAAAGTTAGTTGATATTCTCTTAGTAAAGTCAAATATTTGGCCTCACACAATCCAAGAAGTCCATTCCCTTAAGAAATATCTATGAACAAAGTAATAAACTACTAATAGATGTCATATTAATTGCATGATATATTATGAATAGGGAAAAGTGTATTGAATAAATGACCCAAATGTAAAATTAGTAGATATCACAATCATTTGCCAAAGAATGTGCCCCATAATTTTCTTCACCAGATTTCCATCATTGCATGTTTTTAGAGATTCTTTAGATATAAGAACGTAACACAATTTATGTGTTATAATGTTTGAATGAGGAGTTAGGGTGGTGTTACGTGGATGGATATAGTGTTAGGAATCACGATTTTCATTAGACCAAAACCCACAAGTGTTAGTCAACAATCACATTGCTAAATATAAGGTTCCATGAGAGGTGGTTAGTCCATGTCACAAAACAAAAGGGGATCAATGGTTTATCCAATGTCCAACAATATTCTGCTATCATGAGTCAGGTGTGTATTGAACTCATTACCTACGCTCTGATACCAATTGTTGGAAACTTGACTAAGCTGATAGGGGGTGAATCATTTTAGTGCATTCATGGACATCAAATTTATGTTTACTATTCTTTTCAAAATTTACCTGGACTATTAAATGAGTAACATCACTCCATATAAAAAGAATATTTTAACAAATAAATAACATTCAACTAGAACATAAAAATCAACACACGTAAGAAACACATGTGGACACAAGATATAAGTGGAAACCCGCAAAGGGAGAAAACCACAAATTTGTTGTTGTTGTATGAAAAGACAAGATCCTAGTGTATAAATAGTCTGTATATTTCTCGTGAAAAAATAAATAAATATTGGTAATTTATAACTAAATATTATAATCCAAAGTTGGTACTTTTCCCAATAGTGTTCATACCAATGCTTTCTTACATCTCCCTCCATCTCTTTTTGCCAATGATTTATAGGTTTTACCCAATTTTAGTATTATTTCTCTCTGCAGAATGGGCTGCCTCTCATAGTTTCTTTGAGAAGTACATCAGTTCTAGTGTTCCTTTTCCAAATATTATTTCAAGGTAGTAATGAAAATTTTGGCCTCCTCTAGTTGTCATGTTTTCAAGTGATTTCCATCGACAATAGTAATCATTTATTTAGAAATACTAATAAGCACTCTTTCTTTCTCTTCCATTGTTTATGCAATTGCCACTTCTTTCTCAATTACTTCAACTTCTAGAACTAATATTCTTTTCTTTAAGGTAGTGGCTTCACTCTCCAATGATTACATAATCTTGTTCTATGCACTTAAATTTTTTTGTGTTGTTGGAAGCTTGTGGGCATCCTTTGAGGTGTTATATTACATCTCTTTCTTATTGTAATTTCATGATGGCCTCCTCTTTAATCACCTTTGAACTGGTATCCATAAATTCCTCAAAATTTGTCTCATTTATGTAATATTGAGTTAGGTGTTGAATAAGAAATAGTATTTCTCTTCAAATATTTTTATGTACTCCAAATGAGAAGGTAAACTTTTTTCATTGTTCTACTAACCATAGGTAAAGCACCATGTCTATGCCACACCTCATGTGCAAGTTTTATATCACGATATCTACTATCTTTCCAAGAAATTCTTGGTGTTGATATCACCATGAGATGATGTTACTCTAATATTGATCAGATTCTTCTTTTCTCATGGATGATTTAATTTCCTTGACAAGATCCCTATAATTCCATGGTCCATGTTGAATTCGATTTGTCATTGAAGTCACATGCTTCTCTTTCTTCCTTTTTCAGACTTTAGTGGGATGACTTCTACTATGTGCAATTCCTTCTGACTTATTGTTCAGTCTACTTTGAGTGGCCTCCATTTTCTGTCTATAATTATTTAAGGTAAAATATAGCTCACAATCTTTGGCTATGTGGCCAATATTGTCACATTTATGGAATATTGTGTGACCAAGAAATGGAGGAAAGGGTTTGTATCTTCTTGTGCTTATATTTTATTTTAACACAGTTTGGACTCAACAATTTTATGTCTACGTGCATTGCACGAGAAATAATAGCCATAGAATAAATTTGTGTACCTCATGACATATGTTATTTTGATAGTGAAAGGTCTTCTTTGTTTGCTTGCTTGAGGGAAATTCATTTTCTGCTGTACCTTTTTCTAATAAGTCTTGATTTGATTTTTCTTACAATATGCTGCTACATGTCCATGTTTATGGAAAGAAAAATACTTAAAATCTATCAAAGGAGAAAATGACTTTCTTGCAAATGACATCTTCTTTGAGTCATTCTTTTGTTGATGGTTATGTTTCTTGTTCTTGTTTTCTTCTTTATAAATCATGCTACTTGCATCTTTTCCTATAGCCCTTTTCAAATTTTCTTTATCATATTTTGTGGTTTAATTTGAGATACTATAATTTTCTAACCTCTTTCTCATGGAGACAACCTTTTCTTATAACATTTCACATTGTGTATCTCTTTCCTTCATATTGTTGCTAATAACTTCATTATTTCTTGTTGATTCTTCCAACTGTGTCCTTAGGCTAACAATTTATTCCTTGTACTCATACTCTCTTTCATAACATATCTGCAATAAATTTTGTTGATCTCCATTTTCATTTTTCAGTCTTTCTATTTCAACCAAGGCTAAGTCAATCTTCGCTTGGTTACCATCTATCTTCTCCTCATGATGATTAGGTACATTCACACTTGTAGAACATGTCTCATTTGACTAAACACTTTCCCTCTAAGAGGCCTTTTTCTTCTTACTCTTTTTCTTATCCTTTTCTAAATTGTTGTTACTAGTATCTCCTTCATGCATGAGCTACAACCTACCCCATATTTCTTTTGCAGATTTGAGATATATCACTTTTTCAAGATTAGATTGTGAAAATTGTTATAAATTGCACAAATTTCCTAAGTATTCCATTGTTTTTCTTGTGTTTAGGGGGCATATTTATTGTATCCATCACATACCAACTTCCACACTGTTGAGGCCTCAGAATTCCTTTGTCACAACGTGGGGGAAAGCCACCCATTCTGGACCTTCGAGCAAGTAATTTTCCATTTTGTGTGGTGGCTCTGACTGGGGATGAAGGGACCAGTTTCCCAATAAGGATGATTTTGGGGTGTGTTTTGTTTATATAACATGCAATGGGAAATTATTTTGATCTATCACACGAATTTATATAGCACTTATCTATTCTACTATATACCCGGGGTGTTTCTTCCTTTATGTGATCTAAAGAGATATCCTTCAACTATTAGTAATGAATATTTAACAGTTGAAAGAGATGAACATTATGTAAAGATGATTATTTTAAAAAAATAATTTGACTAAAAGAATTGTGAAAGGTATATCACATTCATATGTGTGATTATATATCGGATAAGAAATCATAGACAAATATTAGTAAAAAAGTGCATTTAACATTAATTTATGATGACGTTTCAAGTATACAATGCAAGTAAAAATATAACTGTCAATTTAGAAAGAAAAGCTTAATACAAGTGAATAGAAGTACCATATATACAAAGTCTTACTCATATAAACTGATAGTAGGTTTTCTGCTCCTCTTCACTTTCAAGAAATTTAAAGATTACAATAGTGAAACATCAGTTAAACAACTTCAAATGTCCAAAGATAACAGAGTGTGTTCCATTAATCCATCAAAGAATTTACAAACTTACAAAAGTGCATTCTTTGCAAATGTTTTTGAAAAATTTCTAGACCCTTCTCTAAATGCATGAGAAGGGTTTAAATACTAAACTAGAATATGTTTAAAAATAGATTATTACATAAAAATAGAGGAGGTTTAAAACAACCATCCTCGTAAGACAAACTTTAACTACAATCTAGGAAAATAAAGTATCAATACAACTTATGAGTTATGATCCTCCATTTGGATTTGATCCCGAATTTGACAAATATCTAGCATGGTTTTGAGTTGAGCTAGCTACAAAATTCTCGATCTGACCTGTCCCTTGAATATTGCATTTTAGAGTGCTGGCTGCGATCTTTTTGTTGAATCAGTTAAAGACTACAGGGTTCGGTACTGGTGATAAGGTTTAATCAGAAAATTCCAATAATTTTATTGATCAAACTTGTTTACTTTTTCAATCATTTCTTCCTGCATTTATGTCCTTTGTTTCCAATGTGTTTCCAACTTCTTGATTTCTGAGAGCACTTCAAATGTGGACTCTTTGATATGCTCTGCTTTCAAAAAATATTCACATATAGATTCAGTAATTTATTTTGTTAACCTTGATGCTTTTCCTACTGCTTTGTCTGCTTGCCTTATCTGTGCTTCCCAATCTTTAAATAATATTTCCTTGTGAAATTTTCTACCTGGGGTAGATCAACTTCCTTTCCTGAGTCTGATGCTTGCCATTGAATGTGTTCATTGATTTTCTTCTCATTTTTCTCACAATCAAGTTTCTGGATAACCACTTGTTGGATCAGTATTTCACTTGAATCGTAATAAGAGCTAATGATTGAAGCTTGTTGGAAAAATACTTCTTATTGTTGATTTATCTTAGCATTCACATCCAATTCTTCCCTTATGAATTTCTCTAGCTGTGGTTGGATTTGTAATTTGTTTATTGTTGCTTCTCGTTGTGTTTTCTTTTCTGTAAGTTGCACCTGATGCTACAAATTTATTCTTTCAAAATCCTTTTGAAACTGAGCCATTTTCAATTCCATTTGCCTGCTGGAGTTAGAATTTTCTTTCTCTAACAATCTCTCTAAATCTTGTATTTTATCTTTTTTCTTCTGTAACATTTGAACTTCAGTAGCCTTATCAATAGTGGTAGTAGCATATGCCCCTGCAAACTGTGATAGCTTGGTTAAATGTTCAGTAGGATCAGCTAAAGGATCATTCCATAAAACATCAACAAATTCATTTGTAAGACCTGAGACGACATCATCAATTCTTCTGCTTTTTCTTCTCTTGACTACAACCTTATGATTAGGACTGTGGAAGAAATATAGTGAAGGGATTTCCTCAATTTGTAAAACTATCTACTCTATAGGGTACGATGGAATGATCTCTCGATAATGAGTTTCAGGAACTTATTGTAGTGGAGTAACAGTTTCCACTAATTTCTGAGAATGTTCTGGCGTCTGAAAACTGGTAGATTGTTCAGTATTAGGACTTGTTTGAGGCATTTCCAGTGCCTTAGAAAACTTATCCCATTCACTCTTCAAATCCTTTATCTGATATTTTTCTTACTGATCAGGTGTATTTTGGTTGTGCTGAACTTCTTGGGAAGATGATTCAGTTCCATTAATTCCTCCTTTCTCTTGCATCTCAATCTATTTGATTACTTGATTAGTTACCTTTTCTGGGCTCTCATTTCTATTTTCAGATTCATTATCAGAATTATCCAAATTCTGAGTTTGATGTTCTGATTTCCCCGAC
Organism: Pinus albicaulis; assembly: GCA_034641835.2. Classification (NCBI taxonomy): domain Eukaryota; kingdom Viridiplantae; phylum Streptophyta; class Pinopsida; order Pinales; family Pinaceae; genus Pinus; species Pinus albicaulis. The sequence goes on along the minus strand of CM076576.1, from coordinate 578,090,529 downwards.
TCATCTTCAAACATGTCTTTAGCTTCATTATCTAAGCTAATACTTGGATTCGGTCTGTTGATAGCTTCAATAGTCAATAAATACAGAGGAATCATTTCCATTTTGTATTCTTGGAAGGCTTCCAATTCATCTTTATTGAGTTTTCTGGATGCAAACTTTAGTACATCTGAAAAATTTTCAATACCTTGAAAGAAATCATCAAATATATCTATCTCTTTCACAAAAGGCTTCACTTTGAGCTCTATGATGTAAATTTTAATTACATTATTTGGGTCATATGGTTACTTTGGCATTACAAACAAATTCAACAAATTAACATTTTAAACTTCCTTGAAGGCATGACCAAAGTGCAAAATTACCGCATTGAAAAGGGAAATTAGGCCAAATGGCCTTCTTAGCATCTTTAAGTTGTTTCGAAATACCATTTACCACAAGTTGGTAAGAAATATCTCTAGCAAGTAGCTTGTCAGGAACATAACATGGCAGGACATGAGGAGAATCATAACTCCTGAAAACCCTGACATAGGTGAAACTTTCTTCAGCAAACCATCTGGCAACGGGAAAAATGTATGTACTAGCCTCTTTGGAAATCCTAGGGGCTTTCTCGTTAAATATAATCTAGTGCATAGGCAGTATGAATCTATTTTTGTAAAAATGTAGATGGAAATCTGACTCCCAAAGGGCTTTGTGGTAAATGTGGATTGGAGTAGGGTCTTGGGTTGTCCATTTCCATCCCATGGTACAAAAAATCGAAGAAAAGAAAACTGCATCCATGACATATGCACTCATGTAAAAGGAGGGTATCTCCCTAGAGGAAACTCTTATTTTACTCCTATACTCCATGATACTTCTGGCTAAATCATCAGATAGGATATTTTCCCAATTCAAAATTCAAGAATTGATGATTGCATCAATTAATGGAACCCAATCTATAGAAAACCTAGTAATATCATGCTTTGCAAATAATCTACACAACATACTGGCACCATAGCAATAAGGGGAAGGAATTTGTGCTATTGGGTACATACTGAGTTTGTCCCGTTTAATCTTGCCTTGGTCATCCTTTCATTCTTTCATAACTTTCATCAAGGCTGGATATTTTGTTCTAAAGCTTTGAAAAAATGCTTTGTCATAGTTTTGTTGTAGGGTGGGTAAGTGGTACATTGTCCTCAAATCTTCTGCCTTGAATGAACCGATATTTTCACCCTTTGAATTCTTAAATGCCTTATCTTCTATGTTCAACTGGTCAATTATCCACTTAACCATATCTATATAGGGGAGAATATTTTTCCTTGCTACTACCTTATGGGTAAATGAGCATGCAATGTCGAAATAGGTCAGTTTTGAAGGAACTGACATGCCTGCTGTAGCAACTTTGATTATTACCCTTGGCTTTTCATTCTCGAAGAATTAATACATTTCCTCCCACGAGGAACTATCGCAATCCTTGTTGTAAGTGGTATATGAGAATAAGGAATACATATCTGATTCTTCAATAGATGATGCTTATGAAATTTCCTTTTCTTTATTGCTCATCTCTGTTATCTTTGCTTTGTTAAGTGGTTCCCTAAATTCAAGAGAAAAGAGAAAAAATTATAAATAGAGAGAATAGAGAGACATATAGAATTAAAGCAATATAATCACAAATCTGACGTTCAATCATTCAAAACATGCTCGAAGTAGATATGAATCTTTCAAACCTTACTCCTATTTAATGTCGTTAATCACCCATAATTATTTCAATCAAATATCTTACACACCTTCATGTGAAATGTCTATCGATCAATTTTATACATTATATATTATAACCGGTTGATTAGATATGAACCATTTTTCACACTTGAGCAATAACTATCAATTATCTCATATCGCAACCCGACACTGTCTCTATTAGTTATGATACCGATAAATTTTTCAAAATGCGATCTGCACAAATCGTACATTGCAATTTCCATATGGTAATAAAATTTGCATTTAGTTATTTTCTGCGAAATGTGAAGTGCGCTTAAGGAATCATGCCGATGTGCTTTATCGAATACTTGAAGTTTTATGTTTTTTTCTTTATTGTTTCGTCGAGTCCGTTTCATCGCAACTCGTACCAAATTATTATAAGTTGATCATTTTACAAGGTGCGATGTGATTTTATTTTAAACTGGTGTTTAAAGCTTTTGTAACATGAGTTTTATATGACTTCAGAAAAGATTTTGCGCATATCGCAGCTCACAAGACTTAATATGTTTTAAGTTGTAAGGCTTTTAAGCTATGCGATTTGCGATGCTCGCTAAGGAATGAAAGCAAAAAGGAAAAGAACTTTATTTCCTAAAGTTTTTAGACTTAGTCTAAGATAAAATCAAACAAATAAATTTCCTATTTATTTTTATAGGGTCCCCATTTAGTGAAAATAAATGGGAGTTGTTGTATAACACAAAGAACACATCAAGTCCAAAAGCTATCAGTTTATATTTTACCTTCTCTCTCCATTCCTGAAATTTTGCATTACTGAGCACAGTTACATTGATCATCCATGATTCAATCAGGTCTATCTTCCAGTTGTTAATTCTATACATAAACTGAGAGAGGGGGGGGGGGGGGTTGAATCAATTTAGTTCATTCATGAAAATCAAATTTCTCTTTACTTGTTGGAAAATTTGATGTCCACAAAAGCACTAAATTGATTCACCCACCCCCCCCCTCTTAGTTTAGTGAATTTTCCAATAAGAGGTATTAGAGAATGTTAGCACTCTGTAATTTCAAGGCTGAAGCAAAAACCTCGGAGGTAACATCAAAACCGCTTTGGAAGCTAGGATATAGCCCTGCCAGCTTCAGAGAGGGATCTCTCTTTATTATTTAACTTTGTTTTGAATAGATATTAGGCTAGTTAATGGGCTCAGAGTTTGGTTTTTGAATTGTTTTGGTTGGAAAAAAAAGGGAAGGACATTGGGCAATGGAGTCAAAGAGGCTTAGGGTGATCAATTTGCAGAAGTATCAAGCTTGAGTGAAAGAGGGAAAGCTAGGTTGCATTCACTTGATTTTTTAGGGTTTTAAATGAATTATGGAAGTGGAAGAAATATGGAATTCAGTAGAGATTGAAAAGAAATTAAGTATTCTTCAACCTGACCTCAGTAGAAAACATACAAATTGTAAAGAAACTAGAATAACGTGTTCCAATTAACATGTCATATTCATCACACTTTCTGTTTTACAATTAAGAATTTTTGATACACAAAGAAAAGGAAAAAACAATGGAAAACACAGTAACGGTGAAGAACTTCACCAGTGAATACATCACATGAATCTTGAAACAACTGGTCTTGTATTACTTTCAAATGGTCACTTGAACTCAGTGAACATCTTTCCAATGAATGGTAGTCTTCCTTATTACAAATCCCAACAGCTATTACTTCAAAAGATGAAGTATTTATACAAATTATAAACTAAAATATCCTGAAAAACTATCAAGATTTATTACAAATATCTCTAACTGTGTTTACACAAATAGAACTAAAATATTGGACATTTAAAACTAACGAAACTACTTGGTACTATATTTGTGGATTGCTAGTGGTGACAGGCCCTCCAAATGTGCAATGTTGTTGCTTTGTAGGTAGGAATGATTTGATGTCTCACTATTTCATTGTATTCTGTCCAAATCTATCATGATATATTTTAGACATCCTATGCTCAGAAAAAATATTCTAACTTCTAAGTAATGCTTATGACTCCCCTTCCAACATTCGGGGCATTTAGGAATCAGGATGGAGGAAGGAAACACATACCAGTCTTCAAGATGCACATGGAACTGAAAGGGAATATTTCATATAAGCACTCAAAACTACCTTTGTTAGGTAAAATGGGAACCTTGACCATCTAATATGGGCAACAAATAATGAGGCTAGAAACTACCAAATAAACATGTTACAAATAAAAATTTCATTCCCTAACTTCCTAGAACCTTGAAACTTGTATATCATTTGGAATCTTTAAGATCCTTTTATAATGAAAATATTCCTATGGATAGTTCTAATAACAAAAAATATTACATGGGAAAACATATAAAATAGGTCTTGGAAAGGCCTAAGCGTTTGTAGAATGTGCAAGGAAAACTCTGAAAGTGTGTCTGAACTATTTTCTTAAGTGTCATTTAACCTGTTAGTGTTAGTATTTGTAATATTCCTAATTTTTGTAGCTCATGGGAATATTGCATTTTATTATTAGTTTGCTTTATTCATGAATAAAAGTATGTGAAGGAGGTTTATTAAACTCCTCAGTTGAGAATAAATACATGCCCTATGTGAAAGAGGACAAATATGGGCTATTATATTAAACACCCCTAAGTGTGAAAAGGGTAAATTCATTTGAATGGGTCAAACTTGGCCCCACCTACAACGCAGTTTGGAGGGAAGCTTATCCATCAAGCACAACGTACTTCTAGAAGAGGATCTCTTGTGTTAAAGAGGATAAGTTGAAGAAGGTGGTTTAGGGTTTTGGCAAGCCCTCATGTTATAAAAAAAAGGAGAGGCAACAAGCAAAGGTTGTTGAATAATTTTAGAAGTTGTTGCAGCAATTCTAGCCTCTTGGCTGTTTAGCCTAAGGGAAGAGGATTTCCTGCTTAGGAATCCTCTCTGCTTCCATGGAGTAGCTCTTTGGAGGAGATTGGGATGTATCTCTCCACTATCCGGCATTATGGCCAAGCTTCATCTCTATAGCAGTGTTGGTCTTGTTGAGGGTTTTGCAGCTACTTGTGAGTTGCAACAAATGGGTGAACTAGATCTACAAGATCTAGTTGTTTAGAGGATATTTATCTCAGGGAGGGTGTCTCTGACCACCCGAAAGAGGATCTCACTCTCATTTTTCTTTCAGATCTATAATATTCATTTTCTGTAACATTTCAGTTAAGCTACTATGTTGTCTCCTTAGGGAATTGCGTTATTTCCATGTACATGTTTCATTCTTTCTGGTGATTGTGGCTTGCCTCTCACTTTGAATATTTGTAAAGTAGTTTGCTGATATATTCATATTTATATCTGATATATAATGTAATGAAAGCCATATTTAGAAATCTCTGAAGTTTTCTGCAGTTCAGTGTGTTAAAAGCTATATCTACACTTTGTTATGCAATCTTTTGATAAAACCCCAAGGGGATATTGTTAAGAAGGCTGAGTAGTTTCCAGATCTGGTATGGATTTGATGTTTTAGCCATTGATCAGTTGTAGATCTGATATATAACCTACAGCAGCTGAAGCTCCTCATATAGAACGCTGTCAGGTATTTTCTGCCGCTTTTACATGTGTTACTGCTATAATTTCTAAAGGATTCTTGCCCTTGATTCATGTAAATTATCTGCTTCTTCAAAGGAACTTCATTATGGATATTATTTCTTATTGCCACACTGTAATATGTGTTTTATGGCTAATTTCCAGTGACTCCCAGCAGAAACTGTGCAATTCCTGAAGGAGGGTTTCTCTATTAACCCAACTCTCTCCTTTAGTTGATTTTCAACTAGTGTTGATTGTGGGAGATCTGTTTAAGCCATCTAAACTCATTTTTTCTTGCTGAAACTCTGCATGGAGGTCCAAAACAGCCTAAAATAAGGGAACCCAGCCCTGTTCTACATTATTTTAGCACTGGTTTGCTTATACAATGTCCTCCTTGAGCCTATTGCAGATTTTTCTGAGACTGGAATTTCCCGCTTCTTCCTTATTTGGTTTTTTCTTTTCTTTTGGATCCATTATTTAGATCTGAAGATATAAGGTTCCTAAGGGAAAAAAAATCTAAGGGGAGTGTGTCATTCCCACGCTTGTTGTGTTTCACCAATCTTCTATAGACAGAGTTTGGAACGGGCCAGGAAGCCTCTGGTTTTCACCCTCTCTTTAAAGGTGATATAACCGGTAAATTCCCTACCAGTATATCTCTAGTTTGGATCTATTGGTGTGATTCCATATTACTATGATTCCATAGTGGAATATCTTATTCCCTACTGAGCCTATTTTTCCCCATTTGGAATATTGCAGTATTTGCATACTTCCACCAGGGATCAAACACATTTTTCATGTGCATCTTAGGTGTCCCATTCTAAAGAAATTTTCAATCATTCCATTAGGTCATGATATAAAATTGTTCCACTAGTAGTTTTCCTTGTCAACTGTCCCATTTTCCTTCATAAGTGTATGCCTGCTGACCCTCTTCCATGTCTTCATCATACTGGAAATAAACCTGCTCTCATTTAACTTTTAGTCAAAATCACTCATTGATACAGTTGTTTTTATTTTCCATTAGGTCACTAGGGTTTTAATAGGTCAGCTCATTGCATTGTCTCATTTGAAATAAAGGAAAAATAGAAGGTATGAAGGTGATCCAGAAATAAACTCATGATTTTCTTCGGTCAGGTTTGCCATGTAAAGTTACATTTCATTTTTGTAAGTTTTCATCTCAAAAACGACATTTTTGAGATAAAAATAGATATGTTTTTTTTACTTTCTAATTATATGTAATTTTAAAGTCACTATATGTAATAAATTAAAAAAAAAACTGATTATTCCTAGCTAAAGACAATTTCATGAAAATATACAATGATCATGTCAAAGCATCCAAAGCATCAAAAGCATCAAAAAGTGTTGTGAAAGGTTAATGAGAAAAAAGGAAAATGTGGGTCCCAATCATTCAAAATTCAAAGTCATGCAAGGTATAAAAACCCATTTTCTGAAAGAAAACCTCATTTTTTCATTGCCAAGGGAAAAAAAAGTGTTTTGGAGGAAGATGTTTGAGCAAAGAGAAAAATTGGAGAAATTTGCCTGGCGTTGCACTCCTGGGTAAGGCGCTGCACATAGGCCAAAGGCGCTATGCATAGGACAATTCAGGAAGTGTTAAATTGAACGGTGTTGCGCATAGGAGAAGGGCGGTGCGCTCCTGGGTTAGGCACTACTCATAAGCCAGAAACCTCTCAAAATATTCCCAACTTTACAAATTCGCCTCTTTTTTCCCTAAATCAAGTAAGTAAACCCTCTTTCGCCCCTTTTACTTCATTTTATGCTTATGGGTAAAGTTTCATATTGGCAAGAAAATGACAAGAAAACCCTAGTTTTCCTAAAACCCCCATACCCATGATAAAATTTTCCAAAACCCCCTTGTCCCAAAATTATTATCCCTAGACCCTACTACTTCACCCCATACTCCCAAAAGCACTAAAACTACCCATCCATAAGTCCCTTTACCCTTTTCCATTAAAACCCCAAATTTATAGGATTTTCGCTCTTTTGCCTAGATTTCCCCATACCCTTGACCTATAATTAAATTTTAATTTTCATCCCTCTTCATATTTTCACTTCCCATCACCTCACAAAGTTTAGTAACCCTTTTCCCCATCTCCCTTAATTTTTGTGGCTCTATCCCTATTCCCTCAATCCCTCAATTCATCATTTCTTTCCCTGCTCCCATTCCCTTCACTCCCTCACTGACTCTCCCTTTTTTTTTCTTTTCCCTAGGGGTTTCAAAGTGCCAAAGAAACAAGCATGGAGAGAGAAGACAAAGATTACATGGTGGAGGAAAATAATGATGATGAGTTTGAGGGAGATGAGGTTGTATAGCAGAGAAGGCCACATAAAGGAGGAAAAATCATCAGGATAGAGCCAACAAACCTGAGATAGCTAGAGGCTTCACCTTTAGCTATGTCTTGTTTAATATATGTTGGGTGTTATGAGTTTTGTGAAAAGGTGGAAAGAGTTCAACATCATCTTGAGTTGACTAGGCTTTTCATACTGAACCTCGATGATAACAGGGTAACTCTTGCAGGTGTAACTTTTTCCTTGTCCACTGCCATCATTGCTGATGCTACAGGGATTAAAAATGTAGGGGAGAGATGGTACAAAGAAAATTACCTGGATGATCATTATTTTGAGCCTTATCTCAAGACTAGGTACAAGAATCAAGGAAGAAATATTTTCCCCTTCAGTTTCCTCCTCAGCAAGTATGCACTGTTGATGAGGATTATCATGAGATATTTTACTTGAGGGCATATTTTCCAGATTGTACATATACCATATCAGGCTACTTATGCATTTCACTAGGGTGAGGATGCTGAACATTGCATATTTCTTGTTCTGGGGCATTGAAAATATGGCACACTTGGTGTCAAAGAAAGAATATCATCAGAAAATGAACAACCTCTATCATCACTCTCTCATCAAACTCATTGTGCTTCACCATCTAGATCTACTGAAAATCTCTTGGGATACCTCTATTTCAAATGAAATATTCACAAATCCCCAAATTCCTTCACCAGTGCCACTAGAGAGAAGAGAGACATCTACTAGCCCTGCAGCTGTAAAAACAAGGAAGCATCAAGTCAAATCACCAGGGCCAGTCAAATAATGAAGTCTAACATATCAGAGAGGGCTTAGAAAACTGTTTGTAGCAAAGAGGCAAGTGTTTGGTCCACATGGTGTGGAAGGGGCCTTGCCTTCTTCATCAACACAGAAGCAAATGTTTGCTCCACATGGTGTGGAAGGGGCTTTTCCTTCTTCATCAACAAAGCAAGTACAATAGGCACAGAAAGGAAAGGAGAAAATCATAGAGGTTAGTCATGAAGAAACATATCAACAACATGAAGATGCCCATGAGGAGGAATTTTATTTTGAGCTAGTAGACCTTGAAGAGTTTGATGATACTACTACATCAAAGAAAAGGAGGCACACATCAGAGAGTTGCAAAAAAATCTTGAGAGGGAAAAATTCATCATCTCTTCCCTAGAGCAAGAGAACAAACAGTTGGCAGACAAACAAACTCTTTTGGAGATGAAATTGCTGTAGCAAAGGAGGAAAAACATGATCAACCAAGCAGCCATAGAAGATCTTGAGTAGGCTGGAAAAATCCAGAAATGGCCAATGTTGGGAAACCAGCTCCAAAAATAGAAGAAAAGAGATATAAACACCTTATAAATAAGCCACTTTGAGGGGAAACCTCCAATACATTACATGAATGACCAATTCTTGGATGATACAAATTACAAAACATCCTTTCTATATATAGGAGTCCATGGGGCCACAATGTAATCCTAGTGGCACCACAATGCAATCCTAGCCGACCTAACAATAATAATTTAAGGGCACAATAATAACAATATGGGGGTTACAAGGGTACAATAATAAAAATAAGGGGGTTGCACTAACAACAATAAGGGACTATACTAGTAATATAGGGACCTAACATGCCCCTCTCCTTCAAAAAAGCATTGTCCTCAACGCATGAGTAGCTCTGGGTGCTTCTGTATAAAATTCTCATCCTCCCATGTAGAATATTTAGTGGGTAAGTTCTTCCACTTGATGAGATACTCTGAAATTGATCGATTCCGTAGCTGTCGAGTTCTTATTTATGTGACCACTTCAGGTTCCAATATGATTTTTCCTTCCTAATCAAGTTTTGGCAATATTGTTTGAATTGGAATATTTTCACCTATAACCTTATTTAAGCATGAAACATGGAAAATTGGATGCACTCGTGAAGAAGCAAGAAGCTCCAATTTGTATGCCATAGTACCAATCTTTTGCAACACCTTGTAAGGACCATAGTACTTTGGCGATAATTTATTATCCTTCTTAGCTTGCATGAGGGACATTTGTTTGTATGGTTGTAGCCGTAAAAATACCTGGTGTGCAATACTGCATGCGATATCCTAAAGGAGAAGTGTGCAATTCTAAAAGAATATTTTGTTTTAGTTCGGAATTATTACAAAGATATAAGCAATCTTTGTACCGTAAGGAATCATTTTTCCAACTAAATGTATCAAATGTAATAGGATCTTGCTGTAACTTTTGAATGAGTGTCCACACTTCTTCGTCCTTCTTCCATTCATCTCTTGCTTCGGTTATCCAATTTGGTTGGATAATAGAAATGGCACAAAGCAATGCTTCCACCTCTTCATTATTTCTTGAGAGTGCATCTGCAACAACATTTAGGTTCCCTTTTTTGTAGATCATTTCAAAGTCATAACCCAACATCTTTGTGACCTATTTTTGTTGCTCTTCTGAAGATAGTCCTTGTTCCAAAAAGTGTTTAAGACTATTATGGTTAGTTTTTACCTTGAAGTGTCTTCCCATTAGGTAAATTCTACATTTCTTTATTGCATGCAGTATTTATAACATTTCCTTCTCATAAATAGGTTTCTGTAAATACTTTCCTTTGATTGGATGACTTTCAAAAGAAATGGGTCTTCCTTCTTGCATTAAAACAACACCAATTCCATTTCCCGAGGCATCACATTCCACAATAAAGGTTTTTGTGAAGTCTGGCGTTGCTAAGACCGGGTCTAGGCACATTGCCTCTTAAGATGTTCAAAGGCCTTAGTTTCTTCAGGAGTCCATGAAAATGCTTCTTTCTTCAATAATTTTGTTAGAGGTGCTGCTATTCTCCCATAATTCTTAACAAACTTGCGATAATACCTTGTTAACCCTATAAATCCTCACAAATGCTTTATGGTTGTGGGACCTTCATCTTTACCTGATTTAATTTTGTTAGGGTCTACCTTAACACCTCGTGAGATACAATATGACCCGATATTCCCACCTTCTTTACTCCAAAGAAACATTTGGATGTTTTCGTATATAATTGTTTCCCGGCAATAGTTTGATCACCCCATCAACATGTTGAACATGATCCTTCCAAGACCTATTGTAGATTAGTATATCTTCAAAAAATACTAGCTCAAATTTTCTAGGGAAGGGTTTGAAAATGGAATTCATCAACCCTTGAAATGTAGAAGGTGCATTGGGAAGGCCAAAAGGCATGACCAAAATTCATAATGACCCTCATGAGTTCAAAATCTTATTTTTTGAATATCTTCTGCCATTCTATTTCCATGATATCCCGAACAAAGATCCAACTTGGTAAAATAAATTGCTCGATGTAATTCATCCAATAATTCATCAATCACAGGAATGGGAAATTTATCTTTAATGGTGAGCTTATTGAGCTCCCTATAATTTGGACACATGCACCATGATCCATCCTTCTTGTGTACCAATACTACAGAGTAGAGAGAACTTTGACTAGGTTGAATTATACTAGCCTCTAACATTTCTGCAATCATACGTTCAATTTCGCTCTTTTGGACATAAGGATATCTATAAGGCCTCATGTTTGGAGGAACACTTCCTGGAATCAAATGAATAGCATGCTTATGATCATGAATGTACAGGTGGGATTCCTTTGGGAGTTTCAAAACCTTGGAATGATTGTCCAATACTTTTTGGAGATCTCAGAGAGAAATAAGATGATTTTGATGTTGGAACTTCTAGTGAATATGATCAGAAATCATGCCTCATCGTTCTTTCAGACGCTTTGTCATGAAATTATAGCTTATTATCTTTCATCTCCAAGCAATACCCCGTAATTCGACTTCCTTCTTCAAAAAAAATTTCAAGAAAAATTTTGAAAAATTAAAAGCTACCATCCCCAAAGATTGTAACCATTGTACTCCTAGTACAACATCAGAACCTCCCATAGGAATGGAAAGCATTGGACTGTTCAATACATATTCCCCCATGGTTAGTTTGATATTATGGCATTTTCCACAGCAATTTATAGTTCCTCCATTTGCAACCCTCACTTGACATTCTGGTCCTGGATATAGGAAATAATTCAATTCCTTGGCTACCTTACAATGAATAACATTATGGGTACTACCTGAATCAATCAACACTATTACCTTTTCTTCTTGATATGTCCTTCCATCTTGAGAGTTTTAGGAGTGGTAATTCCTACCAATGCATTACACGATATGGTCGGACTCATTTCTTCCTCTTCTAGGGTTGGTTCCTGGTGTAATCCTCTTCTTGTTCATTTTCTTCTTCCTCTTCACAATCATCTATGTAAAATAATTTCTTCTCATCACACTTATGACCTTTAGTGTATTTGCTATCACAATTGTAGCAAAGCCATTTTTCTCTTTTTTCTTCCAATTGTTCTGGTGTCAACCTTGTAGGTTGTGGAAGTCTAGGAGTAGCAACACTTCCATCTTTATAGATGTGAGTGGTAGGCTTCCTTGTCGCCATAATTTTACATTCAATTTTTCTTGCCAACCTGAATGCCTTCTCTAATGAATCTGGTTCCCAAACGCAAAATTCATGTTGGATGTTATCATTTAAAGTCCCTATGAAGACATCAATCATGTGTTCCTCTGGACTATCAGTTACCCTTATATTCAATTTTTGGAAGTCGTCAATGTGCTCCACCATTGAACCCTTTTGTTTGAGATTTATCAATTGGATAAAGAATGCATTGTTCTTTGTATCCTCATAATGCTATCATTTCCTTCATAAAAATTCACCAAGTGATAATTTTTTGTGGCAAAAAGCCATCGATACCATACAAATGTATTTTATTCTAAATGTAAAGTTGCAATGCATACCTTTGTGTGTTTTGCACATTATTGAGATCAAAATATTGCTCCATCTATAGTATCCATGTTACAGGATCCTTTCCATCAAATTTCCTCATATCCATTTTTGGAATATGATGGTTCTTCCTTCCAACATTAGAGTTTATGAAATCATGATTAACATTTATTTTGTTCTCATCATGAGTTTCATATACTATTTTTTCACCATTAGGAAACATTTCTTTATCAACTTTTTCAAACCTTACAAGTATGCTTTTAGATCCTTTTTCATGTTTTCCATTTTTTCATCGATCTTAGCTTCCATGTCATCAATCTTAGATTCCATGCCAGATTCCATGCCATCCATGCCATTCTTCAAACCATCCATCTTAGATTCCACACCTTTCTTCAAACCATCCATCTTATTTTCCATGCCTTTCTTCAAAACTTCCATGTCATTTTTTGTTGTTCTTTGTGAGAGCGAAATTTGTTGCACTTGCTCTTGTAATTTTGATATGTCATGTTGCCATTCTTCATCTTCATGAGTCATAGTAGAGCCTTCTAAAGGCTTAATGGGTGTTGAATTATTTTAGCTTACTTTAGAATCTATTGATATATATTCTACAATATTCCCTTTTGGAATCAATTCTACTTGATTCTCAAACAAGACTTATGCAATTCGGGAGAAAAAAATACACACCTTTTACTTGCTTTGAGGTGCTCTATAATAATGAATTATCTCCCGCGTATTTGCAGGATCCTCAATATCCAAATTCGGCCTGTAGTAGCCCTCTAAAGCTTCTTCAAATGTCGCTGTGTACGACTCCGATTTGATTCTTTCAAGGCAATGTTATGTCCAATCTCCCACAATGACCCAATTATATTTTTTTCATTTGTATCATCCAAGAATTATTCATTTATTTAATGTATTGGAGGTTGCCCCTCGAAGTGGCTCATTTCTAAGGTGTTGATATCTCTTTTCTTCTCTTTTTGGAGTTGGTTACACAACATTTGGTATCAGAGCTTTGGATTCTAGGGTTTCGCTGCTCCAAACAGGTCATCGTGGAATTTTCGCTATAACTTTTTTTCTACGAAGTTTCAGAATCTGAAATTTTTAGGGTGCGAAGCCGACATCCTGAGGAATATTTTCGAAAAATTTCAGATCTTGGTTCGAAATATTTTAGGAGATATGGTTTGTGGAATTTAGGGATTTTTGTAGGCTCTTGACTTTAACCTAAACATGTCATCACAGAATTTTCTCTATAACTTGTTTTATGAAAATATTTAGAAGCTAAAATTTGTAGAGAACAAAGCCAAAATCCTAAGGAACATCTGTTGGAAATGTTTTCATTGATGGCAAAGGAGATGGCAAAGGAAGACCACTTGAGGCAGCAAAAGGAGAATTAAGGAGTAGCATCAGTCAAGGAGCAGATGAAATAAAGAGAGCATAAGACAAGTAGCTGAGGAATGAGACAGAGTGATGAGGAACAATTATTCAAGTGGGAAGTTTGTGAAGCACTGTTGGGGAGAATACATCAATTCATTCTGCAGAATGTAGCAAAGTTCGAAGTTGAGGAAAAGAATTATTCAATTGAAGGCATAGAATATCGGAGCCTCATAGGATTTGCTACAAGTATAACAGGAGGAGTGGATCCTATAGATGCAACAGAGGAAGGAGCACAAAGAAACTAAGACAGCAGATATAGCAGAAAGGAAGAGACAAAGAAGTAACAGAGGCAGCAAAGGAGGCAGCGCTGAAGCAGAAACAGGCAAAGGACAACTAAATAGAGACAGACAAAAGAAAAAACAAGCAGGGCAAAGGAGACAGGTGCAAGAACACTGCTAAAATGTAATAGTCGAATACAGAGGCAGAGTGAAACGATCGAGCAGTGGAAGTAGAAGTAGCGAATATGGAGTCAGTGAAACGGTCGAAGTAGTGGAGGCAGAGGCAGACCTGTTATAAAATTCCGAGAATCGCTACCTTAGCCGGAGGATATATGTATACAATTCCGGGAATCGTTACCCACGCTAGAGTATATATGCAGCGTATTAACATATATTGTGCAAGATTAAACGACTAAAGGTCCAAACCATATATATTTGTAATGAATAAGCTTTAATGGACAAAGAGCCAAAGGTATCAAAGCATTATATGATAAACGAGATGACCCTTTCCAATCGCAATAGGTGCGGGAGAAAGATTGGCAACTAAGAACTGAACATATCGACAAAAGTTTCGATTGAGTTCCGGACCCGATGGGTGTATGAATTATGGTTCAAACGTATTTAAAGTCCGGCATAATCTCATCGGAGAATATAAAGGCATTGGAACGACACAAAAGAGGGTTGCGATTGCGATCAATCGCATCATAACAATTGCAAAATTACCAATCGCATCGGAGTTAAAATAGAACATGTTAACAAATATTTGCATTTGTGATTGGCAATACCGGACGCGATAGTCATATAAACTTCGCCTTATAAAGCATGGTCGGGTCTGCATATCAATCGCAATCAGAAATTTGTGGAGCGTATCAATCGCATCAGAGCAAGGCAGCTTGCGATTGCGATTGGAAATATCGGATGCGATAGTCATATAAACTCAGCTATATAGAACATGGTCGGGTCCGCATATTAATCGCAATCGAAAATTCGTGAAGGCATTGTTATATATATTTATATAGTTGTTGCGATTATATTGAAATGCGCCGCGTGGACTGTGGACCCACGGGCCTTGGCTCAAGGTGGAGGGTGATTCTTTATATAAAACAATTGCGATGTATGTATGTTCTGCTTGCGAAACTCCCACATCAACAAGACACTTGTCATGTAAAGCAATGGAATTCCCAGACAATAACGCTTATGTTACATATTGTATATAAATACACTCGATATAAAAAGGCACAGCTTACACGTATGCAACAAATACACTGTCGTATATTTAAGAGAGAAATGTAGAGTGAAAAGAGATAAAACACAGTCACAGAAAAGATAGACACAGTCAAAGAAAAGAAAAACGCGCAGCAAGCCAAAAGACTAAATGAGTTGAGCTGGAGTTTGCATTGTAATTTGAATGTAAATGTTTTAATTGTTTTTTATTGTTTGTGATGCATTGGCAAGTCTCCGGAAGAGAGAAAATATCCCACTGTAATATTAAAATAAGCACCTACAGTTACATTTTTCTGAGTAAGCTGAAAAGCGAAGAGAAGGCAGAAGGAAAAGAGACATGGCTCTCCATTTCAAATTCCCAGTGGAATACAAACAACCATGAAGCTATTTTGTATAAAATAGGGTTATATTCAAGGGGAGAAAATAGACGGAAAAAGAGTGAGAGAAGAAGAGAGTGTGCAGCAGAATTAAAGAGAGTTGAAGAGAATAAGCAAGCTGCAAGAGGTTAGAGAGAGTGAGTGAAGAGAATGCAGAAATGAAGCGGTGAGGCAGAGAAGAAGGAGGAGCTGAGCAGAGAAGAAGTGAGAAGTCGAGAGGGTATCTAAAAATATGCAGATGATACGTATTTATATGCGAATAGATAACAATGCAGTAGATGGAATAAAAATGTAGCCGGATATCCAAGGTAAATCAAATAAGTGTTTTCTTGAAAGAGTAAGGGAAGTTGAGCTTCCTATCAAGTTGTAGCTGATAGATGTCGCTGTAGCTGACTGAGGTAGGAGCCTCCTGTAGGTTGGTGCCTGCAGAAAATAGATGGGAGTTGGTGCTTCCACATCAAGTTGTAGCTTGATAAAATGTCAGTTGTAGCTGACTGAGGTTGGAGCCTCTTGTAGGTTGGTGCCTGCAGAAAATTAATGGGAGTTGGAGCTTGCTTGCAAGTTGTAGCTTGCAAAATTGAGGTAGGAGCCTCCTGTAGTTTGGTGCCTACAGAAAATCATTGGTGAGAGGGAGTTGGAGCTTGCCTTTACATCACAACAATAATAAGATGTGGTTTTCTCCCTTTATGGGTTTCCACTTATATCTGGTGTCTCTGTGTATAATGTATATGTGTTGATGTGGTTTATCTAATCTGCTTAATACATGTTGCTTACATATTAATACTGCTGTTACATTAACAAATCTGCTTGATACTTGCTGCTCACAAATTAAGATTGTTCACATATTAAGTTGACCATGAAATAAAGGTGTAAATAAGATTTAAGGGAAAATTTTTAAAATTCCATGTATGTGTTAAACTGATTCACACCCCCCCCCCCTCTCAGTTTAACTAAGGGTTCAACAACATCTTCACAAAATTTCAGAACTTGGTTCGCAATATTTTCAGGGATATGGTTTGTGGAAGTTAGGTATTTTTCAGGCTCTCGAATTTCATCTAAAAGAGGCGATCGTCGGAAAATCTTCATAAATCTCTCTCTGAGCATTGGAATGGAATTCTATAAAAAGTGACTATAAGAACATGGGATCTAGTTTCTTTTCTATCAATTTCAGAGCCTAAGTAGGAAACAGTGACACGTGGCAAGTCGTACAAGTTTTCTCTAGTGAACCAGTCCATAATTAGGTCATTGTAGGAGATTGGACACAACTTTGTCTTCAAGAATCAAAATTAGGTCATACCTGTGGCATTTCAAAAAGGATTCAGGGGGCTACCCCAGGGCCAAGTTTTAGATATTTAAGATCCAAAATCACAGAGATAATTCAGTTTCAATATTGAGCTCCTCAAAAGCAAGAAAAAGGTGTGTATTTTTTTTCCGAATTGCATAAGTCTTGTGTAAAAAATTACGTTTGAAGTGATTCCAAGGGCCTGTTGAGCATATATTTCAGTATTGGGTTCTAAAATGCCTCCTAAAAAGAATTCAACACCGATTAAGCTCTCAGAGTACTATACTATGACTCATGAAGATGAAGAATTACAACATGATCTATCAAAATTACAAGAGAAAGTGCACCAAATTTCGCTCTCACAAAGAGCCAAAAAAAACGAAATGGAAGTTTTGAAGAAAGGCATGGAAATGAAGATGGATGGTTTGAAGAAAGGCGTGGAAGCTAAAATGGATGGCATGGAAGCTGGCATGGAAGCTAAGATGGATGACATGGGAGAAAAAATGAAAGACAACATGGAAAACATGAATAATGTTTTAAAAGATGACATGGAAGGTTTGACAAAGTTGATACAAGAAATGTTTCATAATGGAGAAAAGATAGTAGAGGAAACTCATGATGAGAAAAAAAAAAATAATTGTGATTTAATAAACTCTAATGTTGGATGGAAGAACCACCATATTCCAAAGATGGATATGAGGAAGTTTGATGGCAAGGATCCCGTAACATGGATACTACAGATGGAGCAATATTTGGATCTCAATAATGTGTAAAACACACAAAAGGTACGCATTGAAACTTTAAATTTAGAACAAAATACATTTGTATGGTATCGATGGCTTTGCTCTCGTAAAAATTTTTTCACTTGGTCAATTTTACGGAGGAAATGATAGCACATTATGAGGATACAAAGAGCAACACCTTCTTTAGCCAACTGATAAATCTCAAACAAAAGGGTTCAGTGCTAAAGCACATTGAGGACCTCCAAAAATTGAATATAAGGGTAACTGATATTCCAGAGGAACACAGGATTGATGTCTTCATAGGGACTTTAAAGGATAACATCCAACATGAAGTTCGCGTTTGGGAACCTGATTCATTGGAGAAGACATTCAGGTTGGCAAGAAAAATTGAATGTAAAATTATGGCGACAAGGAAGCCTAACAATCACATATATAAAGATGGAAGTGTTGCTACTCCTAGACTTACAAAACCTAAAAGGTTGACACCACAACAATTGGAAGAAAAAAGAGAAAAAGGGCTTTTCTATAGTTGTGATAGAAAATACACTAAAGGTCATAAGTGTGCTAAGAAGAAATTATTTTACATAGATTGTGAAGAGGAGGAAGAAAATGAAGAAGAAACTTCAAAAGTAAAGGATATACACCAGGAAGAAACCCTAGAAGAAGAATGAACTACTACAACCCATGTGTAATCAGCAGATTGCAAGAATTACATCATCGCTATTCTAAGAGGAGCATACATCAGAAGAAAAGTATAAGAAAATAACGATTCAGAAGACAAGAAATTTCATTGACTTAACAGTAAAGAATAATTGTTCACACCAAATACCAACGTCAAGTGATGAGAAGTAATGGAGAAACTATAAATTTCTCTAGAAAATGCCATAATATCAAGCTAGCCATGGGGGAATATGTATTGAATAGTCCAATACTTTCCATTCCAATGGGAGGTGCTGATGTTGTACTAGGAGTACAATGGTTACAGTCTTTGGGGACGGTAGCTTTTAATTTTCAAGAACTTTTCTTGAATTTTTTTTCGGAAGGAAAGGAAATCGAACTATGGGGTATTACAGGGAAGCCAGGAAATATAATAAGCTCTAAAGTCATGACAAATCTTCTGAAGAAATAACAATGGGGCGTCATTGCACAATTATGCGCACTGGAAGTTCCAACATCAAAATCATCTATTTCTCTAGATCTCCAAAAAGTCTTGGACAATCATTCCAAGGTGTTTGATACTCCCAAAGGACTCCCACCTATTCATGATCATGATCATGCTATTCATTTGATTCCAGGAATTTTTCCTCCAAACATCAGCCCTTACAGATATCCTTATGTCCAAAAGAGCTAAATTGAACGTATGATTATAGAAATGTTAGAGGCTAGTATAATTCAACCTATTCAAAGTTCTTTCTCTGCTCCAGTAGTATTGGTGCATAAGAAAGATGGATCATGGCACATGTGTCCGGATTATAGGGAGCTCAATAAGCTCACTATTAAAGATAAATTTCCCATTCCCATGATTGATGAATTACATGGAGCAATTTATTTTATCAAGTTGGATCTTCATTCATGATATCATAAAATTAAAATGAAGACTGAAGATATTCCAAAAATAGCATTTAAAACTCATGAGGGTCATTATGAATTTTTGGTCATGCCTTTTGGCCTTACCAATACACCTTCTACATTTCAAGGGTTGATGAATTCCATTTTCAAACCCTTCCTTAGAAAATTTGTGCTAGTATTTTTTGATGATATACTAATCTACAACAGGTCTTGGAAGGATCATGTTCAACATATTGAAAAGGTGCTCAAACCATTGGAGGAGAAACAATTATATGCAAAAACATCCAAATGTTTCTTTGGAGTACAAGAGGTGGAATATCTGGGTCATATTGTATGTCATGAGGGTGTTAAGGTAGACCCTAACAAAATTAAAGCCATTAAGGAATGGAAAGTCCCCACAACCATAAAGCAGTTCCATGGATTTCTCGGGTTTACAGGGTATTATCGCAAGTTTGTTAAGAATTATGGGAGAAGAGCAGCACCTCTAACAACATTATTGAATAAAGATTCATTTTCATGGACTCCTGAAGCAACTAAGGCCTTTGAACATCTTAAAGAGGCAATGTGCCTAGAACCAGTATTAGCTACACCAGACTTCACAGAAACCTTTATTATGGAATGTGATGCCTCATGAAATGGAATTGGTGTTGTTTTAATGCAAGAAGGAAGACCCATTACTTTTGAAAGTTGTTCAATCAAAGGAAAGTATTTAAAAAAGGATATTTATGAGAAGGAAATGTTGGCAATACTACATGCACTAAAAAAATGGGGACCTTACTTAATGGGAAGACACTACAAGGTAAAAAATGACCATGATAGTCTTAAACACTTTTTGGAAAAAATACTATCTTGAAAAGAGCAGCAAAAATGGGTCACAAAGATATTGGGTTATGACTTTGAAATCATCTACAAAAAAAGGGAAGCTAAATGTTGTTGCAGATGCACTCTCAAGAAAGGATGAAGAGGTGGAAGCATTGCTTTGTGCCATTTCAATTATCCAACCAGATTGGATAACCAAAGCAAGGGATGAATGGAAGAAGGACATAGAAGTGTGGACTCTCATTCAAAAGTTGCAGCAATATCCTAGTACATTTGATACATTTAGTTGTAAAAATTATTCCTTATGGTACAAAGATTGCTTATACATTTGCAAGAATTCCCAACTAAAACAAAAGATTCTTTTGGAATTGCACACTTCTCCTTTAGGAGGACACCTGGGATTTAAAAACTTACCACAGGGTGAAGAAAGAATTTTTTGGGATGGCCTTAAATCTAATATTCAAAATTTTGTTGCGGAATGTTTGTTTTGCCAGCAAAATAAAGTTGAGACAATTAAGACCCCGGGTCTTCTACAACCTTTATCCATTCCAAGTCAACGTTGGGAGTAGATTTCAATGGATTTTATCACATGTTTACCTAAGTTCGAAGGAAGGAGTGTTATCATGGTGGTAGTTGATAGACTTACCATGTATGCACACTTTTGTGCATTATCTCATCCATTTAAAGCAAGTACAGTTGCTATTTCATTTATGGAAACAATTCAAAAGCTAAATGGAAACCTGAAGATTATTGTAAGTGACAGAGATCCCATTTTTACAGGAAATTTTTGGGTAGAATTATTTTCTTGTTTGGGTACTCAACTAGCTCATAACTCATCTTATCATCCTCAACCCGATGGTCAAACGGAGATAGTGAATAAATGTTTCGAAAGATATCTCCGTTGTTTTGTATCTGATAAGAAAGCACAATGGGTCAAGTGGTTACCTCTCGTTGAATGGTGGTATAACACTTCCTTCTGTACTGCAGCAAAAATTACCCCATTTATGGCACTTTATGGATATCATCCACCAACCATCACATCTTATTTAAGGGAAAATTCTAGGGTTCAAGCAGTGGAGGATGACATCGAGCATCAAAAATAAGTTCTCCAACTCTTAAGGGATAACCTAAATTTGGCACAAAATCGAATGAAACAACAGGCAGATCAACATCATAGTGAGAGAAGTTTTGATGTGGGAGACTGGGTATTTTTACAACTACAACCATATAAACAAATGTCCCTCAAGAAAGCTAATAAGGATAATAAATTATTGCCAAAGTACTATGGTCCTTACAAGGTTTTGGAAAACATTGGTACGATGACATACAAATTGGAGCTTCCTGCTTCTTCGTGAGTCCATCCAGTTTTCCATGTTTCATGCTTAAAAAAGGTTATAGGGGAAAAACTTCTAGTTCAAACAATATTGCCAGAACTTGATGAGGAAGGAAAAAACATATTGGAACCTGAAGTAGTCACGGAAAAAAGAACTTGACAACTATGAAATAGATCAATTTTAGAGTATCTCATCAAATGGAAGAACTTACCCACTGAAGATTCTACATGGGAGGATGAGAATTTCATATAAAAGCACCCGGAGCTACTCAAGCGTTGAGAAAAACACTTTCTTTAAGGAGAGGAGCATGTCAGGTCCCTATATTACTAGTATATTCCCTTATTGTTGTTAGTGTAACCCCCTTGTTGTTATTGTTGTACCCATGTAACCCCCATATTGTTATTATTGTGCCCTTCAATTATTATTTTTAGGTCAGATAGGATTACATTGTGGCCCCACTAGGATTACATTCTGGCCCCATGGACTCCTATATATAGAAAGGAGGTTTTTTCATTTGTATCATCCAATAATTTTTCATTTATGTAATGTATTGGAGGTTTCCCCCTCGAAGTGGCTGATTTCTAAGGCGTTGATCTATCTTTTCTTCTATTTTTGGAGTTGGTTTCATAACATTTTGGGGGGTCAAATCAAGTCCAAATAAGAAACCAAAAGAAGATCTGAAAAGTAGATAGGACATGATTTCTAATGTGCTATCAGGAGCTCAATTTTGACCTTGGGACGTCATTCAAAAGTGACCTTCAAGAAGACTTATTTTTCCTCCTTCGCGCTGCACTTAGGTCAAAGTTTCTCTGTTTTAGAGTTTGCTCTGATTTTCACTGAATTTTTGAGTTTTATCTCACTAGTTGGGTTTATCACAGATGTAATTGGTAAATATGAATGTAATTATGATGAGGATTAGTTTAATATGGGTAAATTAATTAGCTTGAGTCCTCTAGAGGTCAAATGAAACAACTTCCTCTCTTTTAGAGGCAAGTTGTTTAGTCTTCCTAGTCTTCAGATTCTTGTTCAACATTTGGTGGAAAATGATCCTCATCTCATGGATTCGACTCCCTAAGGCTAGGGAGAGTGGTTTTGAGGTCTAAATCTTATTTTTCTTTCTCATTTGTAAGGGTTGGACTCAGTTGGAAGCTTGGATTTTGAAGAGGCACACTTTGTATCAGTTCCGAGCAAGAATATTAATCAAATTTGCTATTATTTTGATAGGATCCTTGTGGTATGGTGTTTAGTTTCAGTTTCTCCTTTTGTGCTCATTTTTTATAATTTTTTGTTTATTTCGTCCATCATTTCATTACTTATAAGTGAATGTATGCAAGTTATATAAGAAGAATCCATTCTCATATGCTCTGTTTTGGGTAGACATTCACAGTCTATTAAATTTCTTCAGTTTAGAAAGAACCCATGATTTCACCATGCTCTTTCTAGCTCCTCACTTGTCTTGATCATCCCACCCATTGAAATCCCAAAGTGCTAAATCACTATGCCTACCTTTCCCCATAGAGCACCCTGCAAATTTTTACCTAATTTCCCTTGCCCTAACTGTTTTTCTCCTTCTGATCCAGCACAATCCTATACAATCAAAATCAAAACCCTGAGCTACTATACCTAGCCTAATATCTTCTTCACTCAGTCATTTTGGTTGTGATACTTACAGAGAGAGTCCTCTCCTTGCCTAGTAGGGCTAGCTACTTGGCTAAGTGTGGTTCGTGGTTACCTCATAATTGCCTTCTTCAGCATGAGGTTCAATCCGAGTGATAACATCACCAAGAAGTATGAATTTCCTAGAAATATCTGATTGTGGGGAAAAATATTGGGAAGGAGAAATAATCAAATAAACCCTTGAATATTGGCAAGAAAATAATAAGGTATAGAGGGATCACTTCTCCTAGCCAAAATTTATTCTCTGGAATCTTTGTTTCATGATAGTTTGTGCCTTAATTCAAGATACATAAGTTTATATATTCGAAATTGGTCATCTAGTTGACGTAGGGATCCAAAAATCAGAGCAACATTAAATTATAATAAAGTAATTTAAAATGAAATATAACATAAAATAATAAGACATCAGCATCAATAAACACAAAAAAGGGTTATGACAGACACAAAAATTATAAGGATATATTACGTGCTTGAGTTGTGACATGAGATTACAAGCTTTAGTTATGGACTCAATCAATGGCCATGAGATTCAAAGAACCACAACTTTTTTTAGGTTCAATGAATTTAAACCTCAAGGTTGAAGTTTGGCGAACCTTGTGATAGATATCACATCTATAGTGAGTAAAACCAAGATGTGGACACGATATCAAGCAGGCATGTAGAAACACTTCCACCAAGGCAGATCAAATTCTAATATGAAATCTCTTCCGACATTGATTGCAAATGTAGAGGAACATTTTTTGCTGATATCAGTTTGTGGATTCTCCTACCTTGAAAACAAAGAAACCCTCAATATGCCCATGTGCTCTCATTTTTCACAGTTGAAACACCTTTGTAAATGTTGATTCATTCCTCTACATGTGGAAAGGAGCTTCCAGATAGGAAACCTGCTTGTTATCTAGATAGAGCCGCAATGGCATAGATATTGCATGTAATCCTTATGTAGCAATAGGGCCCTATTATCCAAGGCTATGATAATTAAGGGTGTGTATAATCTTCTCCAAAAAATGTATATGACAAAATTAATGAGGAACAAATACTTCTTCCCATAGAGTACAAAAGGTTTGATAAAAAACCCAAGGAAGATAGTAAGAGGAGGCTCAGTGGTGGAAACCTTTAGTTGAGGGCTTATCTCTCATAAAACAACACTTATCTTTCCTAATTAGGAATGGGTAGAAGGTTAGAGTTGGTACTAACTCATGGATAGGGGGACATGCTCCAAATCTATCAATATTTCTTTTAGACATTCTATGCTTGGAACATATCTTTTAAATTATAAGTAATTATTATGACTTCCCATCCAACAATCGGGGCATTTAGGAATCAGGATGGAAGAAGCCAACACTTATTAGTATTCAAGATTCACATGGAACTAAAAGGGGATATTTCATGGGAGCACTCAAAACTATCTCTGTTAGGTCATTTTTTTTAGGTTTGGTGAATTTAAACCTCAAGGTTGAAGTTTGGTGAACCTTGTGACACAAATCACATCTATAGTGAGTAAAACCAAGAGGTGGACACCATATCAAGTAGAAATATAGAAGATAACATGGTTCTCTATAAGTCAAAGTTTCAACAGATAGTAGGGAGGAAACACTTCCACCAAGGCAGATCAACTTCTGATATGAAATCTCTTCTGACATTGAATGCAATGTAGAAGAATGTTTTTTGTTGATATCAGTTTGTGGATTCTCCTATATTGGAAATGGAGAAGCCCCCAATATTCCCATGTTCTCTTCTTTTTTACAATTGAAACACCTTTGTAAATGTTGATTGATTCCATTCATGTGGAAAGGCACTTCCAAATAGGAAACTTTCCTGTTATCTGGATAAAGCCTAAATGGCCTAGAGCTTGCATGTAATACTTATGTAGAAATTTTCCAATTATTTTTGGAGTGAATTAGAAAGAATGGTGACCAAAATGTTTTCCTTACTGAATGCCAGTCAATAATAAGGCTCATTTTCATTACACCAATATTCCTCTTATGAGCTCAACACGTCACTTATGGAAATTGAAATTGGGTGGGAAGGATACTGATCATTCCTCACAACCACCAGAGATAAGCCCAATCGATAAATTTATTTACAGAGATTATAATTAATATCATGATGACCACAATTTTTTTGTAGCAAATTTATTCTACTCTTTGAATAATTTAAAGCATGTTATTTTAACAAGATTAGGAGATAGGTATGGATTACACCTCATGGTTATTTTGGGAAAGAAAATGTTTTAGGAATGTTAGACAAGACGCTAGTGGATAGGTAAACAAATTTCTTATAATTGGAGTGTTCATTCCATGATATAATCTCTCTATTGTTTGATTGTATTTTGAATGTTTCTTTTGTTTTTGTTTTTTCTTTTAACTATGAAATTTAAAATACTTGGTATAATGTCCATTTAAAAAACATGCAAATATTTCAGATGAGTTTAGTATTACACGATATTAATTGAAATCCTTTTAGTTGTGTTGTGTTAAAATAGTTTCATGGCTATTAAAAAAGTTTACATTCATGTTGTTAGTTGAGCATAGGTTGTCTATATACTTGACCAAGTTCACATGTTAGAGAATGAAATGTTGTTGGTAATAAAACGACAAGGGTTAAACATCACACCTCAGGGTATTTGTTTTAACAAGTTATTTACAGCCTGAGCTTTTTAACATGTAACATAGCTGGCATTATTATGCCTAAGCTTTCTCTGAGGGTTGAATATAACTAAGTTACTAAGGTGTTCTTTTCTATGGTGATGTTTTATTTTCTTTTTTTATACAGGTCATATGTAGACATAAAGGCCACTATCCCCAACCGAAGAAAAATTGTTCGAGTTTCTTGCTTTTATGGGGGAAAATGGCATTGACATTGTTGATATTGAGGTATATGCCATATAAATATTTTATAGTATACTTTAGTTTACATTCAAGTTTTCCTCGTATTTTATGTCTTATACTATGCATTGTATCTTCTTACATTTTCAGGAGAGGAACTCAATATTGATGTTAAGAAGCAGGAATTGAAGAAAGAGGAGAAAAATAACACTGGAGTGACAAATGAAAAATGAGAGAGAGAAGAGAACTAGTCTAGTGATACCCTTAGAGCCAATATCTTACATAAGACACACACATAGAGACTGATGTTCAAGTCTTCAGAGTTGGTGAATTCACTTGTAATTCCTTCGCAATACAACGATAATTTTTTGAAATGATAAAACAATATTTCATATGTAAATTGTAGTCCAACCAATAATAAGTTAGAAACTCATATTGCAATAGTTGACATTTTATATAATAAAATTTATGTGGTTGAAATTATTTTTATTTGCATTTGGTATTATTTAGTTTTGTAATTAACATATGTAACTTTACTTTATCATATTAGATGAACATGCACATTGTATGACATTTTTTTAAAATTTAGTCAAAAAATCATACTAATTAATTTATATTGATTAATAATGAACACATAAAATAAATCTAAAACTACTAAATTAGTAGTTTATATTTATTAATGATGAACACAAATAAAACAAATATATGACTAAATTAGTCGTTTATAATGATTATGAATGAAATGTATAGAAACTACTAAATCGGTCGTTTATATAATAAATATGAAACTACCAAAAAAATATAAATGACTACTGCAAATAATAAAT
Organism: Pinus albicaulis; assembly: GCA_034641835.2. Classification (NCBI taxonomy): domain Eukaryota; kingdom Viridiplantae; phylum Streptophyta; class Pinopsida; order Pinales; family Pinaceae; genus Pinus; species Pinus albicaulis. The sequence continues at coordinate 578,063,814 of CM076576.1, read as the reverse complement.
TTTTGATTACAAATGATGACTAAATTTTGTATATATACGACTGTTAGTAGCTAATTTATAGTATCTTATAGCATGACTAAAATTTAGCTATATTTCTTTGGTCATTAATTGGTTTCAAAGGATGACTAAAAATTCCATATATATGACTATTAGTAGCTAATTTATAGTATCTTATAACACAACCAAAATTTTGGTCATATTCCTTTGGTCATTAATTGCTTTTCTCAAGTAATCATATAGAAATATAGTTGGTAATTAAATGTGATGATTAATTACTAAATCAATGATTTAATTAATGACCAAATTAATGACTAAATATACTACCAGATGGTAAAATTGAGACAACCAATTAATGAATAAGCTACAAACGACTAAAAGTTGGTCACGTTATAAGATACTGTAAATTAGCTACTATTGGTCACCGACTGAAAAATGGTCGTTTATATGAAAATTTTAGTCATTTTTTTAGTAAATAATTAGCCATTTTGTACTAGTGTCGGTGCCTCAAAGGAGGTTTTCACAAGGGAATATTTTATTTTTTCTCTTTTTTTCTTTTGGGGCTGCCTCAGAGAGGTTTTCAATTCAGGAATTGGCCTTAGATGCGTCATGGAGGTTTTCATCTAGGCCCTCTTATATATATATCACATTTTTTGTGGGTTTAGGGCTATGAGCTTCCCAATCACATTTAACTCATTGTTGACTGAGCTGAAAAACTCTTCCTTGGACAAAAGTTTCTTGTACAAATTCAACCTATTACCATTGACAAGTAAGGGAATCCCTTCCTCATCAATGGTTCTGATGTGGATATACCCATTCTCATGAAAATTCTATACTAGATAGGACCCAACCATCTTTTCATTAACTTTCCCTTGAAATCCTTGAATTTCGAGTCATACAACAAGGCCCAATATCCTTCTTGAAAATTTGTTTCTCTAATGTGCTTATCATGCCAATTATTCCTTTGTAGTTTGATTACCTCAGTGTGTAGGAGAGATTTTATTATGAATTCCGATATACCATTGAGTTGGACCATCTTTTCCTGTTGTGCTATAGTGAGACGCAATTCTAACTAAATTCCATACTTAAGGTTTTGTATTCAAATTCAATAGACAACAGGGTCTTCTTCCCATAGACTGGATCAAATGGAGTGAATCTAATGGTGTTATTCCAAGTGGTGTTGTAGGCCCAAGTGGATTCCAGAATTCTATTGCTCAATATTTTATGTTACTGCTAACAACCTTAGTAAGAATTCTCTTCAATTCTTTGTTTGTGACTTACACCTACCCATTTTCTTGAGGGTGATAGGTAGTATATGTCCTTTTCTTGATGTGGTGCTACTTCATAAGATATTCAATCAAAATTTATGTAAATTGTTCTCCTTGATCAATAACTAATTTCCTAAAAAAAACTAATTTGCAGCATATGTTCTCCCTAAAAAATTTAGACACCTTTGATAATTTTGTCCCTTTACTGATTTTTTCTAGCCAATTTGGTTAAGTAATCAATGCATACAATGATATATCTTTTTTATCCTGATGGGGGATCAATAGGTCCAATGAAATCCATGCCACACTTTTCAAATGGCTCTAGATTCACTTGAGGTTTTAAGGTCATTTCATAGTTGGGAGTTTGCTTACCCATCCTTTGACACTGATCACACCTGGTGGTGTACCTCATTACATCCTGATAGAAAGTGGGCCAATGATAACATGTTTATAGAACTTTGAAGGTTGCCCTCTTAGCAGAAAATTTTCCCCCACATGGTTCATCATTGCATTTTGAGAGGATTTAAAAGTCCTACTCTTCCCTCACACATCTTAACAGGATCTAATCTAGTCCCAATATGAAAAAAATTCCCCCAATCCAAGTGATTGGGGCACTCTTACTGACAATATTGATTTTCTCCCTGGAGGATAGGTTTGGAGGGAACCTCCCAGCAATAAAATGTTTGGCTATATCAACAAACCAAGGATAAAGCATTGAGATGGAAAAGAGATGTTCGTCTAGAAGTTGATCATCTATCATTTCTTCCATTGCTACTGACAATGTTAGTCTTAACAATAAATATGCAACAAAATTCTCTTTCCCTAGTTTATCAACAATAGTCAAATCAATTTGTTGTAATAATAACAACCATATAATTATAATAGCATTGAAATCAAGTTTATTCATTAAATACTTAATGTTTGCATGATCAATATTAACCAAATTCTGATAACCAGTGATATAATTCCTAAACTTGTTCAAATAATGCACCACAACCAAGAGTTCATTTTCAGTGACAATATAATTCAATTCAGCTTTGAAAAGGTTCTTATTGACGAAATAGATAGCATAAGAAAAATTGTATTCTACTTGTCCTAAGGCATCCCCTACAACTTTTTCTGAGGAATTTATGTGTATATGGAAAGGTAATTCCCAATTGGAACACCCAAGGATGGGTGCAGTAGCCAGATTTTCTTTTATTACTTCAAAATATTCTTGACAATTCTTTATCCAAAAAAAATATGAATATTTAGCCAACATTCTAGACAAGGGTGAATTCAATTTACTAAAATATTTAATGAACCTCCTATAATACCTAGCTAATCCAAGGAAACTCATAACATCTCTTTGTTTTTTAGGGATAGGGACACTTTTGATGATGACAATCTTTTTGGGTCAACCTGTATCCCTTCCTAGGATATGAAATGGTTAAGGGCAGTCCCTACATTTATAAAAAACTGAAATTTCTCAAGACTCAATGATAGATTCATTTCAATACATTTCTTAAAGAATTTGCACAAATTATAAAGAGCTTCCTGGAAGTCACACCCATAAGGAGTGAAATCATTCATGTATACCTCAACAAAGTCATGAAAAAGTTCAATGCATATACTTATAATTTCCCTCTAAAACGTAGTAGGGGCATTGCACAAACCAAATGGAAGAAATCTATAAGAAAAGGTGACCCAAGGACATGTACATGTGGTCTTGTCTTGGTCTTCAGGGCTGATGTAAATATGGTTGTATCCACTAAATACATCCAGGAAGGAGAACAATTTCTTTCCTGCAATTCAATCTAGGACTTCGTTAATGGAGGGAAAGGGAAAATGGTCCCTATTTATATCCTTGTTAAGTTCCCAGTAATCAACATATATTCTCCACTTCCTATTCTTCTTGGGAACTAAAACAAGGATTTACAACAAATAACTATGTGAAATGGGGTATATGAACCCTACATCTAGTAAATTTTGTGATTCTTCTTTCACAATGTCCTCACAATATTAGTTTATCCTTATATGGGGTTGGGGCATATGATTTCATCCCTATTTGATGTAAATATGATGAGTACTAACTGAGGGATGCACACCTTTCATTTTCTTATAATAACAAGCAAAGAATACCGGTGTTTCCTTAGCACATTGCACAATTTTTTTTCCTTATTGGTTGAGAGAGGGTGTTTGATATTCAAAGTTTGGATGGGCCAAACTCTTCAATATTAGCAATTTAAATGCTAGAGTCAACAAATCACAAGTCAGTCTAGGGACTACTCTTGTATTCTTTAAGAAATTCATCTACTAGTATGGGAGTGGGAGGTTGATTCTATATGATATGGTTAATAATGTCATCTTAATCTAGTTTACCCCCTCCTATGAAAATATCTAGAGTGTAGTCTAGGTAGGGGGTTGTGTGATACAATTCATCATCTTCCTCATGCTCTAACCATATGGGTAAATCATGTTCAATAGAATGTTGAGCATCAGGATATAACACAAGTTGTTTTGATAAATTTCCACTGTTGATAGTAATGTTCCCATCCATATAACTAATGTAGGCGTTAGCAGTGGCCAAATAAGGTCTCCCTAACATGAGAGGATAGCCATTAAAATTTTCTTTGAACTGGAGGACTAGAAATTAGTAGGGTACTCCTAGGAGTCAATGGATACCATGACATCCTCAATAATCCCCTCAGAAGCTACTGTGGATCTGTCTAAAAGTTGCAACACTGTGGTGGTCTTTCTCAAAGTCCATTTGAGATTGAGATTCAACATGGTTTCCCTACCCATCACATTTATTGTAGCCCCAAGATCAATTGCGGTATTAGGTACCATCATGCCATCGATGTGCATATCCACTACTAGACTACCAGGATGTAAGTAATTTAAGGAGATCACCCTTCCAAGCATTAGATTAGACAATTTCCTAAAAACATTGATGGTGGGGGTATATCTTTTTCTACTCCTAGGAATTTTGAAACATTTTTCCTCAATAAGATTGTTGTAGATGGGAACATATTTAATGGCCTGGAGAAGGGGCATCTTGACACATAAATTCTTAAATTCTCCTAGAATTTCAACCTCTTCTGGGGTGTTTTGGTTAGGGTGGACCAACCTTCTAGGATAGGGAGGTGCATTGACTTGCGGATCACTATCTTCCTTCACTTGTTCAAACTCTTCAGATGGAGATGGTGGGTGATTATCTGGGAGCACCCTTTTTGGGCCTCCAAAATTTCATATACTTTCACCCTTATTTTCATTTTACTTCCCTCATTTCATCACCTTGTCACTTCATTTCCTTACATTTTCATACTTATAAGGGTTCACATTAGTATTTTCCAAAGTTATTAATTTCGTGTATTTAGATTGAATTTATGATTAAAATTTATAAAAATAACATGTATTTTCTTTTACCTAAAAGTGGCTTGAGTTTGATGACATGTGTAGGTCATTTGGAAGCTTCCAAGGCACCTTTATGTGGCCTTCAATGCACAAATTCGAATTTGCTTCAAGATATGGAAGGAGATTTGGATAAAGGTCAAAGAAGATATGTGTCTCATTATTAGCTATTTGGTTGTACTATATGATATTTTTATGAATTTAGGGAGAAAATAGTGGATCTCCATTAATAGGGTAGCTTCTTATGTTCTTGTATAAATACGAGAGTCTTTTCCTCTCAAAGGCATGTGTAAAGTTTTAGAAATGCTCATGTTTTGAATAAAGAAGTTGGATTTGGGACCATGCTCATGAGTGATATTCACTTTGATTTGGTTATGCTTGCATTTGGAGCATCTCAAATTTCCATCCTCATGTCATTTGGATTTTCCATCTAATTAATGTGAGATGTATCTTATTCTTTTAATTTTTTTATGTCTAGTTTAAATTTCATTTATGTGCTTTCATAGATTTAGTTTTATTGCTTTCATATGCTCATTTCATTTATGTGTTTTTGAATGTTAAGATTGACTGTTTCATTTTTATTTCATTTCATTTCTATAGTCAAGATTGCATTGTTTTGATTTTCATAGATTTGAATTAATTCCTCGATTACTATTAGAATAGATTTCATTTCATGAGTGGTGTGCTTTTCAATTCTTGCAAATATGATAGATTAGATTTCCTACTTTCTTAGATTAGATTTCATTTCGTGTCATTAGCATCGATTTACTTTCTTTTCATTATGTTAATTTTGATTTTTAATTCTTATCATTAGATTAAGTTTCTCGTCAAATATATTTGTTTTATAATTTGTTACAATAAATTCTTTTACATTGTTTTTTCTTTTCTTTTTGGTGGCCAGTTTGCAGATGAGAAATAAACATTTTAGTGAAACATTTTAGTGAAATCGGCCAAATTTTAGTCCTTATGAGGGAGATATCGCTGATTTAAAATCAGTTATTTTCTTAGAAATTTTTGTGACGGTCGGATTAAAAAAAAAAAAAAAAAGGACCTTATTTAAAAATTCTTCCTAAAAAAAAAACCAGTCCAGAATTTGCAGAAAGAGAAGTTAGAAAATTATTTCAATCTTCAACAAAAGAAATAAAATAAAATAAAAAAGTTTGAGTTTTGACATCAATATTTTCACAATTTTTATAGAAAAAAAAATTGTTGTGAGATCCATTTTTTTGGCAAGAGGATGAGTTCAAATAAAAATCAAATAATTTGGTGGCATGAAATTGATTTACAAGTGCCATAGAGTAGTTGGACACTTGGAATCTTGCCCCAAAATCTTGAATTTTGTTTGTTTGGCTTTTGCTGCCACATGGCGACATTTGATTGGTCCACATGGCAACGCACCATTAGCCAATATTGCACATTCATTGGCCAATTGTCTGCCACGTCATCTTGTCTAGTAAGATGTCCACTTTACTCTGCCAAGTCAACATCCACAACAACATGTATTCTATGTGGCACCTTCAAGTGCTTCCATGTGGCATTCTGTGGTGCTGCCAAATGGCACCCATACACCCAAATTTCATTGTTTCACAAAACAAATTCAAATAAGTATAAATTCTCATACAACATTGGTTTTTGATGATTCAAATGTCATTGGAAATATCTCGATGAAATATCCAAGATGTGAGTGTTTCATCATCATTTGGAGCAATTAAATAATGCATAAATTGCCAACAAGGCATGACAAGTAAACCAAGGCACTAGTTTCAAAACAAGTAAAAATTCATTTGATTTTCTTTCGTGAATTTGTTTTATTAGTACCAATTCTCAGTGTTTTTTTTTTAAAATGTCATAAATAGAGGGATTGATCACATATCTCTTTTGATAATCATATATTTCATTGCAGAAAAATTACTAAGTTTTTTCAGGTTCCAGGAAGATAAACAGATGACCATAAAAAAATAATCTCTCAAAGACCACATTTCTTTCAAAAATAACATGATCAAGGTAACATCAAAGATGAGATATACAAGCATGGGAACATGATTTTGGATTAAAAAATGTCAAATTAGATCCATCACACCAATTTAAATCCTCTTAGATACTATTTTTACCATTGCATTCCTACTCATTCAGTTAATAAAATCTTCATCACATTTTCCTTTATAGTCATTGTAATTTTATGTCTCGCTTTGATTAACCTGTAACCTAGTAATAAAACCATTAAGCTCCCCTAAAAATATGATTCATTCCATTTCCATTTTCCTTTTCTCAAATAAACATTGATCCAATACAAAAATTTCCATCCATAGTCTTTCAAAATCATTTTTTTTATGCTCGCGTTAGATGATGGAGGATTCATTAAGGCATCCCTTCTCATAATTCTTATCCTATCGACATCAACATATTATCTAGGTTGAAGGCTAGAGTCCTTATGACACTATCTTCAAAATTTTATACACTTTCAACCTTATTTCCATTTTATTTCCCTCATTTCATAACCTTACATTTTCATACTCATAAGGGTTCACCTTAATATTTTCCAAAGTCATTAATTTCATGTATTTAGAGTGAATTTATAATTAAAAGTTAGAAAAATAACATGTATTTTCTTGTACATAAAAGTGGCTTCAGTTTGATGACATGTGTAGGTCATTTGAAAGCTTCCAAGGCACCCTTATGTGGCCTCCAATTCACAAATTCGAATTTCCTTCAAGATATGGAAGGAGATTTTGATAAAGGTCAAAGAATATATGTGTCTCATCATTAGCTATTTGGTTGTAACTATATGAGATTTTTATGGACCTAGGGAGAAAATAATAGATCTCCATTAATAGAGTAGCTTCTTATGTTCTTATATAAATATGAGAGCCTTCTCATCTCAAAGGCATGTGTAAAGTTTGAGAAATGCTCATTTTTTGAATAAATAAGTTGGATTTGGCACCATGCTCATGAGTGATATTCACTTTGATTTGGTTATACTTGCATTTGGAGCCTCTCAACTTTCCATCCTCATGTTCTTTGGATTGGCCATCTAATGAATGTGAGATGTATCATATTATTTTCATTTCATTATGTCTAGTTTAAATTTCATTTATGTGCTTTCATAGATTACATTTTATTTCTTTCATATGCTCATTTCATTTATGTTCTTTTGCAGGTTAAGATTGATTGTTTAATTTTTCTTTCATTTCATTTGTATAGTTAAGATTGCATTGTTTTAAGTTTCATATATTTGAATTAATTCCTTGGTTACCATTAGAATAGATTTCATTTCATGAGTTGTGTGCTTTTCAATTCTTGGAAATATGATAGATTAGATTTCCTACTTTCCGATATTGGATTTCATTTCATGTCATTAGCATCGATTTACTTTCTTGTCATTAGATTAATTTTGAATTTTAATTCTGAAAGTGTGGTGTGATTTACTGCTTTCTAGAATAGATTTGTTTTTATATCAATTGTCATTTTTTTCATTTAATAAATTAAGTTTTTTCTTTTGAAGTTGGAAACCAATCTCTAGCACATATGGCGCACGTGTGCCTCACAAGTCCACGGACCTACGGGTTGAAAATTTATGAAAATTAATTTAAGTAATTAAATTATGTCTACAACCCTCCCAGACCAAAGGTTGATATATTGATGTTCACAACATAAGCAAGATATGATGTCTCTCAAATGTAGACTTGTTGTGTCTCCTTATTGTTTGGGTTTAGATTAGGTTGAGTTGGAATTTGAGGTTGCTTAAGTGGGGTAGGATGATTTAACTGTGGTTAATGTTGGGGTGGAGGCAGTAAAAAAGGAGGATGGTTGGCTTAAGGACTCCACCCTTATGAGAGGTTTCCCCATTTGGATGTTCGGGGTGGATATGGTTGAAAATGATGGTTGATAGGTTGAGGAGGATATGGAGGAGAATAGGGCTAAGGAGAAGGTGTGGACCATGATGGATGAGTGGTAGGGTACCAAGGTTGGAAAGGTGCATTTTGATTTGGATTTTACTAAGGATAATGTTCACCTTGAATGCCTTGTTGATATGGACGAGGTCCTCGGGGTCTCCTTTGGTCAATGAAACACACTATTTTTGATCCACTCTCTACTCCTCCCTAATATACATATTTTAGGCCTAGCAGAGAAGGAAATTTTTTTGTTGCTTGATTCTCTTCATATAATAGGTATAATTCTATTACATTCAATGGGAATTCATTCCTAGGATGTCTTTTAGTACATATAAGGTAGAAAACAACTAGTTCCTTTTCTGTTTTCTTTTGATTTGCATCATTAGAAAAATTTTGAGGTCTAAAATGGGCCTCGTAAGAAAAATGTACAACCAAAATAAATGTTATAAGAACCAATAAGATTCAAGATGATGATGTCAACCATGAGGATGATTCACCATTTTTGGGGTAAAAAGCTAAAAATATCAAAAAATAATGAACTAATACAACTACTATTTCAACTTGTATTTTCGACTTATCTCCCTAAGGTTTTACTCAAATTTCGAGCGGGAGTACTCGTTGGATGCAAAATTTAATTCCTCATCCATGGAGTACCCATGTTGCATACTTTCAATTGACCCTACTACACAAAAAAATGATAAGTACATGAAAAACATGATTGCAATCGTGTTTTTCATGTATTTTTCATTTTTTGTGTAGTAATGTCCATTAAAAGTATGCAACATGGGCATTTCTTGGATGAGGAATAAAATTATGCATCCAAAAAAATGTTCCTGGTCTAAATTTGAGTAAACCCATAGGAATATAAGTTGAAAACATGAGTTGAAAAAGTAGTTTTTTTCTTTTTTCCTTCTAAAATTTGACAATGTAATCTAAGCTTATTTTATTATTTCCACTATTATTTTATAATTTCCCTAAGAGGCCCATTTTAGACCTAAGAATTCCCTTAATGAGTTTCCATTTTCAAGGAAAAGGTATGCAACATTTCACTGTTGAAATCCTCCAACATATTACCTATCTCAGGCTTGATGGATGTTGTGGAGGGAGAGGAGTTGGCCAAGTTTTGTCTAGACCTGCCCTTTTTCCTAGCATCCCTACAGTTATTATTCAATACAACTTTGATGTCATCATAATTTAATTGGTATATATCTCCTCCAGATAGCATGTGGAATGTTTCTATCACATCTTCCCTGATCCCTTGGAGAAGAACTAGCTTGAGTGACTCAGGTTCAATAGTACATTTGGCCCTCCTATAATTGAGTTGAAATATTTCCTCATAGTTCTCTAGGGATTAATCGGGTCCAAGAGTCATCCTAAATATTTATTCCTTTGTTTATTTGGAGCTACAATAGTCTTGGTACTTGTCATTGAATGCTTTCTACATTTTTGCCAAGGTAGTGATGTTTTTTCTAGGTACACCCATAAAACAATGCAAGGCTTCATATTTAAGGGTAGAAGGAAAAAGATCATCTTCTTCTTTTCATAGGAATAGTCATAGGTCCTACAAACAACAACAAAATTACACATGAAGGTCTCAGTATCCTCATATTTCAAGCCATGGAAATGTAAAAGGACAACAGGGTTTATATTCTTCCTTTTATCATCTCCATTAGTTTCTATGATGGGGAAAATCTCATTTTTCCTATTTTCAGCCATGGTTTGGGTAGGTGAAGTGGGTTATTCTTCTTTCCCAATAGGTTCTTTAGAAATTTTAGGCTACTCACCTAGTGGGTCCTTAAGCTACCCTGTAGTCAGAGAGGGAAGTTCACTGCCACCAAAGAGGAATGAAGGTTGGTTTCTTGAGGGTGTGGGGGTTTTTGGTAAGAATTTTCCTTGGTTATCTCTACTCCTACAAGGCATGAAATATTTTTTGTTTCAATTTTTCAAAGAAATAATATTGATGAAAAACACAAAAAACAATGATTAAGCATAAACAACACCTACTTAGACACCTCCTTGACAACATCACCAAAAAGTGGTGAGCCTTGATATTGCACCAAGAGTGTTGTAACTCCAAATGGCTCCTCAACTCAAATTATCAACCCAAGGTTTGTATAAACTTAGAGGTAATAGTGCTATATGCATAGTAGATTACGTTCTACTCATGTCACCCTCATTCATAACATCAATTCAAGGTGTTCAAAGACCATTCCTCAAACTTAACTATAGTGAAAACGTCTTATGAAATCATATTTGAACCTAATTCTAATTATGAAGGTGAAAATGGCATTCATTATAGTGTAGATGCTAATTAACATTGCATGAAAGAGGAAGGGCTAGTCTACTTGCATAAGTAAAGCTACTCTATTTTTCACATTCAATCAAACCAGTAACCTACTTGCATGTATCATTTATCTACTTTGACATTTTCTTGAAACTCATAAATCTAACTTTTAGCATGCTTGTAAAAAAATAATTCTAGCTATGTTTTGCAGTGGGGAAAAGAGGAAGTTGGAGTGGTCTAAGAGCTTCTATCAATCATAAAATAAAAAATTGAGGGTCATTATTCATATTTAATAATATAATGTTGAATATTATTCATTATTCATTATTTAAATAGTTATACAAGCTTTCTATAGGTGCTAATATAGGAGTTCCTGTATTGCTACACGAGGCTCTGTATTGCTACAAGAGGGGTTTCGAGAGTGTTTTAAGGGTGAATATGGTGTCTTGAGCGAAGGAGAATATGGATGAAGGTAGGGTGAGTGAATGAAGGTTGGGGAAGCCTCCTAGCCAAGCCTAGGACCTCTCGGAGGCCTGTCTTTCACCAAGGTGGATGCACGCGGTGTCCTTAATTGCCTAAACAAAATGAGAGTGGAAATAGAGTTTGGGAGTAGTGTGATGTGTAAAGGGAGAATATGGAAAGGTCTACATGGAGATGAAAGATGTGACCACTCTTGTAATTCAACAAAACCCAACAACTAACCAAATGCATGCATCAAATGATCAATGACACAGTGAGATAAAATGTCATGGAAAAGATGTGTTGAATTTGACTAACATATATTCTATTCCACAATACTACTCTGAATACTGAACTAAATTCTAAGTTGAAGAAAGTAAACATGCAAAATGGTAACGGCCATCTATCTATTTCCAATAAATTATAAAAAAATGTTTTTGGACTCAGATTGTAAATCCTTCCAATCACTCCTCCCAAAAGAGAGGTGACAAGAAATCCTGCAATCACAAGTTTTTATAGCTTAATATCTACTGCAGTAAAATAAAGCTATGAAATTCTTAGAAATAGGAAAAACAAAAAAATGCAGAAGAGGTAATAAACCCTTTTGGTTGGCCCCAAACCTAAGGGTTTCATCCCTCTAAAACTAGCTCAAATGCAGCTCAATAACAAACTTCTCATTAGCAAAAAATAGTAATCGCATACATCACATGAAAGTTAACAATAAAAATGTCAAGCACTAGGCTCAGTAGCTAATCTTCACTAAATCAAAATTTTGAATCCTAATGAGCCTTTCTGTTGGTTTATTTATACAAAAAGGTAGTTAATAGCATCTCCCTTAAAAATAGTACTGATTCCCTCTTCGATCTACAAAATTATGGATTTGGTCCTTCTTGAGCTTCATGTGCACTTGGAGCTATTTGGATGTCAGTGAATATAGCTTGTGAGTCAGGATTTGGTGATCTCAACCCAAGTTAGAGAGTTAAGGAGGTGGAAAAGATCATATAGATTCTATCCTGGTTGTCTCCATCAAGCCCCTACATAGTAAATTCCTCAAAAATGATTATTTTCCTGCAATTTAATCACATTAGGCCACATACTATGAAAAACAACTTTTACTCTTCTTACTAAGAATATTATGACTAAAAATGTGAGTTTATTTGAGAAAATGATAATTATAAAGGCTGTAGGATAGCATAACGAACCTCAAAATATAACTATTAATGGGACTCATAACAAGTACTTCTTCGTGAACAGTATTTTAAACTCATGCCAACTCAACTGCTTTATCTTGATGCCTCTAATCCACTTCACATCTACCCACTAGATATTTTATTTCCCTTTGAGACTTAAAATCATTATCTTGGCTTTCATATTTCCCTTTGAGACTTAAAATATTCTTGAAAATAATGCTTCTCACTTCTCTTATAAGGATGTTGGCGGTAATGACGATGATATCGCTCAAAAACAGAACTAGAATAAAATCCATGAGTTCCAGCCCACTTGTTAGGTGTATCCAAATATCTACCACCTCTAACTATATCATCTCTATCCAACCTGTGAGCTTTGTGAGACTTGATACCATATGCCCCATTATTCTTTTCCTCCTATCCATGAATAATCCTTAGTTGATCCTGTATCTACAAATATGAAAGGCTTTAATGGACGACTACATTAAATTTTGCTTGTTTTTCCTAAGCTTTGGAAATTATTTCTCGTGCCTCAATCAAGTTGTTATTATCTGCATTGCAACTTATGATTTATGCCTTCAAAATTCTCAGCGTATCTGTTATATCAAGAAAGTACTCTTATCCTTTCTTCCCAAATGAACTTTCCCATTCCATATAATTCACATTAGTCCTATATGGGGATTCATGTGAACCGTAGTCTTCCATTATGATCTTCATATCCAATATTTATCTCTTGGAAACATGTCATGTTATATAAACCAAATATAGAGACATAATCAAAATCATACAAAAGTGTATTTAAAGGGAGGCTATCTCATTTTCACAATAAATCCAGATTATCACAATATATATGCATAATGACCTCAACATATCAAAATCATGCATGAAAACACAAAATTGCAGTAATAACCACAATCATGATAATCATAACCACAACAATGCATGCATAACAATCACATCTACCCTGAGGTCCAAGGTTGCAACCTTTCTCTAATACCACCTTGTGGTATCAGATATCACCCAAGGATATTGAAAGCTACTTTGATACCACCCCATGGTTTTAGATATCACCCAAAGAGAATGAAACTTGCTCTAATACCACCTTGTGGTATCATATATCAACCAAGGAGAATGAAACTAACTCTAATACCACATTGTAACGCATCCTCCCACATTTACCACTTTGACAAGCTCTCCAGGGTAAACATGAGTTGTGTGTCACTATGTTATGACCCAAAATCCAAGTTCTAGTTATGGAAGTGGGGCCTACAAACTGAAATTAAACTGACATCCCTTAGAGACTATAGATCACTTAGGAGCCTACCAACTACCTTAGGTGATCAATCCTTGAGTTGAAACTCCTTTTCACTAGGTTTACTACCCAACCACACCCTTGACATATTGTGCATGCGGTTATGAGGCACCAACCACACCCATAATCATGCCTTCATGTAGTTATGAGCCAAATTAATATGTTTAGTGCACGAAGACGCAGACTCCATGAAATTTTTTTAGGCTAGCCTCCATACCACTCCCAATAACTTCCTATAACTTTCTAGAATCATGAAAATGATGATAAAAATACTAAACAATTAAAGCTTGATAAATATCTTGACCAATACATGCCTAATGAAAGATATAAATTTCGTTAAACACATGGTAAACATAGGGGCTACAGGTCATGAATGCATATATGATCATAAACTTCTCAACTTCATTTGAGAATCACTAAGAAGGCTCTATGTCCTCTTTAGCTAGATCCAACAACAATTGGTAGTCCATGCATTGATCAACCATCCAATAACTTATTAAATCATGAAAAAGAGCCATAACTAGATAACATAATATAACCATGCATATAACCAACATATAACCATAATATAAACCATGAAAAATTATCCATAAGATCATCATTATAACCAACACAATTTCTCATAGATCACAATAGAAAATAGCTCATATTAACATATGAAAATGTCAGGGACTTCCACATACCAACTAGCCAAAGATTCAACTAAAAAAAATATTTATTTCAGCCAATCAACCCTGCTCCATATTCAAAACATGAATGCGGGATCATATGAGTTAAACAAAAATAAAAATAACTAGGGCTTCTAGAGGCCAAACCACCTCAACCCTCAAGCACATTGATCTCACCTATACAGTCCAAAAATGACTAACATCAACCATATTGGTCTCTACCCAAACTATCTAGGGCTCTAGGAACTAGTAAATCAACCCACAACCTTTAGGGAACCTGAGCTATTTCATTGATCCAAAGAATTTATCCCAACCCACAAACTTTAGGGACTAGTAACTCAACCCACAACCTCCAAGGAACCCAATCTATTTCAGGGCTCCAAAGAATTGTTTTCCAACTGACAATCATAGGAAACTGAAGAGACAATAAGAAAACCAAATGGGGAACACACTACACCATGGCTATCTAGGAAATGGAAAGGAAAGGTTGAAACCACTTCCAATCCAGGAAAATACACATGTCAATGAGAGAACATAACCAAGGAATCTCATGCATATACCTTGCATCCAAAAAACAAAAAGGATATTACACATGCAATTTGTTACCTGAAAATTAATATTGTTGTAGCAACTAATCCAATTGTCTCCTTTCACTTCCTTACTTTTATTTCATTCTTTCTCCAATCTAAGTAATGAGCCCCAATATTGCAACAAGAATGTTACAAATCCCAAGGCTACCAACTTAAAATATCAACCCGAGGGTTGTACAAAATTAAGAGGTGTCAATACTACATGTGCAACATGAAATGTGTCCTTCTTTCTTTGATCTGATGCAATGAAATGAATGTCACGAAATCCAAGCCTAAACTAATTGCAGAAATAAAAATGTTACTATATTTTCATAAATGAAGCTTAATTACCTTTTTAGAGAGGAATTCCTAGTTAATTTCTCATAAAATAAAGGATATTATACTTTTCATGAATTTAAATGTTAATATTACTTGGAGAAATGTAAACATTAACCTATTTGCAGAGTGTAAAAGGTACAACAAAAGGAATTTTGGTCGATGCAATAGAAATAAAAATGCTAGAAATGGAAGCCATAGCTTCAGAAGTATGAAAAAAAATGAACTAATTATTGAATCACTACGTTCAACAGATATTTTTTCAACAAATTTCATAAGTTACTTCATAAAATAATCATCATTATGCTCTTCAAGTCATGAATCTGTCCACTAACCATAACTGTAGAGGTGAATTGAAATGGAGAAGAGGCAAGGATTAAGATGTTTTTGGTCTAACTAAATCATTTTTTTAGAGCGTAGGGGTAGTTATTCAATCCTAAGAAGAAAAAATCAAGCTTTTGAAGCAAATACAGTCAATTTTACACATGCTACAAGAGTGATACAAGAGGTGCTACAGGAGGCCATATTTTTCTACAAGATCGAGATAAATTGTTGAATATCCAAGTAAATCAAATGAAAATGAGATGGGAATAATTTTTTTATTAATTAATATTTCCTAGGACTCCATTCCAATCACATTCACTCCAAAATACCCTTGTTAACAAGTGATAAAAAATAGCATAAAATTACTTACTTTAAACACCATAAATTTAAGAACTAGTGAGCTAGTTGACCTACCAAATGCCTAACCTAATCAAGTGAAAATGTTATGGGGTAAATTGTTTTATTAACTTGAATTTTTTATGACCCAATAAAAGTGGAATAAACTCAAATGAAGATTATTAACACATTCTAAAATATATCATAAAATAACTACTATTTTGGTACAAGGGACTTCCAGAAATTCTAGATTTGTGAACTAGTAAACCAGTCCAAGTAGCTCAATGATGAATATGAATTTTTAAAGTTGTTATAAGGATGAATCATGATTTTTATTATATAAATAACCTTCAAAACAAATCACTTCAATAATTTAACAAATATGACCTACAACATAAGAAGCAGGAATAGTAAATGTGGAAATAAGAGATCTAAGTGAAAAAGGGAATCAAAGGAAATAAAGGAATTGTACAAGAGGGCTCTGAGGCTCTTGGGATGGCCAAGAACAAGGAAACTCAGATTTATACGAAGGAAACCAAGCTTTAAAAGCTAAAAATGTCACCAAACTTCATTATTTGAATCAATCCAAGTACATCTAAAATGAAAGTGGAGCTACTAAATAACAAGTTTTCTCCAGAATAAGACTAAGAAATACATGAATATATAGAAAAAATAGAGTTGGTACTTATAAAAAGTGACAAGGAAGCATTCTCCTTGAAAGGAGGCAACTTTCCCCTCCAAAATCCCTCAAAAAATGGATTTGGTTCCCAACACCATGAATATTCATTAAATGAGAGGGAACACATTCCTAGATTTTCTCCATCAGTGAGGCTTGAAAATTTGTCAATAATTTCATGATATTTAGCTAATTTATGATTCAATTTTGGTCCACCTTTTAGTAGGGAGTAAGTCCCTATATTATCTCATTCAGAATTTACACCATTGTAATGTACACCTCCCCTCATATCTAACCAAGTAACTGACCGACCAGGGTAAACATGGGCTTAGGGCAGTTAAGAGCACACTTAACCTCCTTGGTGACTTTAAGGAAGCTGAATCAAAATTAAAAACCATAACAGAGTTTCTCTACACCTGCAACAAGAACCCCAAAAGTTATCCTAGCCATAAAACTAACTTGTCCCTAGGTCCCACTGACTTTTTCTGAAGAAAACCCCTAGAAGCTCCCTTGATATGGGTAACGGTGTGTCTGGGAGGCTCTAGATACACCCATAGCATGGACATGCATGCATATAGGGACTCAATTTCCCAGAACTATGCTGGCATCTATGAGATTTAAGGCATTGTTTAAGCCTATAATACCGGACACTTCCTAGAAATTCATGTAGCTTTTAGAAATCATTAAGCACATGAAAAAAATGAAAAACAACCAAAAATTGACTCCATGACTACATTTGACCATCTCCAACTAGGAGTAACATTTTATTGAACACTTGGCATGAATGAAATATACATGTCTAGGATAGAAGACAGAGCATGAACGACTGAATACTCTTGAGAGACATTACAAGAAGGATCACCACCTTCTTCCTTGAATAGATATGACATCAATTAGGTATTGCATCCATTATTCTAAAAATTACAAGTAAATACATGAAATAACCATGACAAGAACTAGTCATTTAAACATGCATATAACCAAAATAAAACCATGGAAATAATAGTGAGATAAAAACCATTAAATCCACACATTAATAAGTAAAAAATTAAGAGACCTTATCTTTCATTAATCATAGTAAATAATTGACTAGGTTCGAGACTTCCATGTACCACTCGACCATAGACATGGCTGAGCCAAATCTCTATTCATCTAGTCACTCCCATGCCATACTCCAAGTGTGAATGTGGTATCTCATGTATAAACCAATCCAAAAAACAACCAAGGGAATCTAGAGGCTAAACCACCTCCACCCTCACCATATAGTGATCACACCAAAATTGGTGCTTCGATCACAAAACCAAATCAAACCTAGAATGCCATTTGGAATCCATCACTATCCTTGAGGATTTTTTCGTCTCCTTGTCTCTCAAACTTTCCCTCAATCCAATCCCGAATGGCTAGACACTAAATCGAGACACCTCCCTTGGGCTTTATCATGTATCCAACCAAAAATGGTCAAGGGATTCCTAGGCCTTTGGGAATGAACATAAGATCACCTCCAACCCAGAATTTGAAATCCATCTGGCAATTCCAAAGCTCAAAACCATGCACACAACACCATATGTACAACACACACACAACGCCATATGTACATAATACTGCATATACAACATGTACATAACACCATATGTACAGAGCACTGCATATCCAACATGCGCATAGCACCATATGCACACAACACAAGATATCCAACATGTGCATAGTACGGTATGTACACAACACCATACATCCAACATGTACATAAAATCATCTATACCTAGCACTTCCTATGAAATATAAACACAAAATCAATTTAGGTGTACAATAGCATAAATACACAATACTACATATGTTACATGTACACATCACCATAGGTACAATCATTGAATATAAAAAATGCACAACATATAGAGAACAATAATAATGTACATCCATAGAGCACACACTGACTCCACAAATAAACCTTCCTTCTAGTGTCTTTCCACTATCCATGCTTATCCTAACATGTCGCAAATCACACTACTTTAACTTCGTTGATTTACCCCTTAGTATTACCTGTCCATAACATAAACATAGGCATAGTACAAGCATTTAATATCAATTCATATCCACATGATATTGACCTTGTATATGTGTTAGGGCTACTCTTCCCAATGTAGAGTCGTCATAAACCAATAACCTCTTCATACCATTCACCTACATAAGCAATCATTCCTCCATGAGAATGATCTTTGAAAACCCTAACAAATAGTGGCATGGATACATACATACATACATATATAATAATTAGCATAAAACAATCATCAACCTGTCAGAAAATGACATAAATACACACATATATGCATATAAACATTTTTCATCAAACAACCATGATTCATGATGACCCTATCATACATGAAATACATACATACATTCATGTATACATATATAAACACCAACATAATCATGATCACATCATAATTACCATATAGCATAAGGTCAAGGTTAAGAGAATTCCCTTTATCCATGCACAACATTGAGAATAATAGTTCTTGACATAGCCAAGGAATCTAACACCTCAGATCCATTTTCTCTACCTTTTTTGTTTCCTTTCTCATGTTTTTACTTCCACCATCCATTTACCACAATGGACCCAACCAGTCCAAACAACTGTCATATTGTTACCTTTTGTTGTGCTTACTCCTGCACCAAGCTTCATCCAAGTCTTTCATTACCTATTGGGTTTCATTCAACTCTTCTCAAGCTCCATTAATTTCCCTCTTTCCCAACCAATGCCCAAGACTCTCAAACAGAGGAAAGAAAATGAAACAAACAAGAATAAAACCAATAGTCATATGACATCGCAACCAAATTTCCAATATCACACACCAAACATAAACAAAACTGAAAATAAAGCACAAAAAAATCACAAATACTAAAAGCACAAGACCTAGTAGCAAAAACCATGAATCAATCCCCCATGGGTTCCTAAAAATTCCAATGGAAAGCTCAACCCAAGCCTTTTCAAATATTTTATGGAAGTCTCTTTTTCCAAGAAATCCCCTGCATCATACCGCCATAAACACACCATTTTCAGTGTATAATATAAAAATTAAATATACCTGTTTCCCTACCTTGTTATGTCAGATATATTTCCTTGTATCTGAGAACATACATCTATCATCTCTCATGCGACTTCAATCCCTTGACAGAGCCATCCATAACTAGGAGCCAACTATTATACCTATCAAATACATGTTCATAAATATAGCACATATCCACATAATTCCAAACAATATTAATGTTAAGAATAATTCTTGTATGAAAATTTCTTATTCGTTTGGAATTATGGTTTCCAAACATAGCCAAAGGAATTCTCACCCAATTATTTTCTCTTACCACTTACCTTGCTACAATTGAGTCTTTTCTATGTGCTATCATATCACCCAACTGTTAGCTATATAAGCAAATCAAATATTACATTGTCATGCTAATACCAATAATATTGTAATGCAACTGTTTATAAATGTCAGTCACATGTTCCAAAAATCAAGACAACATATCTATTAATTTGAAGTCAACATTTACAAAGTATAAAAATCATGTCATAATCAACAATCAACTCATAGTCATCAGTCATAATACATACTGATACAACTATCACCTACTTACACTCAAGTACATCTCGGTTGTATCCACACATATGTGTTAGTACAACCATCTTAGAACATGATCATTTCTTCATGTAATCTTATACACACATGCTCATATCGTACAATTAATCAAACATTCAAACAAATATAAATGTACCATGTTAGATAAATAAACAATAAGACATAATAGACACCAAACACTCAAAAATCAAATAGACAACATAATAAAATAATCAAGCACCAAGTAGACGACATAAGATAAATCATACCTTGATGTATCTCATAGGAGGTTGTCTTGTTTGCACAATCAATCTAGATTAGCACAATATAACTTCACAACACACCAACTCAAACATACATGATGTCATAATATCCCTAATAGTAACAAGATAACATGTTCAAATCATAGGCTCATAAACAATTGTCTTTATTGAATAATAGTCACATATGCACAATCAATGTAGATTAGTATTCCATAATATCACAACATATTAACTCATACCTGAATATGATAACCATAACCAACTACATAGGCCAATCCAAATTAGCACGATACATATAACATCAATGTCTTAATTTCATACCTCTAATCATCAAGCTAACTAACATATAAAAACAACACGTTAACATATAACATACTCATCAACAACTTATAACATAATCACCAAGTTAAATAACGTAAAACAACAATGAAAAATAATATAACAATGCATTATAATCATTCTTGACTATTCGACATATGTGCATATGACCATACTGATTCACTAACATCTACCATGCATGTACCCACAAAAAAAATAAAATCACAAACATATATATAACCCTAATGCATATAACAATATATTAACCACATACCTACATGCCAAACATACAACTTCGATGATGATATGCTCTTACCCCAAAGTCTAGTGTTGCCACTTCACCTTGAAGATCTGCATCTCTTGTTCTATCTTAGCCAAAATATCAGCATCATATCTTATTAAAAACATCGTGATGACCTAAAATGCATAAAATGAACTCATGGAAAACAAACTTAACCATGAAAATGCATGCATAACAAGATATTGACACTGACATGCATAAAAAATTCATATAAAACTGACATCCACTTATGGATACCACATCTAATCACTATCAACTTCCACATGGAAACACTACTGCAACTATGAAGAATGCCATGCATATGAGACAAACACATAGAAAATAAGAATGAGTAACACATATGCAATTGACATGAATGCATGATCAGCACACACCACGCAAGGAGAGTATAACTAAGCTCCAATAATACCTCTAACGAAAACCTCCCCTCACATCTACCCAAGTACCCAGCCAACTGGGGTAAAAATGAGCTAAGGGTGGGTAAGAGTAGACTCAACCTCCTTGGTGACTTTGAGAAAGTGTAACTGAGGTGGAAAACCATAACATAGACTCCATATACCTACAACAAGACCCCCAAAGGCTATCCCAGCCATAAAATTGACTTGTCCCTGGGTCCCACAGACTTTTGTTGAATAAAACCCATAGAAACTCCCTTAATATGGGAAAGGGTGCATCTGGGAGGCTATGGACACACCCACAACTTGGGCATGTGTGTGTCTAGGGACTCAATTGCCCAAACTTGTGGTTGTGTCTACAGGATTTAAGGCACTTTTTAAGACCAGATTCTCGGACACTACCCAGAACTTCCTGTAGCTTTCAGAAATCATTAAACACATGATGACAATGCCAAATAAGAAAAAATTGACTCTGGGACTAGGCCTGACCATCCCCAACTGAGACTGACATTATGTTAAACACTTCGACTGAATTAAATTCACATGTCTAGGATACAAGAAAAGGAATGAAAAATTGAATACTCTTGAGAGACATTACAAGAAGGATCACCACCTTCTTCGTTGAACATATATGACATTAATTAGGTATTGCATCCATTATTCTAAAAATTACAAGTGAATACATGAAATAACCATGACGTGAACTAGTCATTTAAACATGCTTATAACTAGAATAAAACCATGGAAATAATAGTGAGATAACAGCAATTAAATCCACACATTAATAAGTATGAAATCAAGAGAACTTAGCTTTCATTAATCATAGGAAATAACCGACCAGGTTCGGGACTTCCACGTACCACCTGACCATAGAAATGGCTAAGAAAAATCTCTCTTCAAACAGTCACCCCCGTGCCATCTTCAAAGCATGAATGTAGAATATCATGGATAAACCAATCCAAAACAAAACCAAGGGAATCTAGAGGCTAAACCACCTACACTCTCACCATACCTCAGTCACACAAAAACTAGTGCTCTGAACAGAAAACTGAACTAAACATGGAATTCCATATGGAATCCATCACTATCCTTGAGGATTTTTCTGTCTCCCTGACTCTTAGTATTTACCGCAATCCAATCTTGGATCACTAGGCCCTAAATCAAGACACCCCCCCTCAAGCTATACCATATATCTCGCCAAAAATGGTCAAGGGATTCCTATGCCTTTGGGAATTAAAATCATACCACCTCTGTCCCAGATTCTAAAATCCATCTGGCAATTCCAACTCTCAAAATTGAGATAAAAATACCAACACACCATGGCATCTGGAAAAAGGAAAGGCAAGGCTAAAAACCATTGTCAAAACCTGGCCAAATCATGTAACTGAAAATAAGAGAACCAACTACCAACATTCATAAGCCATGCACGTCGACACTAGCTAGGAAATCACACATGCAATATGCTACCTACAAGTATTCCTGTTAAAGATGCTATATCTTACTCTTCCTTGCTTGATCCTTACTTTCCTTCCCTTTCATTGTACTTCCTTGCTTGATTTCCTCCTTCTTGGCTCAATGCTAGTTTTCTCCAAGAAAACTCTAAGTATCCAAGAGTATGAGAGAGAGAGAGAGAGAGAGAGAGAGAGAGAGAGAGAGAGAGAGAATAATGACATAGCTCCCAAAATTGAACTGACAAAAGGTAAACTAGAAAAATCTTGCCGAATTATTCTCATAAGCCTTTTTATTAATGAGGCCTCTATTTTCTTCATTTTACAATATTTGTCTTCATTTTCCCCCTCACATGAAACCTATGACCTTTCACCTTCCTTTTCTCCTATTTTCCATTATTTTCATAAATATTTGCCAAAAAATCCCTCGTGCCTTTCCAAATCCTTTTTTCATTTCCTTTGCCAATTTCCTTTAGCCATACTAATTACAATGAACACCCACTAGGATTTTTTTCCAACCATTCAGCTTGGAATAAATGTCCCTTAATCGTGGTCTTATTTTTCCTTTATTAAATTTTATTACATAAATATTTTTCTGAGGTATGTTACATCCATATTCTCTTAATATTTTGAAAAAATAAATAATATTAGGCACATAATATGAAATTTCCTATAAACCTTCCTAAGAACATATTAAAGCTTAAAAAAAATTATTAAGTGTAGATGAAGAGATTTAATATATCCTTTATGTGCCTAGGAAAGGTTAGATGGGCCCTAATTTCTGTCTAATTTGGAGGTCCATCACCAAGTGATTGATATAATGCTCCAAGGATGCTCCAAGAATTCTCTAAGTGTGCAAGAGTGTAAGAGAGCCAAATGCTAAACTGAAAAAAGCTAGAAAATAATTCTCTAATGCCTTTTTATTATTGATGTCTCTTTTTTTCTTCATTTTTCTTCATTTTCCCTCTAATTTCCCTTGCATGCAAATTTGTGTCTCTTCACCTTAATTTTCTCTTAATTTCCTTTATTTTCATAATTAAATGTCATTTATTTTCCCATTTCACTTTGCCAATGTATTCACCAATCTCCATATCAAATATTAAACCACAAGTGATGCCCACTATAATTGTCTTCCCACCATTAAGCTTGGAATACATGTCCAATGACTTTGGTCTTATTTTATTTACATGGAAAATCAATCAGGGGTTGTTACATTCCTGGTCCTCTTTGGGAAGGTTGGCAGCTCCCTTTTTCTTTTCACTCTAGGATTCATGGTAGGAGTCAATAAAATAGAGGAACTTCATGATGCTATCAATGCCTTGGATATTATTAACAAGCTCTTGGAATCTACGCAGGACCTGGTATCCATAATTAACAATATGGAGAATTTAATTGTAGGTTTTAACCCTGTATAGGAATTATCTACTAACAAATCTTAAAACAAAAAATAAACAATAGTGAGAGCATAAAACATAAAACAGATAAACACAGAGATTTTCTCCTGGATCCCAAATTGGGATGACCATCTTGATTTTTCATTATATTCCTTTTAGTGTTACAACACATATATATATACATGCCAAAGCATACATAAGCCCCAATCCATTAACCTTGATTAGAAAATAACCATAGTTCCCTTGACCGGATCTACAAAATACCAGGGGCCGAAAACCATCGTACCCCAAAACCATGTGAAAAACCATGCACAAAACCATGGGCAGACCCACCCAATGGAAAATAAGGACCAATTTTTTTTTTTTTTTTTTTTGGGACACTGCCCCGAACCCTGATAGGGGGGGCTACCTCCCCCCCTATGACCCCGCTGTTGCACCTACTGCAAATTGGGGGCTATCGCCCTCCCTCTTACCCCCCGTGCGTGATTAGTCATGGAAAGAATATAACACATACCCAACATTAATTGAGCGACATCAATGTTCATTCCAATTATTTGTGGAATATAATATACTAGGGAACCATGAAGATATGAAATCCTCATTGAACATGCTCAATGAGGAGGTTAGGCGAGTTAGCGCGAAATTTTTGGTTCTGGAAATATTAAATGTTTGTGGAAAAATAAATGTCAAGGAGAGTAGCTCCGTTAGGGTTCATGCTGGGCACAATAGGACTCGTTGTGAAAGAGGCGTGGAAGAAATTGGTCTTGGTTCATGGTGATTTTACCTTTATATTGTAGAGGTAGTTCTTTTTGGATTTCAATATGCTCTCTCTTTGTAAATTTTAGTTATCCTAGCCTCCAAATTTTTCTTTTTGTTGGGAATTTTCTGTAGGATTTATGGAAAAATCTCTTATGCTTAAATATAGTTATCATTCATGGAGACAATAAACACTCAACTTAATCCTATGAATATATCCATTTTGTTTATGAATCAAGATGTAAGGGTTCTGATGTAAGGGTACTGGCCTAAAATTTAGTCTTTTATTAATATAAATATATCTACCTATTTCATTTAAAAAAAACTAATGTAAATATAAAGCCACTAGTAAAATTAGATTATTTTTTGTGAGAACCCACTCACAAGAAGCACAAACTCCCTTATGTGTTTTGCTAGCATCCACTAGAAGGAAGAACCAACCCCCTTATGTGTTTTTCTAGTGCCCAATAGTAGGAAGCACCAACACCCTCGTCGTAGATGCTTGATCAACATACAAGAAGCACCAACTCCTTGATTTTGTAAGCACCCACTTGCGTGAGGCACCAAGCCCCAAGTTGTTCTTAAGAGACTCACTTAGATGGAAACATCAACTTCCTAGTGTGTAGCCTGCACCGACCTACTATCCATAAGGAATTTGTTACTCTCTATTTTGGCTCCCACTTAGCCTATTGAGATTCAGCCAGATGATGAGCTTAGTGGAAAGAGTCACCTTCACTAAGTTGGCCTGCAGGCCATTTTTGGCGCAAGTCTATTTTTAGACATGATGATCATATTTCAAAAGTTGCAGGATGCTATTTGTGGATGGTTGGTCAAGTTGGAAAAATAGATGAAATTCTATTTTTAGAATATTGGGTGAAGTCTATTTATAGATCATCGATCTAAAAATAGATGCATGTCCATTATTATTAGCTCTTAATAATAATCAGACTCTAAACAACAACTTATTCTCTTGGAGCACTTAGTTTCAGTGCACAGATGTGGCACATTAGTGGACTGAGGGAATTACACAATTCCCAAGGGTTTACTAGAGTTCATGCATGGAGGATTTAATTAGAACTCAAGTGGAAGAGTTATGACAGATTTGGAAGAGTAGTTCAAGGAGTTGTATTCAATTTAACTCAGTTAGACTTAGTTGAGCTAGTTGTATCTAATCTAACTGAATGATACACTAGTGAGAGGGGAGTGAATTAATTCACAAGTAATAACTCATTAATCAACTGAACAATACAATAGTTAACTACAGTGCATGTCAGGTCCAGTGGAGACCCAGTGGAGAGATAGGTGAAAGGGCAAGATGGACTATCTTTTGTGATCATGGTGATGCATGAATTGCATCTACATATACATTGGAGTTTATAATGATAATCATGCAGTCAAGGAGAGTGGGATTGCATTGAATTGGTCTTTGTAATAAACTTGGATTGTGCATTGGAGGCAGACTAGCAGGGGGTAAAAATCGGTGCATGGATTTGTAGATTTTTCCTGATTAGTGTATGACGATTGTATTGTACTGAGAGCTTGATGTACTAATATTTGTATGAGATTGTCATATGATCTCCATGATACATAATATATGATAGTTGGGGTTTTCAGCTTCAGGATTTCTCGTTAAACAACTGTGTTATGTGCGATTGTTTTTATTTATGCTTTATATGTGTGTGCAATTAATTTTCTGCAAAAGATTAACAGTGGAATGATTTTGTATCTCCCATGAAGTTAAATAGTGTGAGATCAGGAGAATCTAGGACATCTGCATGCTTAGTGCATATAATTTCTACATGGTATCAGAGCAGTGTTAATTCTTGAATATTGCAATTGTGAAGTATTGGTGAGTTTGTG
This sequence comes from Pinus albicaulis, assembly GCA_034641835.2. Classification (NCBI taxonomy): domain Eukaryota; kingdom Viridiplantae; phylum Streptophyta; class Pinopsida; order Pinales; family Pinaceae; genus Pinus; species Pinus albicaulis. The sequence continues at coordinate 578,036,763 of CM076576.1, read as the reverse complement.
TTGGTGGACAATTCGAATTTGCTACAAAAGATTCTTGGTGCAGAAGTTGAGTATACATTGAAATGGAATTCAATGGGTTGTGATTAGAGTATGGCCTTGATGGGAGCTCGAATTACATAGACTAGAAGGACAGGATGGAGGCAGTGTTGGAGGATAATGGACTGAAGGAGTTCATCGATAGCGATGTTCCTAAGCCAAGATCTAGCGATGTTGCATTACTTGACGCATGGAAAAAGAAGAAAACAAAGACGAGAAGAATTCTGTTGGAAGGTGTGAAGGACCATATTGTGTCGAGAATTCATGGGAAAGATACTCCATTCTTAATGTGGAAGGATTTGACAGATTTGTTCCAAAGCATAAGTGACCAGAGGAAGTTGGCGCTTAAAGACAAGCTCAGAAAAATAAAAATGGAGAAGGGATATAGTATTCCAAAATACCTCATGAAGTTTGTCCACTGCAAGGATTAACTGGGAAGTGTGGGGGTTACTACTGATGATGAAGAATTGGTGATCTCAACTCTCCTTGGGCTTTCTAAGAGTTGGCATAGCTACGAAGACTCTGTCAATGGACGAGAGAAACTGCTAGGATGGGAGCGACTTTGGTTGGATCTTGTGCAGGAGGAGATAAGGCGGGATACTAGGGATGGATCTTCATCAAAGAATGAAGATGAAGAGAATTGTGCTTTGGATGCCAAAGAAAGGAAAGGGAAGGGGAAGAAACATCCTTCAAAATCCAATGCTAAAGGTAAGAAGCAGGATTTGTCCAAAGTGAAGTGTTTTCACTGTCACGAACATGGACATTTCGCCACTAACTATCCAAAGAAGAAGAAGAAAAAGAAGGTAGCTGGACCTGTAGGTGGAGAGGCCTTAGCCTCACAATTTGAACTTGATTTCACCTTGATCGCATGCTTGGTTTCAAGTTGTATGGTATCTGTGTGGTATCTTGATAGTGGTGCGTCTTTGCATATGACGAGAGACAAAGAGTTGTTTAGTGACTTGGAGGAGAAGGACATCTAGATGCATATAGAGATGGGCAACGATGGTCGGTACAGTGTGACTAGCATTGGGACCATTAACTTTGAGAGGGAGTCTGGTAATCCATTCTTGTTGAAAATTGTTATGCATGTTCCAGGTTTGAAGAAGAACTTGGTCTCGGTTGCAATGCTAGAAGACAAAGGTTACGATGTTGTTTTCAGTGATGGAAAAGCCTTCCTTCGACATAAAACAACAGGTCAAACCAAGAAGATAGGGGTTCAAATTAAGAATCTCTACAAGCTAGACGTAGATGGCTACACTGCAATGGTGGGAAAAGCAGAAGAAGTGGTGAGACAGGATGAGGGCGAATTATGGCACAGGAGATTGGGCCATCTTCACTATGGCACTTTGAAGATTTTGCAGCATATTTCTACTGGAATTCCCAAGGGTACTCTTGCACAGTCAGATTAGTGTAAGGAATGTACTATGGGTAAGTTTCTGAAGACCACCTTTCATGAGAAGGAGAACAATGCTTCGGTGATCCTGGAGAGAATTCACACAGACATGTGTGGACCTTTCTCGGTTGCTTCAAAAACAAAACATAGGTATTATGTTATATTTTTTGATGACTATTCTCGTAGATGTTGGATCTTATTCATGCAAAAGAAGAGTGAAAGGTTCTCAAAGTTATGTGAGTTTAAGGCATTGGTGGAGAAGGAGTCAGGGAAGCAAGTGAAAGCTCTACAGAGTGATAATGGTGGTGAATACATCTCAGGAAAATTCAAAGACTTCTATAGCAAAGAATTAATTCGAAGACAACTCATAGCGCCTCATAACCCACAGCCGAATGGGATCGCAGAGAGGAAGAACAGAAGGATCGTGGATGCTACACGAGTGATGCTGCATGACCAGGGCCTACCGATGCACTTGTGGGCGGAAGCATGCAACACTGCGGTTTATGTGAAAAATCGTTGTCCTCATAGAGTACTTGGCATGAGTACACCTGAAGAAGCTTTTACTGGTAAGAAGCTTGATATTTCTCATTTGAATATTTTTGGCTCACCTGTTTACATTCATGTGACAAAGGATGCCAAGAAGAAGTTGGAGCCGACTGCAGAAGTTGGGATATTTGTGGGGTACACAGAAACACCCCATAATTATCGTGTGTATTTTCCAAACAGTCGGATGACTGTCATGCGACGAGATTAAAAATTCAATGAGGTGAAAGCCATGAAGTTGTCGCTTGAGAGGGAGCTACACTTGCATGTGGAAGAGGAACTTCTTGTTCCCAAAGATGAGCCTCTAGATGTGGATCAACAATAGGAGGAGATTCATGGAGTGGAGGAGTCCACTCATGTAGAACCAAACATCAGAAAAGGAAAAAGGTGTACCACAAAATCTGAGAGACTGAAGGTTGATGTGACACGGAATGTAGGAGTCCCTACATCACAACGCAGACAGAGATAGTCACCTGACCGTATACTGGATACATGGCTCTTGCGAGCAAGTGTATCGTGACAAAGCCAAGAAGCAGTGCAGGCGCCCACATAGGTAGATGCCATGGTAGAGGAGTATGACTCCATTGTCAAAAACAGTGCTTGGGAGATTGTTCCAAGGCCGGTGGGAAAATTAGTTGTAGGAACAAGATGGATCTACAAGGTAAAGAAACTTGCTGATGGGAGCGTTGAGAAGTATAAGGCAAGATTTGTTGCTGGGGGCTTCTCACTGTTAGGACCCCATAATGTACCATTTTGACTATACATTTTGTTATCATTCCACTCTTTTCCAGTCCATATTTAAAGCTTACACTATCACTTTCATCCATTTTTCCAAAGGTGTATAATACTCTTCTGTTTACTATATGTTTAACTTGTTTTACATATAATTTTACATTACTTTCATATTTAATCATTAATCGAAGATATATACTTGCTGAGACAATTTGAAGACTACAGATAATCTATTATGGCTGTCTGAAGACCGCGTTGTTGAAACAGTCAACATGGTACGCAAATCTCGTTGCTGAAACAACCCATGATTTTTGATTTTGAAGTAGCATTTCAAGCATGACGACAAGAAGAAAAGACAAGTAAGGAAGATGTTACACGGGCCACTCTGAAGCCAGTACCATCGTAACCATTGTAACAACATTTTTCTATGGAAGAACAGAAAGGCCCTATTTCAGAATAGAAGATCAGATTGGGTTAAAAATAGGATTTCTATAATGTAAATCAATTGTAATAGATTTCTCCTCTTTAAAAAGAGGAGACATCAACATTAGAGGATAGTTAGAGACTACGGGAGGTTCATTTTGAACAGAGAAGGAACATGACTCTTTTGTAACATGTTGTGTTCGGCAGATGAATAAAATTTTGTTCTGAGCATTTCATTTTAATTCCTTCTTCCGGGTAATCTTGTGAGAAGGAAGGGCCCACCTTCTTCACAAGATTCACCCATTTGTTCCTGTAGTTTGTTAACTGTTCTTTTCATTCATGCCTTGATTAAAATCTGTTTACTGAAGTTATTTATGCAGTATTGGAATTTTGTTGTTTATTGCTGAAGCTCTGTTTCCATTATTTGTTGCATTGATTTCATACAATTCATTCTCAAGAAGTTGTGGATTATTTTAATTATAAATCTTGTTTATGGAATGAGTTTGTGAAAGTGTGGTAATCAGAAAGAGGTGCTGAAGATTCCTTCTTGGGGAATAGGGTCCCGTTCTCTATTATAACATAATTGGTCTTCATTTTTGCAGCTTGATTTCCTTTCCTAGATCATTGTCTTTTTAATGTAATCCAGGATTCTTTTAATGATTTTCTGCAATAGAAAGATTATCTTTGCTATAACTCAAGTAGACTTCATTTTTGTTAAAGCAAGGTGTGATTAGTGCAATTTTTACTACAACATTTCATTTCTTTTGAGATTGAGCATATACAGTGTGTGATTGCCTTTGAAAAAAACAGACTTCCCTGGGTTGACAATTTATGTAGCACTTGAATTGTTTAATTTGGTAAACAATTAAAGTGACCAACATTTTGACGTTGTTGCTGGGGAAGGAAATTATAGATTTCAAAAGCATTGATGTTTTTCTTTCAGATGTGCAAATTGCATGAGAGGACGCAGAACCCATAAGAAGACTAACCCTATAGGTGGAAAGGGAAAAGGAAGGGGATGAAGAAATAATTTCATTGATGAAATCGTATCAAAAGCTGAATCTTATCAGAGATTAAGCTCTTGAAGGCCAAAGCCTCAACACTCCCCTCAATCGAATTATGAAACAGAAGAAGTTGTGAGCCCTGAGAACGTTGAGGAACTAGCAGCAAGTGTTGAAGAACCAACAGGAAACATTGAAGAACCAATAGAAAGCATTGAAGAGCCATTAGAAATCATTTAATAACTGGAAGATAACATTGAGGAATCAACAAAAAATGTTGAAAAACCAGTGGAAAACAGTGAAGAGCTAGTAGAAAACATTGAGGATCGAGCAAGTGCAGTAGGAGATCAAACAATGGAAGGAAACAATGAAGGATTCTTCGGTGGAGGACAAGTAGATCCTGAAGGAGAGGGAAAAGATGAGAATTCTCTCTCTACCTTGGGATTTCCTATTAGTGATCTCCCTAGAGGAGCAACTCCCATGAAGAATATCCCACTTTCAACCTTACCTAACTTCCATGGTTTATCTTCTGAAGATCCTCACAAATTTCTTTTTGAATTTGATATATTATGCAGAAGTTATGGTTATGTTACTAATGCCCGAAGTTGAAGCTATTTCCAACAACACTAAAATGAAATGCACTAAGGTGGTTCATGAGTCTTGGAGGCCATGTAATCACAACATGGGAACAGATGAAACAAAAATTTCTGCTTAAATATCAAGACTACTGCCGGACAAGAGAAAAAAGAGAGGAATTATTTAAGATGGTACAAAAGGAGGATGAGAATTTGGAGGACTTTTTGGAAAGGCTACAGTACAACCTGTAGAGATCCAATCACCCTGATGTAAGTAAGGATATTCTTAAAACAATATTACTGAAAGGGGTGAGGGATGACTGTTTAGACATGCTAAATATGCTTGGTAAAGGGCATATATTTAAAGATTCATATGATGAAATTGTTAACCTTTATAAAATATGTTCAAGAGGAGCTGCAAGGAATAGGTCAAACAACAGAGATACTACATATTCAAGAGTTCAAAAATCAGCCAGTGGAGGAGCAACAAGAGCCGGAATAGGTAATTTACTTGAAGAATTTAAAACTGAAATGTTAAGTTCTTTTTCTTCACAGATTGAAACCTTGCAGGTTAAAAAGAAACAAGCTGAAGCAAAAGTAGCTTTGGCTGTCTTTTGCCCCAAATGCAGAGATAAACATCCACTAAGGGAATGCCCATTGGACAAGATACCAATTTGCACCCTTTGTGAGAAAGATCATGAAACACAACAATGCCCTTCTTTACCAGGAATAAAAGCATCATTGCAACCAGTCGAAGAAGAAGCTGAAGTAGTCTATCTACTGACACAGAGAAGGAAATGGAAACCACGAGGAAAAGGTATGAACTCTAATATGCCATTTACATCTTCTAATCATTGGAACAATTATCCTTCTTTTAGTCAAACAAATTACCCTCCCTTTAACCAAATGAAATACCCACCCTTCAATCAAATGAATTACCTAACCATGCAACAAACAAACCCTCCCTTTGTAGATCCTGAAATGTGGACTCCTTGGCCTCCACAACAACAATCTTACTTTAATCAATGGAATTCAAATTGGAGGGGTCAACAACTCCCATTTCCAAATCAATTTCCTCAATTTCAGCAACCACTTCCTCTACCATCAGGTGCTCCACCAAATAATCAAATGAGACCCTAGCTACCTGTACAACCAAATCCTAACCCCAATAAAGCTATGCAAGTTATTGATATTCATAACCATCCTACATTTCCTCTTTTCCCTGCACAATGTAATGACATTCATTTACGATCTGGGAAAATAGTTGAACCCATTATTGATGATGTTACCTCTTCCGATTCTGATAAAGAAGAAACTGAGAAACATGATTCACAGATTGAGGCACAACCACCCTCTAATAAGGGTGCCGAAATAGCAGAACCACCATTCCCTAAGTGTTTAGTTTTAACTAGAATGCCTGAGCCACCTACTTTTTATATTCTAGGGGAATTATAGTATCTGTATTTTAAAATTCCACTCTTACAGGCACTAAGGGATGTACCAATTTATGCCAGAACCATGAGAGATATTTGTGTTAAGAAACCTAGTAGGAAAGCTAAAGATCCCCTTACAGTTCATGTTATGGGTGATCTATCTGCATTAATGTCCGGTAAAGCCCCTCTAGTTAAATATGGTGATCCCGGCCATCAAACTGTGATAGTCCAAATTGGTAAAACAATAATCCCTCAAGTTTTGGTAGATTTAGGTGCTGCTATAAACATTATAACTCTTGAAACTTCACAATTGTTACAGCTAAAGAACACAATCAGAGATACACCAACCATTCTAGAGTTAGCTGACCATTCTACAATCAAACCAGAAGGAGTTGTTGAAGACTTAGTCATCTCAATTGATTCCTGGAATTACCTAGCTGAATTTGTGGTGTTACAGACTAAAACAAAGTTGGGGGGACATCCTCTAATTCTGGGAAGGCCTTGGTTAGCCACAGCCGATGCCTTTATCAGCTGCAGATCTGGTTCAACGACAATTTCTAATGTATATGAAACTAAACAGCTTACTCTCTACCCTCATGCTACACCCATGATTAATAATGAGAATTATGTATGGATGGATTATGATGATAATGCTATTCAACCTATTTTGACTATCGGACAAGCTTTAAATCTTAAAGATACCACCGAGGATGAAGTAATTAATAATTTTATTTGTGAACCATCCTCTATGAATTCTGAAACACATAACCAACTAGCTGCACTTTTGGAATCAGATACCCAGGAAAAGCTTAAATCTGAAGATCTACCACAAACATCAACCACCATCTCTTCTAAAAGCATAACAGTAGAAATCCTGATCTGATAGTTGCTAAAACACAGCAGCTAATGAAGTTACTGCTTGAAAATAAGGAAGCATTCACATGGGGGAAGGGAATCCCCCCTGAATATGAAGGGAATCCCCCCTGAATTATGTACTCACCAGATTTATATTAAGGAAGGTTGTCAACCAGTCTGTCAACCCCAAAGACGAATGAACCCTAATTTAAGAGAAATTGTTAAAGAGGAACTTTAGAAATTGATTAATGCAGGATTTATATACCCTATATCTGATAGTGAATGGGTTTCCCCATTGGTAATAGTCCCTAAGAAAACGGGAAAAGGAGAGTGTGTGTAGATTATAGAGACTTAAATAAAGCCACTCAAAATGATCACTTTTCTTTATCATTCATTGATCAGGTGTTGGATAGTTTGTCAGGGAAGAAATTCTTCTCCTTTTTAGATGGATTTAGTGGGTATAACCAAATCATAATTTCACCCCAAGACCAAGATAAAACCACTTTTACTAGCGCTTGGGGAACTTTTTCCTATAGAGTTCTTCCATTTGGACTATGTAATGCGCCAACAACCTTTCAAAGGGCGGTTATAGGAATCTTTTCTGATATGCTGAATGACTCCATGGAAATATTTATGGATGACTTTACCCCTTATGGATTGTCTTTCGAAGATGCATTACAGAATATTGAGAAAGTACTTAAATGTTCTATACAAGCTCACCTCTTCTTAAGCATTGAAAAATTTCATATGATGATGAGTGAAGGAGTAGTGCTTGGACATTTTATCTCATCTCAAGGAATACAAGTCATTCAGAATCTTCCTATTCCTAAAGAAAAAACTGATGTGAGAAGTTTCCTAGGACATGCTAGATATTACAGGAGATTTATTAAAAAAAAATTCAAAATAGCTTCTCCTTTATTTGTGTTACTTATGAAAAATGTTGAATTTAAGTGGACTAATCTTTGCCAGGAGGCCTTTGTAGAACTCAAGCATCAGTTATCCACAGCTCCTATTTTGAGAGGACGTGATTGGGAACTTCCCTTTCATATATCTTCTGATGCTTCAGATACTGCAATTGGAGCTGTCTTGGGACAAGAGGAAAACCATCTTCCTTATGCTATCTACTTTATCAGTAACAATATGACCCCTACTGAGCTTAATTAATATACAGTTACCGAAAAGGAATTTTTAGCAGTAATTTATGCTATTAATAAATTTCGAAATTACATTACTTGTTACTCTACTTTTGTCCATACTGATCACTCGGCTATTAAGTATTTAATGAACAAGTCTGTCACAAATTCTCAAGTTACCAGATGGTTATTGTTATTACAAGAGTTTGATATTATAATTGTAGATCGACCAGGTAAAGAAAATGTTGTTGTTGATTTCCTTTCATGGTTAAAAACTGATGATAATATTCCAGTAGATGATTCCTTTCCTGATGAGTATTTATTTGCAGTATTTGCCCACTCCCCATGGTATGTAGACATTGCCAATTATTTGGTTGCAAGGAAGTTACCATCACACCTGTCACATCGAGAGAAAAAGAAAAATCATTCAACAAAGTGCTCGGTATAGCTGGATAAGTGGGTGTTTTTTCTACACAGGACTTGATCGTGAAATCCGGAGATGCATTAGAGAGGATGAGGTGTATGATATACTAAAATCTTGTCATGATGGCCCTTGTGGAGGGCATTTTGCTGATAAAAGAATGACACATAAAATTCTTAGGATGGGTTATTATTGGCCCATTTATTGAATTCCATTAAACCCCCAGGTAATACTTGAACCATTTGAAATATGGGCCTTAGATTTTATAGGACCCATTAATCCTCCATCCAACCAAAGAGTTTATATATTAGTTTGCATAGATTATATGACTAAATGGGTGGAGGCCAAAGAACTTCTTAGAGCTAATGAAGAAGCTGTCCTAGCTTTCCTATTTGAAGAAATCTTTTCTAGATTTGGAGTCCCTAGAGAGCTAGTTACAGATTGAGGACCTCCTTTCAATTCTCATGGTTTCAAAGCCACCCTTCAAAAATATCATATTCATCATAGAATGACTACACCATACAACCCCCAAGCCAATGGGCAGGTGGAAAGTACAAACAAAGTAATAGAAGCCATTCTAACCAAAACAGTGAAGGATAACCAGAAGGATTGGTCTCAAAAGCTCCCTGAAGCACTATGGGCTTACAGAACTACCTGGAGAAATACTACAAGATTTTCTCCCTACGAATTGGTTTATTGTAAAAGTGTTGTTTTTCTTTTGGAATTTGAAATTAAAACCTTAAGGACTGCTTTAGATGTTAACCTTGATTTGACTGATGTGCAGACAGCTAGGTTGCAGCAGCTTCATGAGCTGGATGAAAAAATATTAGATGCCATTCATCAGACAACTATGATCCAACAACAAAGAACAAAGTGGCATGATAAAATCATCCAGCACAAGCAGTTCCAAAAAGGTAATTGGGCTTTATTGTATGATTCTCGATTTGAAAACTTTCAAGGGAAGCTACGTACAAGATGGCTGGGACCCTATGAAGTAGATGTTGTTTTTCCCAATGGAATAGTAAGGCTCTTAACAATTGATGACTCTAAAACACCACTATTAGTAAATGGTCATCGGCTTCGTTTGTACCAGTGCCCTATTTCTAAATAAGATTTTAAGGCCACTTGCATGGCAGATGCACATTATCTTTTTCTAGGGAAGTTTTCTGCTCCTCACTACATTTAATTATTTTATGTACTGTATTTTTAGTATTAGATTAGATTTCTTAAACTAATAATCCCTGTCAAGGGTTGGCATGTTACAATTGATTATTTTGCAGATTCCTGATTAAGGAAGGGCTTACCAAGGAAGGACAATTTCACCACAAGAACATCCAAACTTCATTTTGAGAGGCTTTGCTTCCCTCACTTAAATTCATTTCCCCATCTCCCAGTGACATTTCATCATTCATTCCCTTCATTCCTTTTTCCCTTTTCATATCATTTTTCCTATTTTTCCCATTTTTCCCATTGTTGAAACACCATTCTTCAGCAAATATTTTCCCTATTCTTCATTGCTTAAATACAATTTCTCAGCAAATATTTTCCCCATTTTCCCACTGCTAAAACATCACTCCTCAGCAACACTTTCCCTATTTTTCCATTTCTGAAACACCACTTTTCAGCAGTATTTCATTTATTTTCCCGTTGCTGAAACACCATTTCTTCCTCCAAAAACATGACTATGCAACTTCTTCAGTCCTTCATTTTCACTTCTCTTATTCCTTGTGTGAACCCTGTCCATTCACTGCCTTTTTCCTATGATCAAGCAGACCTCTAATATGATCTCCCTCGTGTTTCAAAAAGTTTCTAAAGTTCTTCCATGACTATTGAGCCATTATAAACAAGCATTATATTTTTCGAACTACAAATCAAAGGTAAATATAAGGTATGTAAATTTTATGTAAATAAAATTAAACTATGGTTTAAAGAGAATATTTTATTTATTATGACCACAATCTTCGCACACTTAAAGACATCATTTCACCGTAGTTGGGGGGGAATATCGAAATTATATGCCATCATTTCACAGCATGCCAATTACCGTCATTTTTCCTACCCATTAATTCACCTCTTCACCATTACTCCATTTTCTCATTCACAAAGTTTACTTTGTTCGAAGTCCGATAACTTTGCTCTTTGCCTCTACATTTTACCAAAGCTGGTTAACTATGGGAGGACTGGCTATTCAACATGAGCCCGGTTCAATAGCTCTGCTTGAATTGTTCCCAAATGCGTATCAGATTTTTCAGCAGGCATGCTAGGTAGGCTATTTTCATAAACTTCAAGAGTTCGATCCACAGCAGGTCCTAGAATTTGCACAAAATCTTTAGCAAGACCATTCTACTGTCCAGGGAGTCCGAATTTTGGTTTTAGAGGGTGACATAGCATAAGTTTCAGGTTTGCCAGTCACTGGTACTCGATGGTTTAGTCGTAAGAACATCATTCTGAATGCACAACAAGACTTTCTTCTACCAGGAGAACACGTCAAGCTTAAAGGTCGGGGCGTTGGACTTCACTTATTGCCTCCTCCTTGGCCGAAAGTTGCTAAATTCGTCAAACATTATCTCACTTGTGAAGGTCACTATCAGGTAGTCTATCAGCATGAATTTGTCTTAATGAGTCATTTATGACATGGTAGACTAGTAAACATTCCTTACTATTTACTTGGATGCATTAGAAATATGTCATATTATTGTAGACGAGTAAAATTCCCACTCCTTTCCCTCACCCATCACCGCCTTATTTAGCTACTGATTAAGAGGGGTTTTTCTCAACAAAACCCGCCTCTGAACAAATTACCTCTACCTCTTGAGCAAGCTGCTGAAATTCCTCAAGAAGCTATTGAAAATCCCCAAGAAATCCCTGAAAGTTCCCACGAGCAGCAACCGGAGAATATCCCTGACTCTCCATCAATTCCATCCACAGAACCAACTAATCCAGTTAACCTGTCTTTGAGTCCATATCACCACCTAGCAGAATCATCTAATCCTACCGTCCATATTCCCAGTGATGACTCTCAGGCCGATACACCACCATCTTCCTCTATTCGTAAAATAAAAAGTCGAATTACAACTGCCTCTCTATCAAAAAGACAAACAAGGGCTGCAACTAAAGTAGCTACCTCCTCTGATAACCCTTCTCCCAGGGAAAAACCCTCTCATAAAAAGAAAAAGCAAATTGATTTTTCTGCCTTCTTACCTAGGAGATGAATGAGGATGGCTATTGAAACATAAATCACTCCCATTACCCCTGATCCAGCAGCCATTTTGTTAAAACTCCATTCATCACCACCCTTCCAAACCCCAAAATTATTACCTGTCTCACCCGGTGGCAATGAAACACAAGAACCAGATGCCAAGGGTAATATGACATCATTTTCTACAGAACAAGTAGTTGTCCCACAAGAACCAGCTACTCAGTCAGTAGCTTCTCCACAAGAACCAGCTACTCAGTCAGCAGTTGAAACATAAGAACCAGTTGCTAATGTGCAAAAACTAGACATCAAAGAAGCTACTCATTCAGTAGCTACCAAAAAAGAACCAGCTCTAGCTGTCACACAAGAACCAGCTACAGCTGAAACACAACAATCAACTCTGGAGAAATCAACTGATACACAAGGCCTAATCACCATGGCCTCCCTTTTACAGGAAAATGAGTTTTTAAAATCAGAATTAGAAGCTTATACTTTAGAATTGGTAATGGAAAGGGAAGCCTTTGACAAGGAGATAAATTTTTATACCTTGGCCCATACAACATCCATGGAAGACAAACATACAGAAAATGATCGATATAAAGAATATATGTGCCACCAATGTGGAAACATCTATCAACAAGCAAGATATAAGATAGTTCAAGTTCCAATGCCGGGAGCATCTACACTTCTGCAGTCAAAGAAGAATTCCCTACTGTTACACAAGAACCAGTAGGGCCTTCAAAAATTTCAGAGAAAGAAGTCAAGGTACAAGTATCCTGCCCTACTGTAACTGATTCTGCTACTCAGACCATACCTCAGCCTACCACTTGCAATGCCGGAACACAAACTGAACCATGGAAAGAGATGGAAATAATGAACAAGTGGAGGAAACATTATGTTATTTCCCAAGATAAAACCTTACAGCAGCACAAATTGGTTTGGAAAAATCATATATATTCTAATCAGGAGACCTGGGAGCAGACACTCCAGAAATTTAGAGTTTACAAGAGAGAGAATAAAGAGCTAAAAGGCAAACTACTCTTAATGTTTCAACTGGTACAAAAATTATTGGCCACTAGGAAACCATCTCTAAACTATTCTTTATTTCTCTCAGAACGCCTTGTTTATTTTTAGTTGAAAGAAGTCAAATACCGAAGACCCCATGAGGTGCTTACATCTGAACAGTTTGTGAAAACATTTGCAGAAGCTTCCACCAGTGATCAAAACCTACTATGTGAGTTGTACCTTCTCAATGAAGTTATCCCTAAAAACAAAAAGATTAATTTCAACCCTCTTGTTGGTGATATTCAGATCAGGGAATTTGCCTCCTTCCTTACTAATCAGATTACATGGCAGACTGCTTTTCTTGCAACTAGGCACAATGAAGACAACCGCCTTCTCTGGATAAGGTTAGAACCTCAGAACCCTGCCATTTTTGTGGCAGAATATCATCAATTTTTGCAGAAGCCAACGATGATTGAACACATACATCAATTACAGGCTCTAGTACTCCATGATTGTCACTAATTCATCAGGGCCAAAGAAACTATTTCTCTAAGAGCAAACAATATGTTGTGGCAACAATCCTCTAAGGAGAGGCAGGCGTATAATCCTTTTAGCCCTACTAACCTTGAAACTGCATTGTCTAGAGTACCCAATTACATCAGATGTGTTCAACAATTTGCTGAAAAGTGGATAGGGTACCATTTTCATTTTCCTATTTTATGGATGCCAGCAGAAGAGTATCATGCTCATTATAGGTTGGCTAACAAGGATGAAACAACAGCTTGGCAGAGATTGCAAAATGTGCAAGGATTTATAGCTTTAATAGATAGCACCTTCGATAGCTACTGCCTAAGTAATTTCATGCCAAAAGCCAGTATCCAGACTCAGACTCAGACTAAAGTTGCCTAAGGACATGCAACCCTTTCAGTTTGGGGGGATGTTAGGACCCCATAATGTACCGTTTTGACCATACATTTTGTTATCATTCCACTATTTTCCAGTCCATATTTAAAGCTTACACTATCACTTTCATCCATTTTTCCAAAGGTATATAATACTCTTCTCTTTACTATATGTTTAACTTGTTTTACATATAATTTTACATTACTTTCATATTTAATCATTAATCAAAGATATATAGTTGTTGAGATAGTTTTAAGACCGCAAATAATCTATTATGGATGTCTGAAGACCACGTTGCTGAAACAGTCAACATGGTACGCAAATTGCGTTGTTGAAATAGCCCGTGATTTGCGATTTTGAAGCAACATTTCAAGCATGATGGCAACAAGAAAAGAGAATTAAGGAAGCTGTTACATGGGCCACTCTGAAGCTAGTACCATTGTAACCATTGTAACAACATTTTTCTATGGAAGAACACAAAGGCCTTATTTCATAATAGAAGGTCAGATTGGGTTAAAAATAGGATTCCTATAATGTAAATCAATTGTAATAGATGTATCTCTTTAAAAAGAGGAGACATTAGCATTAGAGGATAGTTAGAGACTACGAGAGGTTCATTTTGAACAGAGAAGGAACATGACTCTTTTGTAATATGTTTCTTTTGGCAGATGAATAAAATTTTGTTCTAAGCATTTCATTTTAATTCCTTCTTCTAGGGAATCTTGTGAGAAGGAAAGGGCCCACCTTCTTCACAAGATTCACCCATTTGCTCCTGTAGTTTGTTAACTGTTATTTTATTTCATGCCTTGATTAAACTCTATTTACTGAAGTTATTTATGCAGTATTGGAATTCTGTTGTTTATTGCTGAAGCTCTGTTTCCATTACTTGTTGCATTGATTTCATACAATTCATTCTTAAGAAGTTGTGGATTATTTTAATTAGCAATCTTGTTTATGGAATGAGTTTGTGAAAGCGTGGTAATCAAAAACAGGTGCTGAAGATTCCTACTTGGGGAATAGGGTCCTATTCTCTGTTATAACATAATTGGTCTTCCTTTTTGCAGATTGATTTCCTTTCTTAGATCATTGTATTTTTAATGTAATCCAAGATTCTTTTAATGATTGTCTACAATAGTAGGATTGTCTTTGCTGTAACTCAAGTAGACTTTATTTTTGTTAAAGCAAGGTGTGATTAGTGTAATTTTTACTACAAAATTTCATTGCTTTTGAGATTGAGCATATACAGTGTGTGATTTCCTTTGAAATAAACAAACTTCCCTGGGTTGACAATTTATGTAGCACTTGAATTGTTTAATTTGATAAACAATTAAAGTGACCAACACTCACAGATCGAGGGGATTGACTATGAAGAAACCTTTGCACCTGTTGCACGGTATCCTTCCATACGGACCATCCTTGCTCTCTTAGTGCAGATGGGTTGGTACATTCATCAGATGGATGTGAAGACTGTGTTCCTTAATGGGATCATTGAGGAAGAGGTATATATTGAGCAGCCTAAAGGATTTGAGATCTTCAGCAGTGATTCGCATGTGTGCAGGCTCAAAAGAGCATTGTACGGGCTAAAACAAGCACCCCATGCTTGGTACACTCGGATCGACATCTATTTCACTGGTCTTGGCTTCACCAAGAGTGAGGCAGATGCAAACCTGTACCAAATTATGGTGGAGGGTAAGTTTTTAATCATTGTTCTTTATGTTGATGATTTAATACTAATGGGTGATGAGCAGTTGATACACTCATGCAAGGTAGATCTTGCAAAGGAGTTTGAGATGAAGGATTTGGGCCTCCTTCATTATTTCATTGGATTGGAAATATGGCAACGGGAAGGTGAACTGTTTGTGTCTGAAGGAAAGTATGCCCAGGAGATATTGGAGAAGTTTCACATGCAAGGCTGCAAGCTTATCGACACTCCTCTTCCAGGAAATTAGAGGAAAGAGGATGCTACATCGACAGAGGTAGTGGATGCCATTGTTTATCAACAGTTGGTGGGTTCGCTAATGTATTTAGTCAATACAAGATCGAACATATGCTATGCGGTGAACCAACTTTCACAAGTAATGGTTAAGCCTACCAAGGTCTTTTGGAAGGCAGGCAAGCATGTCCTGAGATATCTCAGGGGCACATATGAGTATGTTTTATGGTACAGATAGACAAATTAGGTGAAGTTGCATGGCTTCATGGATGCAGATTTGGCAAGAAGCCCAATAAACAGAAAGAGCACATTAGGAGGGATTTTTAGTATCGGATCTACGATAGTTTCTTGGTATAGTAAGAAACAAAGATCCATGGCACTTAGTTCAGTGGAAGCATAATACATGGCAGCAATTCAAGCTGCATGTGAGCTATTTGGATCAGGAAGATCCTGGTTGGTTTGTTCGGTTCACATTTAGATCCCACAGTGATGCATTGTGATAATCAGAGTTGCATTAAACTCTCGGTTAATCCTATGTTTCATGATAGATCTAAAAATATTGATATCCAGTATCATCATATCAGAGATTGTGTGCAGCAGAAGATCATGTTGCTTCAGTACATTCCTATGGAAGATCATGATGCAGATATTCTTACAAAGGCGCTCACCAAGAGAAAATTCAAATACCAAAGAGGTAGGATCAGGGTGAAAGATAATCCCTATCTTGTTGAGAGGGAGTGTTGAGATTCAACAAGATGATGAGCTTAGTGAAAATAGTCACCTTCACTAAGTGGGCCCACAGGCTATTTTTGGCGCAAGTCTATTTTTAGACTATGTCTATTTTTAGACATGATGATCATATTTCAGAAGTTGCAGGATGCTATTTGTGGATGGTTGGTCAAGTTGGAAAAATAGATGAAATTATTTTTTTAGAATATTGGGCGAAGTCTATTTATAGATCGTCAATCTAAAAATAGATGCATGTCGATTATTATTAGCTCTTAATAATAATCAGACTCTAAACAACAACTTATTCTCTTGGAGAACTTCAGTTCAGTGCACAGATGTGGCACATCAGTGGACTGAGGGAATTACACAATTCCCAAGGGTTTACTAGAGTTCATGCATGGAGGATTCAGTTAGAACTCAAGTGGTAGAGTTATGATAGAGTTGGAATAGTAGTTCATGGAGTTGTATTCATTTTAACTCAGTTAGACTCAGTTGATGTTTTGTAACCAGCTCCAAAAATAGAAGAAAAGAGATATCAATGCCTTAGAAATAAGCCACTTTGAGGCGGCAACCTCCAATACATTACATAAATGAAAAATTCTTGGATGATACAAATGAAAAAACCTCCTTTCTATATATAGGAGTCCATGGGGCCACAATGTAATCCTAGCCGACCTAACAATAATAATGTAAGGGCACAATAATAACAATATGGGGGTTACAGGGATACAACAATAACAATAAGTGGGGCTACACTAACATAATAAGGGACTACACTATTAATATAGGGACTTAACATGCCCCTCTCCTTCAAACAAGTGTTGTCCTCAACGCTTGATTATTTCTTGATGCTTTTGTATAAAATTATCATCCTCCCGTGTGGAATCTTCTACAGGAAATTTCTTCCACTTGCTGAGATAATTTGAAATTGATTGTACTTGTCTATTTCTTGTTTCTATTATTTCTTCAGAACTTCTTTCAATGTGATGTTGATCTTCCTGTTGTTTTATTTGATTCTGCACCAAAGTTAGGTTATCCTGTGAGAGTTGGAGAACTTGTTGTTGATGCTCGATGTGATATTCCACTACTTTACCATCCATATTAGATTTTATTTGATCCTTCAACCCATCCAAATTAGCCTTCATTTCTGGTTTTAAACCATCTATGTCATCTTCGGTTGCTCTTCGTAAGATCGAAATGTTTTTCACTTGGTACTGTAATTTTGATATCTCATACTGCAATTCTTACTCTTCATGCATCATTGTATAGATTTCTGAGGGCTTAATGGGTATGGAATTATTTTTTGTAGGCATTATATAACCCAATGCTGATAAATATTCTTGAATATGCCCTTGGAATCACTTCAAACTGATTTTTCAAACAAACGTTATGCAATTTTAAAAAACAAATACAAACATTTTCCTTGCTTTTCAGGAGCTCGATATTGAAATTGGATTATCTATATGATTGCAGCACTTAAATATTTGAATTTTGGTATCAATGTAGCCCTCTAAATTATCTTTTAAATGCCACAGGTCTAACCTGATTTGGATTCTCCAAGACAAAGTTGTGTTCAATCTCCCACAATGACCTAATTATGGACTGGTTCAATAGAGCGAAATTGTAGGACTTGCCACGTGTCACTGTTTTGTCCTTTGGCTCTAAAATTGATAGCCAAGAAACTAAATTCCATGTAATAGTGACCAATTTTTACGGAATTCCAATCCGATGCCCAGAGAGAGATTTATTGAATTTTTCCCGCGATCACCTCTTTGAGATGAAATTCAGGAGCCTGAAAATGCACTACCTTCCACAGATCATATCTCCAAAAATGTTGCGAACCAAGATCTGAATTTGTTTGACAATGTTCCTTAGGATTTCAGCTTCGTACCCTATGAATTTCAGCTTTTGAGACTTCGTCGAAAAAAATTTATAGCGCAAATTCCACGATGACCTATTTAGGAGCCTGAAAAAATACCTAACTTCCACAGATCATATCTCCGAAAATATTGTGAATCAAGCTCTAAAATTTTTAGACAATCTTCCTCAGGATTTCGACTTCGCACCCTAAAAATTTCAGCTTCTGAAAATTCGTGGAAAAAACGTTATAGCGAAAATTCCACTATGACCTATTTGGAGCAGCGAAACCCTAGAATCCAAAGCTCTGATACCAAATGTTGTGTAACCAGCTCCAAAAATAGAAGAAAAGAGATATCAATGCCTTAGAAATAAGCCACTTCGAGGGGGCAACCTCCAATACATTACATAAATGAAAAATTCTTGGATGATACAAATGAAAAAATCTCCTTTCTATATATAGGAGTCCATGGGACCACAATGCAATCCTAGTGGGGCCACAATGTAATCCTAGCCGACCTAACAATAATAATGTAAGGGCACAATAATAACAATATGGGGGTTACAAGGGTACAACAATAACAATAAGGGGGGCTACACTAACATAATAAGGGACTACACTATTAATATAGGGACTTAACAGTTGAGCTAGTTGTATCTAATCTAACTGAATGATACACTAGTGAGAGTGGAGTGAATTAATTCACAAATAATAACTCATTAATAAACTGAAAAATACAACAATTAAATAGAGTGCATGTCAGACCCAGTGGAGAGATAGGTGAAAGGGCAAGATGGACTATCTGTTATGACCATAGTGATGCATGAATTGCATCTACATATACATTGGAGTTTCCAATGATAATCACACAGTCAAGGAGAGTGGGATTGCATCGAATTGGTCTTTATAATCAACTTGGATTGCGTAGTGGAGGCAGGATGGTAGGGGGCAAAGATCGATGCAAGGATTTGCAGATTTTTCCTGATTAGTGTATGACGATTGTATTATACTGAGAGCTTGATGTACTAAGATTTGTATGAGATTGTCATATGATCTCCATGATACATAATATATGATAGTTGCGGTTTTCAGCTTCAGGCTTTCCCGTTAAACAACTGTGTTATGTGCGATTGTTTTTATTTATGCTTTACATGTATGTGCAATTAATTTTCCACAAAACATTAACAGTGAAATGATTTTGTATTTTGCATGAAGTTAAATAGTGTGAGATCAGGAGAATCTAGGACATGTGCATGCTTAGTGCATATAATTTCTACACAACCTGATTTCAACTCTTTCTCTGCTCGTCTCTCATGTTATCATACACAACCTCTACCTGCACTCAGCCCTTTGTTCTCCTCAATGACACACACATCAACTCTTGAATCTGATATCTTTAGCAACACCCATATCTCTTTGCCCTCTTACGATATACATTACAACAACACTTGGCCTTTCTCTTATTCACATGCTCTTAACCTCACTCTACAACCTCTTCTTGCAACATCTTCTCTCATACCTACTCGCTCACTGACTACTACATTCCCCCACTATCTCACATTTTTTTCTTGTGTTTTGTTCCTCTATTACATGGGGCTTGATGCAGAGACTTCAGTAAAATGCATAAGGCATTATAGTTTACTTCACTATGGCACACCGGGTATGTCAGTATGGCTTACAATGTTCAAAGCACATTTATATTAAAAATCTGAGTATGGTTTACTCTGTTTAGAACACAAATTCATTTCTTTATAGTGTTGCTCAAGGAATGCCTACATTAATTATGCATGGCACAACAAGTCCTTTAGTATGAGTCACCATGCTGAGAACATTACTCGAGGATGATTTCCCATAACTAGGACCATCACCTCCAACTACTCCATTAAATCCTATACTAGTATGCTTAATGATCTCCATTATATTATGTATCATTGTTTGCTTCAATTTAAGTTCACTATGCTTTTTTCCTACAATTAAACCTTTAGATGCACATTATGACAATGTTTTTTTATTATAATTCCTCCTTTAGATGCTTGTTGTGATTGTGTTGAGTCCTTAATCCTTTAACCCTTATTTTCATGTGGACAAGTGAAAATACCATAGGAAAAATAACTGGAGGTGCTTAAATTTACTCTATTGACTAACCTCCCCGTCCCTATCCTTCAACATCATATACCCTACGGCTAGAACCATATCCTCAACTGAAATGGGTTTAACACCACAGTTCAGGGGTTGGGGCGAATTTCAGCTTTCCAGAGGTCCACATGATTGAATGTCCGAATAACTGAACTTTCAGGTGATTTCATCTAATACACATGGTCATCTTCGACTGATGCCACATGTCTTCCTTACTATCCAATCACTGTGCATCATTTTTGTACCACATACCTACTTCCCAAATGGCCTAAGTAGCCATCTGGGCTCAAAATAGGTTCCACACAAGTCCGGGGATTCGGGAAATTTCTTCACATGTGAAAAATTTCTTCCCGAACGGACCAAATGGAATGGATCCCATGCTAGTCTGAGGTTTGGGGGTTTGGGGTGTTTCGTTTTTGTACTCCTCTCAATTAGTGAGGCCCAAATATTGAATGCCTAAATAACTCAAATAACTCGAATGAACTAAATAAACTTTAACACTAGAAACATTCACCTACACCACCTACTGGCATGGTTCTCAAGGAAAAGCCACATCAATTGTTGATGCCACTACTGTCACATGTTTGTCTATAAGTGAAGCCATGTGTTTCTCGAATATGGCCCACTTGGCCACCTAAAAACACCAAATTTCATACCACGTGTCATAGTACAGGGCTACCAAATCATCTATTGATGTCATCATTTCATCATGTCAACATCATCAACTATGTTATAAATCCACCTAGGCTACCTACTTATTGTCTCTACATTTGGTTAGTGCCACATCATTACCTCATCACCTCACCCCTAAATCATCTCAACCTACTCCAAATGGTTCCACTACCTAGTCCTCCCGAGGATGAGATGGCATCATCTCTACATCACTCAACTTCCACCTTATCCACCTTACAGTCATGATTAGCCAATGGGAGCATGCCATGAGTTTTGTTTCCACTTGCTGCCTGTACAAAGGAGGGGGTCCTGAGGTCTTGTGTTTTGCAACCAAATCCTGTGTTAATTGAAAAAGGTCAGGATGAGACATGAACATTGATAGCAATTAATGGGAGAGGCTTTTGTCACTTGGGCTCTATCTTCCTTGCAACACTCCATAACCTTGCCTCACTCCACCATGCCATATCTTGATCCTACTCGAGGTGAGACACATATATTTTATGTAGTTGTTGGGAAATATCCCTGTCCCTTGGGTCTATTAGTCTCGTGACCTCAAGACCCTTACATAAATTCGTCTATATTACGAAGGGGCAGAGACATGCCGAATTTTATAATGTTGTGTGCATGTACCATCCCTCCTGAGCTTGGAAATTTTGTTAACAAACAAAAACTTGTGTTGAACCTTGAATCCTAAAACAACACCAAAAATTCAATCGCCCATAAATCCCTCATCCTTTTCATTTTTTCAATATTCCATATATCGTTGGAAAGGTTGTTTTGAGTCCTATTCATCCATGCACTTTGCAAGTGCATATGAGCTAAAATTATAGAGCCGAAATGCCTTTAAATATATAACCCCCATACTTGACTAATTCTAGGAATCAATCTCCATCATGGAAGCAACATTCATCAATACTCTTTTCCCACAGAGTCTCTCATTCAATACTTTGACTAAAGCCCCAAATCCAACTAGACAGGTAACACACTTCATCACTCAATTGCAACAACCAACATACTAGATCAATGCGACATAACCATGCCAGAACTTCCTTACACAGTCATCTCATCAATGCACTAAATTTTACATTACTACACAAGGGTTGACATCAATGCCAACAATGCATGCTTCCAACACAACAATGCCAACAAAATTAATCCTCATAGTATAGATTTTAGATTTTAGATTTCAGTAAATTACTATTAGATATATTATGACAAATTATACAATAAAATATACGTGACAATTTATTAACTAATGGATTAGCAATGAAGATTAATTTATGATGAGTCTGTTATTTTAATTTATATAGTAAAATCTATTTTTAATGTATAAATATTATTTATATTTAATATATATGTTACATCTATGTAAATAAAAATATTCTTACTTTTAATTTATTCCTTATAATATGTGTAATACACATAGTTACATACATATATCTATGACATTTTTCTTTAACATTTATCATTATTATTATTTTCAAAATTTAATGTCTATTATATATATATATATATATATATATATATATATATATATATATATATATATATATATATATATATATATATATATATATATATATATATAATTTACAAATATTGTTTATATTTAATATATATTTCACATTTTTATGAATAAATATATTTTTATTTTTAATTTATTTTTCATAATATATATGACATTTTTCTTTAATATTTTGCATTATTATCATTACTATTTTTAATGTTATATATATATATATATATATATATATATATATATATATTAAAATTATTATTATTTAATTTTTTTAATGTGATATATATTATAACTAGTTTTATGAAGGAATTGTTTGTAATTTTATAATTAAAAAGAAAATTGCATTAAATTAAGTAAATGTGTTACTATTATTATTTTCATTACAATTTATTATTTTTTTAAATTCAACTAATATCATGATTTTTTATTACTATTTTTTATTTAATACTTAATTACAACATTTCATCTAACACTTGATTACAATATAATACCACATAACTTAAAAATTACATACCTTAACTGAAAAATTGGGGTTCCATAGCGTATCTTCTTCAAATCAGAAAATTGATGTGTGTCATCAAAATTAGAGATGCTGAAAGTATCAAAATATCTTTAAAGTTACCATTGAAATGATTAGTAAAGAATTATGTTTTAGAAAATATATTATTGCTATCAGAAGAAATTTACAACATGATCTCAAAGTGCAAACATCTTCATTTCAGTACATTTTCATTTTAGTAAAAGTATTAAATATAATTTAAATATCACATTTATGACCATATATAAAACATAATGAGAAGTATAATCAGAGAAGCTATCAAATCACATTACCCGATAGTAGACGCTCACTCTACAACCCCCTGGAGTAGTGATGAAAATAAGCTTTGTCCGGTGCCGAATGACTTTGAAACATGAACAAGAAGATGCTTTGTCCCACACCTAATTTCTCGTTAACATGAATAGGAACATATATAACAAGTGCGGGAGGCAGCGGTAGTCCCTGCTAGCCAACTCAAAATTAAATTTGTGCGATATGGATATTTTCTTTTTTTTTTTGCATCAATGGTAGGTTAAATCACTGGCTTGATCTTTATCAGGAACAAGAGTGCTAGACTATTATCCTCTGGCAATGGTTTTATTTTTGAGTATTTGGCCATCTTTGGATGCTCTCGGTAATGGTATAACTGGATTATGATTGTCGGATCACTAGCTCTCCCGACTAGTGTTTTTGCTTATTATTTTTGTTTTTCTCTGAGATTCGGTTGTTTTTACATACCGGATTTTTGTATATGTCGTGCTGTGTATACTTCTTTCCGATGCCTGGGCTAGATGCCTCTCTGTATTTGGAATGTTCATGGGATCATCATTAGGCGTAATCTTGCTCCTGTAGATGTATTGTGATCATTACTCTCTCTGATTTCTGGGTCTCCCTACTTCAGGTCGGAGATCTGGAATCTTTACTCAGTATGTACTGTATTGAATTATGGACTGTTTTTACATCTAATATAGACAAAACAACGTTTTTTTCTTTTGAAAAAAATTTAAATCAAATTCAAAGTGAGATAACGAAACCAACAAGGTATCAATTTTACTGTCTTCAGAATTATCGTTATCATTCTGAATTCTCTGATGAGTTTGACTTTGTCTCCAAGTGATCATGCTTGTATATAAAAATTTGTATGATGCGTATACATTATAATTAAATTCACATTAACTCACTTTAACAGCTTTTGAAGTATCATTTTTAAAATTATTGTACGAATTTCGGAAGAAAAAATATATGTAAATCATGTCTCTGAAAGTGGACAAGATTAGTACTAGCGGTTGTTTTTGGCATGCTCGGTGAATATCTCAATGCCAACTCCATTGTTTTTATATATTATTTTTTTCAGTATGAAAAAAATGCTGTTAAAAAAAAAATAACAGTTTAAAATTAACCCAAAAACATCAGCGCCATTACAAAACATCATGAAAAGATATGACAAGATCAACCCAGATCAGGGATTTTGATCTAGTAACCCTACTTTTTACAAAAAAGTAAACTAAAACGTTCTGCAATCCAAAACAAGTGCCTAGTCAAACCATTTTTACATAACTCTAGAACAGAACCTCAGAGGGTAAAAAGCATAAAACCTTTTTAACAAAAAGCATCAATAACAGAACCCTCAGGAGAAAGATGCTGGAAGCCACTCAGACACGCCTGTCGGAGGCAAGATCACCTGAACATCCTTCCAAATAAACAGTAGAAAACTCTGGAAACAGTCCAGAACGAGACTAACAGAAACAATAACAAAGAAGCTTCCCAAATGACTTAAACAGATAGAAGAAACTAAGCAAATAAGACCAATCTCTTCCCCCCTCTGCCCCCTTCATCGAAAAATTCATAATTTATTTCTCCAAATCTACCTTTTAGCCCCTTTTTCGACAAATAAAACAGCTTGAGAATTCCTTTCCCTGTAAATGTGCCTGAAAGAGACCGAAGAGAACTTCTTTCTCTGGGTTTCAATATGATTTAGCCAAGAAGATAAACCAAACTGGTTTATAGTGGCCAGATTGAGCATGTGATCTATCAGCGCTTTTGAATCCCCGAAAATAGATATCCTGTCATATCTTAGATGGTTTGCAAATCACATTAGACCATAGAGAGCAATCACCTCCGCCCTAGTGTTAGTCCCGAAGCCTCCAAACCAACAAAGCTTATAGTGACAAGTCGGGGATATACATAACCAGGCACCACACCCACAAACTTGATTTTGACCGGCCCCATCGAAATAACCCGCTAGATAATTTATTTCATGGGGCAACTTCTTATGGAAAATCCTTTGGGTCCTTTCTGGGAGTCTTTAGTTTATCCAATTCCTTTACCAGCTGGTTGCAGATCATCACCGAGTCACTGACTTTGTCTTTGAATATTCTCCTATTCTAGCATCCCCAAATGTACCAATGGAACAGAATTGCCAGGTTTGTAAATAACCTTTCTCTCTCTCTCTCCATTGCATAATATAGCTCTCTGCATTGTCAAATGAAGGAATGACCCATTTTTTCTTCAACCCAATCAATTCGAAAATCCTCCTGGCATAATTACACTTGTAAAAAATATGGCAGTTTTCATCATTATCCTCCCCGCAAAGTAGGCAAATCCCAAGACCAATGAAGCCTCTTTTCTAGAGGTTCACCCAAGTTAGATTCCTGTCTCTCCACACCAACCAGAAGAATATGGAGTTTTTTTTTGGTACCCCTGCACCCCAAAGATCCTTTAGCCAACAAGGATAGCTCCTGTTTTCATTTTCCTTCATCATATCTCTGTATAGAGCCTTAATTTCAATCTGATTCCTTTTGGTCTGTCCCACCCCCCCCCCCCCATATTATCTTGTCACCCTGCCTACGCTTTTTCCACCCCCTACTTCTAAGATGGTCATAATAGCTGTCCCATTCCTCCACCACATTAGATGATAAACCCAAATAGCTAGCAGATAACCATTCCAGACTCTCCTCTCTCCAGCAAGTAATTTGGCCCAGCATAAAATAGCCTTTTTGATGCAGTTTAGTTATGATAGGATTCGACAGGATCGGGACATTCTGGGCTGATCCCATAGAGTATGAACCAATATGAATCAAATTCCCAAAGACGAATTCCTAGCATAATCAGTCTCTAAACTGGGGCCAAATTAATAAGAAACTTTTCCATATATGCGATCCCTGCCGGACCTAGAGGTCCTGCCCAAGGAAAAGGTCTTCAATAGGTTCATATTGAAGTACTTTCTGGCCATAATACTCTTCCAGATTCCATAACTATTTATGCTCCTCCATAGAGACTTCATCGGGAGAGCTAAGCCAAAGGTGTCCTGTTCAATTATTCCCCAGCCCCCTAGAACTTTGGGTTTAGTGATCTCTTCCCACTTAGCCAAATGAATGTTACTTTTTCCCAGTCCACCACTCCAAATAAACTTCGCCATATACCCCTGAATTTTCTTTTTGATTTTCCTTGGGATGCAATACAGATGAACCCAAAAAATTGTAATTTGTTGAAGAATGGCCTGAGACAAAATCAACCTACCTCCCCTGCTAAGCTACTTATTTTCCCTGCTGTTAACTCTTCTCTTGTACTTCTCAAGAATCCAAACCCAATCTTCTGCTGTGTATCTCGTAGCCTTCAACTTGAAACCGAGATAGGTGAACCCCTCTTTCAAGCAAGCTATCCTAACTTGAAACATACCCCTGATATACTCCAGATCCTCCGGGGCTCCCTTTAGATGGCAGAAACAGGATTTTTTGGTGTTGGCTTCCATTCCTGAAGCTTCACAAAAATTTCTGAAAATATTCTCTAACGTGCTCCAACCAGAATTTATCATCATTCTGAAAAATGACACATCATCCATAAAAAATTATGTGTGATGTCTCCCGCAGAAGTGATGTCTCCACTGTCCGCCGCTAATTTGACATTGAGGCTGAGAGCATCCATTACCAAAATGAATAGAAGGGGGGACAGGGCACATCCTTGCCTTAGCCCCCTCCCAGGCTTGAAGAATTCCGATGTTGAGCCATTAATGATCACTGCCATATAGGGGGTCATGAAGCATGCCACAATCCATTCAACCATCTACGCAGATAACCCGATCTTATGCAGAATGAGAGTTAAGAAGTCCCAATTGACCTTATCATATGCCTTACTCAGATCAACCTTCGAAATACCCGTGTTAATCTTCTCAGTAACAATCGAGTGCATGGTTTCCTGAGTAATCGCAATGACATCGTGGATGCTCCTCTCAGGCAGAAAGCCTGACTGCTCAGGCGAAATGAATTGAGAAAAAATATTCTTAAGGCGATTTGCCAGCAGCTTCGACCCTATCTTGTATAGAGTATTGCACAGGGATATAGGCCTGTAATCCATAAATCCCCGTGTATCCTTCTTCGTAGGAATTGAAATGATGAATGAGGAATTAATACCGCACCTAAAAATTCCTGTTTTCCTTATCTCCTTATTCATATCCTTTATGTCCTGAATAAAAATGTTTGAAAAATGCAGAAATAATTCTGGCGTCCATCCGTCTAGACCCAAACTCTTATCACAAGGAAAATATTTGAGGGTAGCCAACACCTTAGTGGTGGTGGTAGGTGCCATAAGTCTACTATTTTTTGATTCCCCAGCCATCCTAGGAAACAACTCCAACATTTTATATTGATCCTCATATGTTATCTCCTCTCTAGTGCCAAAAAGGGCTTTGAAATGATTTACAAATTCCTCTTGACTGCTTTCAATCGTGTTTACAACACGTCCATTAACCTCCAGCTTCCATATTGCATTTACCTGTTTACGTCCATTTGCAAACTGATGAAAGAAACTAGTGTTATTGTCCCCTTCCTTTAACCAGGTCGCCCTGCTCTTTAGGCGCCATCTCTTCTCCTGAATTAGTAATATCATTCTCTCCTTGTCTTCTAGATTCTTTCGCTGATCCCAACAATTTTCCTCCTATAATCCAATTTCTATGCTTTTAATTAAAACAACCAATGCTTCTTTTATCTCTTTCAGTTCCCTCAGGTTCTTAGCCCTTTCCATCCTATCCCAAATTTTGATGTGCAATTTCAGAATCCTAAGCTTGTAGGCTAATAAGGCCATCCCAGATAATCCTTCCTAGTCCAAATTCTCTTTCATCTGATTCCTAACCAGATCATTGAAAGCAAGATTTTCTGGCCATGTCCCATTGAACTTGAAGGGGTAACCCTTAACTCTGGGTTCAAAAAACCAACTGATCAGATGTGGTCTATGATCTGAAATGATATCTTCCTCTGCCCTCGCCCTAAGCCCGCCCATCAGAGGTAGCATATTTGCACTAAGCAGCACTCTGTCCAGTCTCTTTACTATGAGTTCATTGCCCCCGTGACCATTGAACTAGGTCGATTCCTCCCTCTCAAGCGAAATATCCACCATGCTATTAGAATGAAATAGAGAATGTAAAAAATCTTTAGCAGGGTCCCTTCTAATCCCTTTCCCCCAATTCTCCCCTTCTCTCAGTGTGTAGTTAAAATCCCTAGCCATAATATAGTGATCCAAGGCCAGCGGACCACAGGCTTCCATTTTAGACCAAAAACTTCTCTTATATTTATAGGGGCCGTAGATGTTCATTAAGTACATATGCCTCTTCAATCCCCTTAAATGACCTGCTAAGAGAATGCCTCCAATGAAAATGAAGGCCCAAAAAGATGCTCTGGCAGAATTCCAAATAATAAATAAACCGCTCGATCTTCCATTAGCATCTGTAGCAACCATAAACCACTCTGGGTAAAGTTTTCTACAGAAAGCTTTGGCAGAAGCCACACTAGACATGGTTTCTTGGAAAAAAATAATATCTGGATTTGAAGCAAGCAGACAATCTTTAATAGACAAATACTTTTCTCTTCCCCACTTACCCATTATATTTAAGGTGTAAAGGATCATGGATCACCAGTTTTTCTAGGAGTCAATGCTCTAAGGACTCTATCGACCGCCTGTGTAAAAGGGATGTCACGAAAATTATCCTCTGGGAAATCCATAATGTCTCCCAACCTGGCAGACTTCTGGTTACCCTGCAGATGACCCTTTTTGCGCTGGATAGTGATATTACTGAATTCTTCAGTGCAATTTGTGTTATTTTTCGCAGTGATATATATTGTTGTTTGAGAAATTTGTGTTATTTTTCGCAGTAAGAGAGGCGATGTTTTTTTTTTGAAATACCTGAAGAGAATATCCAATCATGATCACTCTTGTCCTGTTCTATGTTTTCTCTCATAAATAAATATTGCCTTGAGAATCTAAAGGAAAATCATCCTTCCCCACTGTGATCATATTTTGATTTGAATTTCAGAGTAATGGATGCAGTTAAAAGTTTAAGCAATTTTATGTGAATCCGCTCCCACCTCTTCATATGTCCCTATCTCTGGCGGTGGGTTAACCACCCTCGCCCTCTTTATGCCTTCACTCGATAAACTAGATATGCAACCTCTCTAGATTCGAACTCTGTAGCCTCTTCTTATGGTTATTAGGCGGGTGTCTTAATTTACCTGAAACCCCATTAGAATTTCAGTTACTCAGTGAGACTAGTCTCAAAATTCAGATAATATTTAGGAGATCTTCAAAATAAAAATAAAAATATTCAGAAATTGATGGAGAAAATGGACAGAAACATTCATAAATTTACAGAGAAAATGTATAATTGGTATTGAATTCTCTAGTGGCTAAGGTATTTGAATATAATAGATAAAACAATTTAAGTATCTGCGATTTTCTGAATGCCCTAAATGCTCCCTTTGAGCATTTTCAAGATTTTGAAAACTTTGATTCAATTTAGCAGTATATCTTATGAATCAAACATTATAAACTTTATTGACCAACTACAACATGAAGCTGCAGGGTAATGATTCAACCAATAACAAAAAATGTCATAATCTTCCAGCGAAGGTGACTCTGATTCATGTACTAATTTACTAATTTATGTACTCATTTATTGAAGATAAAAATGCATTATATTACTTTGATTCATGTACTAATTTGATGATTTATGCACTCATTTTCTGAAGGTAAAATCCATTACACCCTAATATAAATATTCTTCTATTAATATCATTATATTTCCAACTTCCATTCAGATAGTATGAATTTCAATTTTTTTATACCCAAAGTCACACATTTTTTTTTATGTTATAGATACACAAATCCAAGAAATATTGGGTTTGAGCTATGACGAGGAAGCATTGCCCAATAAACCAAATCAAGAGTTGGTTTTTGGTTTCAAATCAGCCATATATGGTGCTAGAAAGTTGAACCCATGCCCTAATCTTGGAGACTAAGATTCTATCTATAGGGAAACTATGCCATTTTAAGACATACAGTAAGTATGCAATTTATTTGAGTTCTCTATATACAATGTTCCAAGCTTCACATCAGCTAAATTAATATGCTTGCACCTATTTTTCCCTTTTTGGGCTTGTATGGCTTGTAATTTACCCAGTTTGGCCATAGTAGTTTGATATTGAAATGGAGTCTAACATAACACAAAGCTTGAAACTAAAACCATGATAAAATGTCAGAGCTAGGAAAAGTAAAATCATGAGAATAGGCTTGTCCATTAAAAGCTAGAAAATTTGAAAAATTAAATCCATGATAAGACCAAAGACTAAAACCATGATAAGACCAAAGACCAAAGCCATGAAAAGTAAAATCATGAGCATACCTTCTTGATACTAATGTATGTGATGAAGGCTAGTTAACTTATTTCATGGGAGTGTGAACAATCACGGCCACTCAAAAAATTATTTAGACAAAAAAACAACCATCCTTTTTGTAGTGTTGATAACATCAAAAAACTATTTGGAAAAAAAAAAAATCCATCCTTTTGGTAGCATTGAGAACATTTATATATTTGTGTAGTGATGAGAACATCAACAAACTATTTGGACAAACAAACAACCATCCTTTTTGTAGAGGTGAGTTCTCAACAAACTACTTGGACAAACAAACAACCATCATTTTTGTATTGTTGGGAACATCTATATGTTTGTTGAAAATATTGTCATTGATGGCAAAGGAAGTGGCAAAGGAATTGGCATCTGAAACTGTAACTAGGAACAAAGAAAAGAATTGTAGTAGAGAACAAAGGTCAGCAGAGAAGAACAGAGAAAGTGTGCATCTACAGAGAGCAGTATCAGTCAAGAAGCAAATTGAATTCAATAGGAAGGATATTTGAGTCCCTGTGGATTTAATTCATGATGGAGGATAATTGAAATCCGTGATAAGTAAGAAACCCTATGAGGGGATTAATGGTGCACTGTATTTTGTGCGAGGAACCAATGTTAATACGGTCGATAGAGTATCCAAACTGGTAGACATTGGAGTTATATATTCATTGAATATATGATATGAACAAAATTGTGTGGCAAGGAGCTGACTGGCTTTCATGGAGAAAGGAACAAGGAGCGAGAGAAAATCAGTTATAATGCAGAAGAACTAAAACAAAGTATTTAGCATTGAACTCTCGATGGAACATGGACTAACTCTTTGGAATCATGAACGGAACCTGGAAGGAAAGAGGTAGAACGTAACAAAAGGAAGCGCGATGGAACCCTGTGTGGAAGAGCGGAACCATGACCGAGTGAACAGTGAAGGCAGTTTCTGGGTTTCATTGCACCACCCTTTGGTGATAGGCGGTATTTCCTGGTTGGGGAGCGATTCCATAGAAATGTTGACATGTAGCAAAGGTGGACCCACGAAAAACGCTGTCAAAGTGCACCATCGCACGTTAACTTTCGACTAAAGACGCCAAGCGATATTATTAAACGTTGTTGATCTAGGAAGGGGTCATCGGACGATGTTCATTTGCTATAGATGTGCGAAGGTTACCCAAGGTACGACGCGCCATTGCGCGTTATCATATGTGCATTATCAACGAACGATATCCGTCAGATCATCTGAAGACCGAGCGATGTGCTCTTCGCCGTCAGATGGAAACGATCGTTAGTGATGGGCCCCAGTTTTTAAATTATATTGATTGAGCCGTCGATTATGTATGTGGGGCCAGAACCAAAGGTCTATTTAAAAGCCATTTGATAAAAGCGCTGGTTATTAATATAAAGTTCTATTATATAAAGGTTGTGAATAATATTTATTTTTCAAATTCCATGAATTTGATAAATAAAATTCCAATAAAAGAAAGAACGAAGATTGGGATTTCAATTTGGATTGGTTCGACTTTTTACCATTAGCGGTTGAGTGGTTTTCTAATCATGGTATTGATAAAGGCTAAACTATATAAGGAGAAGAGGATTATAATACAGAGGGTGTGTAGATTGAGGGGTTGTTAATGAATAAAAGTTTGAAGAGATATCTGTATGATCAAACTCTGTCTCTGATGAATCTGAATCTATGATGCACCTATGGATATGATCTCTAGATCTATAAATGATGAATCTCTAGGAAGATCTGAAAATGAATTCATGAAGATCTGACGTGAATCTGATGAAGAAATTAAGAGAAAGTTGGTAGATCTGAGGGTTAAAGCCTTTAGTGCGAAAGTGAAAGCTTTCTACAAATTAGTGTTAAATTAGGGGGTTGGAGCTCCCTTCCAGTGGTGACTAGAAAACGAGAGAAGGTGGTAGCCTTCTACAGGTGGGTGCCTGCGTGCTGGTATAAGTCTGCGCTAACATAAAATTGTAAGAAGTTTTCTTTATAATAAATATTGAAGACCGAGATAACAGCAGCGGTGGTTTTCTCCCGAATTGGGTTTCCATCTTAAATACTGGTGTACATATGTGTTTCTTATGTTTGATGGTTTGTTCTGTTGTTTCTGTTTATGCTTACTGCTTAACATCTGATGAATGAATGATGCAATGATCTAAGTAAAGACATAATAAGACCTCTGAACATACAATTTGGATTCAGTAAAGTAGCATATGGTTTTAAGAAAGAAAAATTAAAAGTTCTTAGAGAGCTCTAAATACTGATTCACTCCCCCCCCCCTCTCAGTATTTATTCCAACAATTGGTATCAGAGCAGGTCCTTCTAAAAATCTTAGCCACTAGAAGGAAGATCAATCAAGATGAGCAATCAAGATGGAATAGCATCTATCAGGCCTCCGCTTTTCAACAGAAACAAATTAATCTTCTGGAAAACAAGGATGAGATCCTATCTTCAGTCTCTGGGTGTAGATGTATGGGGTATTGTTGAAGTAGGATATCAGTATCCAGTCACTGTACCAACAGATCCAATGGAAAGAAATAATTATGAAACAAATGCAAAGGCGGTTAATGCTCTATTGGGAAGTCTAACTGAATCAAAATTTTTCAAAGTCACGCAGTTAAATACAACAAAGGCAATATGGGACAAAATCATTCTAAGCTATGAAGGTGATGCAAAGGTAAAAAGTGCTAAAATCCAAACTCTCAGAATTCAATATGAGAACCTAAAAATGCGTAATGAGGAGAGCATTGCTAATTTA
Source organism: Pinus albicaulis (assembly GCA_034641835.2). Lineage (NCBI taxonomy): Eukaryota > Viridiplantae > Streptophyta > Pinopsida > Pinales > Pinaceae > Pinus > Pinus albicaulis. The sequence continues at coordinate 578,003,300 of CM076576.1, read as the reverse complement.
TTTTTACGACTTGATGATATTGTAAATCGGATGAGAAATCTGGGAGAAACAATAACCGAGTCTACTTTGGTTGAGAAAGTTTTAAGATCACTAACGACAAAATTTGAGTCAAAAGTGTCTGCTCTTGAAGAAAAGCAGGATCTTCAAAATCTCATTGTGGTGCAACTTCATGGCATACTAGCTGCATATGAAATGAGAAGATGAGGACCATCTAAACTCAAGGAAGCCATCTTTAAAGCTTCTACAAAAGGGAAAGAAGTACAAGAGACAGAAGGATCAGGGTATATCTTAGAAGAAGATCAGGTAAATTTTGTAAAGAAACTCCAACTTGGTACAGGACGGTTCAGAGGTAAGCTTCCTTTCAAATGTTTTGCTTGTGGAAGAGTTGGTCATTATGCTGCTAAGTGTCCTCACAAAGAAACACATGAAAAATGAAAGGAAGTAGCAAGAAGGAATAAGAATCGGTTTAGCACTAGAAAAAGTTACTATACTCATGAAGACAGTGATGGGTTATCAGACAGTGAGGAAGAATGTGAACAAGATCTTAGAATTCTCATGGCGTTTGAAAAGGAGTCTAGAGAAGAAAAGGATACTTTTATGGATGCTTTAGAGGAAAATGATTTTCTTGATGAAATCAATCAACTCAAAATATGCTTAGAAGAAAGTAAAGTAATCATAGAGACTCTGAAAAACCAGCTTCAAGAAAAGGAGAAACATAATGAGAAGTTAGAATGTGAAATAGTAAGTCTAAGAAAAGAAATTGAGAAAGTAAAGACTTTGAATCTTAGATTTGCTAAAGGATCTGAAACCTTAGATGAGATTATCAAGATACAACGTTCTCCTCTTCTAAAGACAGGTCTTGGATATATCGGAGAATCATCTCAAGCTTCAGCACCAAATTATCTAAAAGCAGCTACAACCAGTACGCAACATCCTGCCCCTCAGCAAGGGAATAAAGAATCTTTACAGACAAAGCATGATCATCTCAATTCAAAGAACACTAACAGGAGTACCTTTCAAAGAAACACCAATCAACAGGTAAATTCAAGTAGAAGATTTTATAATCGTAGAAATTTATTCTTCAATGGACAATGTTTCTCATGTCACAAGTTTGGGCATAAAGTTGTTCAGTGTGTTGCATATAAAACCATAATGAAAAGAGAAGCAAGAAAGCAAAGGATTGATATTGGAACAAAGAAGAATACTTATAACAACTTTTCTCCTCTTCAAAATGAAGTTGAATGTGCTTCTTGCAATAAATTTGGCCATGAAGAATCTGAATGTAGGAGCAAAGTCCACCCAAAAGAGCATCTTCCTTCAAGCTCCAAAGTATGGAAAAAGAAGGAATTACAGGTTGAAAATTGTGGCATAGATTTATTTGCAGAAGGAGAAGAAAATCAATGGTACATTGATAGTGGATGCTCAAAACACATGACAGGTGACAAAAAAAAACTTCTTGCATATAGTGCTCTAGAAAAAGAAAAGAATGTTACATTTGGAAATGATACTCCTGCTGTAATTAAGGGTAAAGGATCTGTTTTTCTAAAAGAAAAGGTGAAAGCTAATAATGTATGGTCTGTGATCAAGGAACTAAAGTTGTCTTTAGGAACTAAAAGAATGTATGGTACGTGATCTTGATACAGGTAAAACAATTATAAAAGGAAAAAGAACTATAAGAAACCTGTATGTATTGAAGAAATGCAAAGAACAATGTTACTTGAGTAAATCTTCAGAAAACTGGCTATGGCATAGAAGGTTGGGGCATCTGAGCTTCTCTCAAATCAACAAATCAAGTAGACTTAAAGTTGTTCGTGATCTTCCCAATATTACTCTACCTGAAAATATCATATGCAAATCTTTCCAATTCGGTAAGAAAAACAGAGTACAATTTAATGCCAAGGAAGGATCATCAAGTAAGCCTCTTGAACTCATTCATACTGACATATGTGGACCTGTGAAGAAAAAGTCACCACATGGTGAACAATACTATATCTTATTTATTGATGATTTCTCTAGAATGTGTTGGATTGGGTTGCTTAAACACAAAGATGAAGCATTTGAGAAATTTCAGATCTTCAAAGCACTAGTTGAGAATGAACTAGATATAAAAATCAAGTGTCTTAGATCTGATCGAGGAGGAGAATTTACATAAGATGAATTCCTTGAATTTTGTGAACAACATGGCATAAAAAGACAGTTTTCTGTAGCTGACGCTCCACAACAAAATGGTGTAGCAGAAAGAATGAATAGAATAGTTCAACAAATGGCTAGAGCTATGCTTGATGATTCCGGAACCCCTGACACATTTTGGGGAGAAGCAGCACATACAACAGTAAACATTCTCAACAAGGCACATGTTCGTGTAAATAGTGATAAAACTCCATATGAACTCTGGTATGGTAATCCTCCTACTGTAAAGAATTTTAGAATTTTTGGAAGCAAATGTTTTATCAAAAAATAATGATGAAGAGCTTGGCAAGTTTGAACCCAGAGAAGATGAAGGAATACTTCTTGGTTACTCCTCTAGGAGTAGAGAATATAAATGTTACAATAAAAGACTTTGGAAGATTGTTGAATGTATTGATGCTGTTATTGATGAGTCTCCTGCTACTCCAAAAGAATAAAAACAAACAACAGATGAAGACGATGATGACATATATCCTTCTGCATCAAATAGGAATGGTATATATAGTGAACCCAATGAAGAACCCAAGGATGATTTATCCAAAAAAGCTCCATCCAGATATGTTCAAAAGAATCATCCAGAATCTCAAATTTTGGGAGAAAAGGGATCAGGTGTACAAACAAGAAGGACTCTTGTGGGATCTTCTAGAAATCTGGCATTTTTGTCCACTATTGAACCACACAATGTCAGTCAAGCTAGCAAAGATGAATGCTGGATTCAAGCCATGAATGAAGAGCTTGATCAAATTTAAAAGAATCACACTTGGGAATTAGTAACAAGACCTCATGACAAAAATATCATTGGAACTAAATGGATATTCAAAAATAAGTTAAATGAGAATGGGGATGTTATAAGAAATAAATCTAGACTTGTTTGCAAGGGGTATGCTCAACAAGAAGGTATAGACTTTGAAGAAACTTTTTCCCTTGTAGCTAGACTTGAAGCCATAAGAAGTTTCTTGCTTTTTCAAGCTTCCAACGAATCAAAGTTTATCAAATGGATGTTAAATCGGCTTTTTTCAATGGTGATCTAGAAGAAGAAGTTTATATAGAACAACCAGAAGGATTCATTTTGGGGAATGATGAAAAACTTGTTTGTAAACTTAAAAAGGCTATATATGGTCTCAAACAAGCTCCAAGGACATGGTACTATCGTCTTGACAAATATCTTCATCAACAAGGATTTTCTAAGGGGTCTGCTGATAGCAACTTATACACAAAAACTAAAAATAATAAACTATTGATCGTGGTTGTATATGTTGATGATATCATTTTTGGAAGTAATGAAGAGTCTATGAGCTAGAAATTTGCTTCTGATATGCAGCAAGAATTTGAAATGTCCTTACTTGGGGAACTAACATTTTTTCTTGGCTTGCAAGTGCAACAAGCAACATATGGCATATTCTTATCACAAGCAAAATATCTTAAGCAAATCTTGAAGAAGTATGGTATGGAAGATTGCAAACCTGTAGGTACACCAATGATAATCGGCTGTAGTCTCAGTTCTAATGATTATTCCCCCACGGTGAATCAACTAGAATACAGATCTATGATAGGAAGTCTACTGTATATCACTGGGACAAGACCAAACATTATGCATGCAGTTGGGATTGTTGGACGATTCCAAGCCAATCCAAAAGAGTCTCACCTTCAGGCTGTGAAAATAATATTCAAATATCTACAAGGAACTCAAGACTTTGGACTATGGTATCCAAAGAATGCTGATCTTACTCTTCATGCTTACACTGATGCAGATTGGGATGGAAATGTTGATGATCGGAAAAGCGCTAGTGGTGGTGCATTCTACATGGGGCCCCAGTTAGTATCTTGGTTCAGCAAGAAACAAAACTCTATTGCCTTATCTACAGCAAAAGAAAAATATGTGGCTGCTATGATGCAAACCTTACAAGACTTTCAAATCAAATGTTCACCTCCTATCTCCATTATGTGTGACAATACGAGTGCCATCAGTATCTCAAAGAATCCTGTTATGCATTCCAATAACAAGCACATTCCCATCAAATATCACTTCTTACGTGAACAAGCGCTTGAACAAAAGGTGAAATTGGAGTATGTTACCTCCAAAGAAAAAATTGCTGATATATTTACCAAACCTCTACCCAGGTAAGCGTTCGAATATCTCAGACAGAAACTGGGAGTATTCTCTGCCATGCAGAAGATCAGATCCACTTAAATACAGAAGATTAAATTGGTTGTGAGGTGCTGTTAGGCATCTTTGAATGCACAAGCTAAGGGGGAGCATTGGTCATATGAAAAGGATACATTGTTGACATTTATAAGTCATTTTTGTTATATGATGTTTGAATATGCAGCATGATCAAAGGGGGAGCATGGTATTTTTAGTTCAAAGGATCTTGATCAACGCTTTTCCATTGATGTCAAAGGTGGAGGAAAAGCAAAAAGGGGCTTCTATAAGACAATCAGAGGAAGAGTATTGCCATCAATGCCAAAGGGGGAGATTGTTGGAAATATTGTCATTGATGGCAAAGGAAGTGGCAAAGGAATTGGCATCTGAAACTGTAACTAAGAACAAAGAAAAGAATTGTAGAAAAGAACAAAGGTCAGCAGAGAAGAACAGAGAAAGTGTGCATATACAGAGAGTAGTATCAGTCAAGAAGCAAATTGAATTCAATAGGAAGGATATTTGAGTCTCTGTGGATATAATTCATGATGGAGGATAATTGAAATCCGTGATAAGTAAGAAACCCTATGAGGGGATTAATGGTGCACTGTATGTTGTGCGAGGAACCAATGTTAATACGGTCGACAGAGTATCCAAACTGGTAGATAGTGGAGTTATATATTCGTTGAATATATGATATGAACAAAGTTATGTGGCAAGGAGCTGACTGGCTTTCATGGAGAAAGGAACAAGGAGCGAGAGCGAATCAATTATGAAGCGGAAGAACTAAAACAAAGTATTTGGCATTGAACTCTCGATGGAACACGGATGAACTCTTTGGAATCATGAATGGAACCTGGAAGGAAAGAGGTAGAACGTAACAAAAGGAAGCGTGACGGAACACTGCGTGGAAGAGCAGAACCATGACCGAGTTAACAGTGAAGGCAGTTTTCAGGTTTCATCGCACCACCCTTCGGTGATAGGCAGTATTTCCTGGTTGGGGAGCGATTCCATAGAAATGTTGACACGTAGCAAAGGTGGACCCACGAAAACCACTATCAAAGTGCGCCATCGCACGTTAACTTTCGACCAAAGACGCCGAGCGATATTATTAAACGCCATTGATCTAGGAAGGGGTCATCGGACGGTGTTCATTTGCTATAGATGTGCAAAGGTTACCCAAGGTATGACGTGCCATCGCACATTATCATACGTGCATCATCAACTAACGATATCTGTCGGATCATCTGAAGACCGAGGGATGTGCTCTTTGCCGTCGGATGGAAACGATCATTAGCGACGGGCCCCAGTTTTTAAATTATATTGTTTGAGCCATCGATTATGTATGTGGGGCTGGAACCAAAGGTCTATTTAAAAGCCATTTGATAAAAGTGCTGGTTATTAATATAAAGTTCTATTATATAAAGGTTGTGAATAATATTTATTTATCAAATTCCACGAATTTGATAAATAAAATTCCAATAAAAGAAAGAACGAAGATTGTGATTTCAATTTGGATTGGTTCGACTTTTTACCATTAGCGATTGAGTGGTTTTCTACTCATGGTATTGATAAAGGCTAAAATATATAAGGAGAAGAGGATTATACTACAAAGGGTGTGTAGATTGAGGGGTTGTTAATGAATAAAATTTTGAAGAGATATCTGTATGATCGAACTCTGTCTCTGATGAATCTGAATCTATGATGCACCTATGGATATGATCTCTAGATCTAGAAATGATGAATCTCTAGGAAGATCTGAAAATGAATTCATGAAGATCTGACGCGAATCTGATGAAGAAATTAAGAGAAAGTTGGTAGATCTGAGCGTTGAAGCCTTCAGTGCGAAAGTGAAAGCTTTCTACAAATTGGTGTTAAATCAGGGGGTTGGAGCTCCCTTCCAGTGGTGACTGGAAAACAATAGAAGGTGGTAGCCATTTACAGGTGGGTGCCTGCGTGCTGGTATAAGTTTGCGCCAACATGAAATTGTAAGAAGTTTTCTTTATAATAAATATTGAAGACTAAGATAACAGCAACGATGGTTTTCTCTCGAATTGGGTTTCCACCTTAAATGCTGGTGTACATATGTGTTGCTTATGTTTGATGGTTTGTTCTGTTATTTCTGTTCATGCTTACTGCTTAACATCTAATGAACGAATGATGCAATGATCTAAGTAAAGACATAATAAGACCTCTGAACATACAAGTTGGATTCAGTAAAGTAGCATATGGTTTTAAGAAAGAAAAATTAAAAGTTCTCAGACAACTCTAAATACTGATTCACCCCCCCCTCCCTCTCAGTATTTATTCCAACAATGTTTGCATGCATATTAGAAAAATGACATACTTTTCTTAGTGCCATTGATTTATCCAAATATCATTGAAAATTATGATGCGACTGTAAATATTATCTAAGCGCTCAAGAGAGGCGGTGAAGCTATGGTCTATAGTTGTGGCAGGTGGAAAAAAGTGAAGTGGTAGCCTCTAACGGTGGCAAGTGGAAAAACTGGTATAGCCATGTTAGGCACAAATGGCACAAGTGGTATAGGTTTTTCAATGTATTTTAATACTTTGGATAAAAGGTGAATGTAGTTTTTCTCGAAATTTTCAAACTTCTAGATAAAAAAAAATTATTCAATTTTTTCAGTATTATGTATGTTGTAGTTTCAAAATTTTCAAACTTTGGATAAAGCGATATTTCATACTTTGGATAAATTTTTTTTTTCAATGTGAAAAGTTGGAAACCTCGCAATAAGGCCTCAAAAGTAATGCATTTTTGAAATTTCAAACTCGCTATCCTAATTTTTATAAAAAAACATACAGTCTCCTGGAAAATAAGAGGTACAAACTGAAAGTTTAGATAAAAGTTGGTTTTAGCAGAGTATATTCTTTTTAACATTAGCTAAAACATGGAATTTATTAATTGGGCAAGTCATTTAATACCAAGTCACTGCTTATTGATTGCTATAGTCCTTGTTCTGCCGAAGGCAAGGACTAATAATGCTATTGATACAATACCACTTTAGAACATTAGTGTAATAAAATCCATCCATGGTGCCAAAAAAATTATTGAACGAACTAGCCTATGGACCTTGGTAAACAATATGCTCTCTACAATTGCATAGTAGATAAGTCTAATATAAAAAGTGCAGATCATAGTGTAAATCCAACATATAAATCCATGTATATAACAATTTATATGGTATTGAATACATCACATGCATATTACTTTTTAAGTACTTTAATCAAGTGAAAATTTAATGGGTAAGCTAATCTATTATAAGGTGTGTTATGCATGTAATAGTGTTTCTTAATGTCCTTGAATGGAGTGGGAAAATATGGAGTATTAGAGATCCTCACCTTGCTCAATGAGTTAGGTTGATTTGACTCTAAAAAATCATAAGGAGGGACAAGATGGGAGGGAGATATGGAACAAATTAATAAGGACTATGCACTCAAGAAATTTAGGCATGCATGATAGTAGGTGGAGGGGATCAATTGAAAATTTCAAAGGTATCACATAACTTGCATATAATTTCAAGTAAAGGATAGGCTAATGAAATTGGTGGCACGCTTTAGTCTTGAGAGATTTAAAATGGGAAGGTAATACAGGAAGAGAACTTTCCTTCCTTTCCTCTGCACTGAAATATAATTTATATAGCTTTTCTCCAATTTTTGTGGTTATGCTCGGTGGTCGTGGAAACATTACATTAATTTGTGGAAAATTTGTTTTTCTTCTCTTGTGAGTGAGAGTAGGTTGATAGCTCTAGCTTCTAGAATGAGCTTGTTCCTTCCTCGATTTCTAGTAGTCCCAATGGTGAGGAAAAAAGCTTGTAGATAGTTTAGGGAACAAGCCCTTCCTGAGGAAAAGAAAGAGCTAGAGGGTGACATTTAGTTGGAACAATAGTGCCTCTCAAACATTGAAGTGTTGGAGGATGTTAGAAAATGGGTGTCGGTTGTTGGGCATACTAGAGGAAAACAAAATCAATATCTATTGACTATATATTTGTATTGGAGAATGAAGAAATTGCTTGGATGTGTGTTGTTGGACTAGAATGATGTGTAAAATGAGATATTACTAATGTTTCATGACTTGATGTTGCACAACATGAGATGAGGGTGATTCTGAAGTGGCTAGAGACATGCATTCTCTTATGAATTGACCCAAGTGAAGCAAATTGAAGCCGTCCTATCCTTTTGCGAAGAAATCCAAAAGAATAGACCGCATCCCCATCGAGGTTGACACCTCCACCTCAACTTAATTGTCAAATGTTGTTATTTTGGATAGTTTCTCTTCTATAATGTATCTAACAATGTTTGTTGGATCTTCTTGTATCGTTTGGTACATAACAAGACAATAGTCAATAAATAGAATTTGTTTTTGGATTTTAATTACATCTAACACTCAACATAGAAACTTTATACCCAAGCTTTATACCCTTTAAAGAAGAGAATATTATGTAAATTTTTGAAACAAACTCTACAAAAATTTAAATAACCTCTTCTATTGTGAGCAGTCTAGTTCTTCTTGTGACAAACCATTAACAAATAAAAATCTCATAATAAAAACTAACTTTCTATCTTGTAAGTGATCTTATTCCCCATAAATTTTCTATAAATCCTTAATATTTTGATAGGAATATAAACCAACTTTAAACAAAAACAACGATGCATAATCAACATTGAGGAAAAGTTAGAATCCCATTATGCCACCCAAAATTTATGTCAACAGATGATGCCTAGCTAGCTTGGCTGCACATGACAAACATTTGAAATATCAAGCATACCACCTCAGAATACTTAGATTATCAATAGGTATTCAGAGACGGAAGCTGCCAAAGGTCATATTATAAATCAGATCATTTGAGGCAGAGCTTTGATATAAACTTTATTGTTTTTTTCATGGGCAAACACATATTTGGACATTCTGACAGATTTTTGTAATCAACAAATTTAGACCTGTCATGTTTTTTTTCACTATCTTCAAAAAAATTAAAATTCGGATAAGATCTTTGAAAAGATACTATTCGGATAGGTTTAACAAAATAAAGAAATACAAGCCTTTGGTGATAAATATAATAGAATAAATGTTTTAGTTAATTATTTTTGGTGAAATTTTAATATAAATTTGTTAAAATTAAGTTATTATATTTATATAAAATTAATCTTTCAACGAATGAATTTATAACCAACTAAATTTATTTATATATTTAAAAATATATTTTAAATAATAAAATAAAAATTTTGTCTTTATTATAATTTTTTCATTCATGGTATTACATATTCAGTTTTGTCTTTTATAAAAAATTTATGGGGTTTATCCATAGTTTAGCATTGGAAGTGCAATTTTTTTGTTACTTTTTATTATTTCTTAAATTTATTTATTTGTAAGGTGATTGGTTGAGGGTTAATTATGGGTTGTTTAGTAACTTCCATTTCTTAGGGATTATTTTTTTGTTTTTAATTTTATTTCCTTTTTATTTATTTTCTTTTTTCTTTTTTTCTATTATTTTCATTCTCATGAATTGTAGTTTTTTCTCCATATTTTCAATTTCTTTGTCTTTTTATATGTTTTTTTTTAAGACGAAAAATTTAAAAAATGAATAAATAATTAAAAAGAAAATTCCGTTTTTTTTAGTTTCATTACTTTTTAATTTAACTTATACATATTTTTTGTTTTTTCTATTTTTTTCTCTTTTTTCATTTTCAATTAAACTAATCATTTTTTTTCTTGTTTACATATAAATTTTATAATTAATAACTATTATGATAATTAGTTATTTTTTTTTAGAATATTGTAAGCATTTTTTTCTAATTTTATTAAGAAAGTTTTATTGATGTATAGTTATTAATTTTTAGAATCTTACGAGCATTTTTTTCCTAACTTTGTTGAATTTGTTTATTGATGCATAGTTTCTAATTTTTCTAATCTTATGAGCATTTTTTCCTAACTTTGTTGAATTTGTTTTATTTAAGTATAATTTTTATAATTTCTGCTTCCCCCTATATAAAAAATTGAAGGCATTGATCAAATTGAATTGAAGAATTCTAAAAATTAATTTTCTTGAATTCAAGAATTTTTTTTTGTGTGTATGTGATTAATGTTTGTTGTTCTCTCATATCAAAGGATTTGAAACTTCAACTATTTCAATTGGTTTGTTAAAGTTGTTTTTATCTTCTTTCTTCCAACCAAAAAGAAAAAAATGGTCTCAATTACAATGTAAAAAAGTTATTGTGTGAATTTTGTTAAAAGAGTTTAATTTGCTGCAATTTTATTCTTGGTTTTATTCAAAGTGATTGTGTCAAATTCAAGAAATTTAATACTAAATCACAAATCATAGAAAAACTTATACTATTTAGAAATTTTTTTAAAAGGGCTAATGATATATTTTATTTATTTTAATATTTAAACCTTTTTAATGATTTTTTATACTAAATGTTTTAAGAACTAAGTATTTTGATTAGAAGCTAATTGTTTTGATATTTATCTATAACTACTAGGATCTTAATGTGATCGATTATGTGGTGAGGTAGTTTTGATTATTTTGTAATTAAGTGAATTGATCATTCACTGATAAATGATTTATGTGGAAGATTGAAAGAAATCATTTACAACTTAAACCAGTAGCAAAATTAAGAATTAAAACACATCAAAAAATAGAGAGGAGAAACAACAAACATTGATTACAGAGTTCGTTCCTGGTGGACTACATCTGCGGCTCCACTTTCAAGATGGGCGTCCACTTTATTAGGATTGGTCTGAGGACGTCTTTACACAAAAAAATCACCAGACTGATTGTGCTCGCAGGCACTTCTATTTACTGACAACAGGAAGCTATCTCTTTTAGCTTTCCAATGCTTGTCTTTGCACTTAATTCTGCCTTCGGACAATCGATAAATGCTGAAAAACAAAACTGCCTCTAACTCTCTGAATTTGAACTCCAAACACTCCAATGTCCTCTCAAAGAAAAATATCATGGCATTATAAAGTTTGTCTCGAAGTTACTACTCAAAGTCAAATTAGGCATTTGGTTGAGCATATCATGGTGTATATGGTTTGATATGATCTCATGGTTACACCTAGTACTTTGGATAAGGTATTAATTAGGACCTTAGGCCAATTTTAATTAAAAAAAACCCAAAAATAACTTTGGATAGTCCTTTAACGCTAATGATCACCCTAACCGTGTGGAAATTGCAAACAATCGACATGTGACTAGGAATGTTCGCGGTTATCTCTGCGGTCTACTCTAGCGGTCACAGTCATGGCATTATCTGTTGACATGAAACGACCTCAAATGTGGTTAACCATAAATGTTAACCCTAATTGTGACAGTGAATGTTGCAGTGTTCATATATAACTCTCAACGATGGTGGTCACGGTCTAACTCCCGCACAGTTAACAATTACGGTCACCTGAAGTGTTCACATGAAATGTTTTCCAACACGGTTTAACCACAACGGTTAACTATTGTATTGCATTTTTTTTTAATTCAAAGTCCGAAAGTGGGTTTTGATATTGTTTTATATTTTCACAAGGTTTTATAACCAAAGATTTAATGTTTAGGTCTTTAGGTCTTAGACTTAGGACTTTAGGTCTAGGTTTTAGTGCTAGGTCTTAGATGTTTAGGCCTATAGGATTAGAACCTTTTACATAATTTTTACCATAGCATTAACCTTTACAAATAATTTTGTCATCAATACATGCCATGAACCCAAACTGAACCATGATCATTTTTAGGACTTCTTCTTTGGAAAAAACTGGCGAAATTGACGATATTGAAGACTAAATCGGACATCGAACAAATTGAAGCTTTGTCGATCTGTACTGAGCAAGATCCTCCCAGATCAATCCTCTCCACTTGAAAGCTTTTGGACCACAAAAGTTTGATTTTAAACAGACATCAAGAGAGGGTACAAATCCCTCACTTTTCTAATCTCTATCCATCTCACCTTGCTCGTATTCATGCCCTAAGTCCCACTCGAAGATATTCCTCATCTCCTCGTTTGGAATTACGAAATATCTTGTCCAATATGGTATCTTCGTGTAACTCATTCATATATTCAGGTGCTAAATCATCAATAGTAGTAATCTACGTATCTTCCTCGGGAGCAACAATCATCGGAGGTTCATACAACTTCAGATTTTCTACATTCAAAACTAAATAAATATGCATGTACAATGGAAAATCTAATCGAAATACATTATTGCCAACATTGTCAAAAATATTGAAAGGACCATATCTGATAGATTTCAGTTTCTTACCTTCTCCTTTCAACCTATCTTTGCTGATATAAAACCATACCGAATCACCGACCTGTAAATGATGATCGATTCGATGCTTGTCATGGTGCAATTTGTACTTGGCCTGACTTAATGCTTGTCGTGGCATAGTTAAAGAGGAATGTAAGGCTTTATTGTAAGCATGTTGCACATAAGGTAAATATTCATCCCATAACTTAGGATGTTTACTACAGTAACCTTGAAGAATATTTATCTCGATCCTGTTCACCATTTCTATCTGTCCTTCAACAAAAACCATGTTGTCCCATGGTTGCAAAGGAACTGAAAGTGGCATGTGCAAACAAATATCTCGATTGCTTAGCTTTATTGTCGAACACATCACACATCCTTTAATGTACTTCACAACTGTTTCATACATATGATGCCAGTAACAATACCTTTGAATTTGCACCATAATTTTTCTTACGCCAAATTGTCCTGTTATCCCAGAAGAATGAGATTCCTGAATAACTTTCACCCTTTTTGTCTGTGGTATGCAAAAATTACCTAGATGATATAACAACCTGTCATGAATATGATAATTTATTTCTTCTATCTGAGTATCATGATTTATTAGTTCATAAATATCTTTGAAATCATCAACATTACTATATTGTTCTACATAACTTTCATGTTTCAATGAACTGTTCTAGAGTACTACTAAAACATTCAAAGATGGTCTAGACATCATATTAGCTACTTTATTTGCTACACCTTTCTTGTCCTTAATTACTAAGTGAATTTGTTGAAGAAATCCCATCCATCTATAGTGGCGAGGTTGTTGCAACTTAGTTTGTAACTGAAGGTATTGAAGCAACCAATGATCTGTGTGAATCATTGTTTCCTTAACCATTGCATAACCACTAGCATTTGTTTTAAATTCAAATGGATGTCAATGATCTAATAAAGCTAAGATTGGTGCTATGATTTTTTTTTTTCTTAAACAAATCAAAATTTTTAATATCGACACACATTCCCCATGTATCGTTTTTCCTAGGAACCGAAATTATGGGTGAACCAAATGGAGATGAACTAGGTCACATGGAGTCTTTTCCAACTATCCCTTGGATTTGTTGCTTTATTTCTTCGTGCTCTATAACTGACTTATGATACATTCCAATATTAGGAATATGGGTATCAGACATCAACTGTATCTCATGTTGTATTTCCCATTTATGAAGTAGATGTTTTGGTTATTTAAATAGACTTTGAAATGAATCTACCTCTTTAACCAAACTATCTTTAAACTGAGATTCAGAACATGGAAAAGCATCATTAAGATCCTTATGTTGTTCTTTTACAAACATGAGTATATATCTCTTACTTGAACATATTAAGTGCTTCATATGATTAGCATTAACTAAATTCAAGTGATTTTTGATTTTATGTGCCCGAACGATGTATTCAATCCCATATTTATTAAGATGATACTTATAATATTTCCTGTGAAATATTGCATCATGATCATAGAGATAAGGACTCCCTAGCACCATTCCACATACGTCTAACGATATCACATCTAAATCCACTTCATCAATGTAATTAGTTATGATGGAAAATTTTAAACAAAACTGCTTCGTGACATTAATCTGAGTCTTTTCCTTTAGCCAACCTAATGGGCATGGTCTTGGATGATTATATGTCTCCAAATCCAATTTCTTCACTAATGATTCAGATATTAAATTTTCCTGTGACCTAGTGTCAAAAAATGTATCTATTTTTGTGTGCTTAGAAGTTACCATTATATGAAATAGCTCAACTCTTTTATCTTCATCTAGATGATTAATGTTTGAAGAAGAAGCAGAAGTACTTGGACTTGAACTAGTGTCCGAATTTTTACATGTCGTAACCATTGCGTTTATTTTCCCTTCATCACTTGAATCAGAGCCTAGATCTTTTTGGATTGCCGTCATAGCATTATTTTCACCTTTCTTCTTATGGAACTTCTCTAGTCTGAGTTCTGGGTGAATTTTCCAACTTTTGGCTTCATCATGTTTGACCCTCTGGCAGTGAGTATAGGTAGGTCTTTCACCTTCCTTCTGAGTTGTAGCTATCTTCTTTCCCTTCAAACTTCTCTTCCTCTTGTTGTATTTGGAAACCAATTGTTTGGATGTTTTCAGTGAAACCTTGAATGGTCTGCCACCTAATTCGCCATGTATGGATTGAACGCAGACTTGATCAAAGTCATTAGGATTGAACATCAATAATGTATGTTGTAAATATGAATGTAAACTACGAATGTAATTTAACAAAGTTTCTCGTGTATCTTGTTATCACTCTAATAATTCTCAAAAGTTGTGAGATTTTTTATTCTAGTTTTAAAGAATATCATAGGTAACCATAAACCTACTTTTAAGCCTTAGGATCTAGCTTTCCTAATGCTCAAAGAGGGCTCTCTCAATATGATTTAACTTTGTTGATTATATTTGCTTTTAGGCTAGTTATATAGGGAAAATTGGTTTTGGGTTTTGATTTGGTTGGTGGGGAAATCACTTACTTAGATGGATAGCTATAGATTTGTATCCCATTGGGCAGATGGAGTCAATGTGTCAAGTATTCAGATTAGGATCAAGTTCTAAAGGTAAATGTTTACAGGGCAAGATAGCTGAGTCACTTCAGATCTTCAAAGGCTAATGGTGAAATGGTTATGATTTGGATAAAGATAAATTAAGGGTTCTTAAATCCGGATAAGGAGTGAAAAGGCAGATTTCAATCAAAATCAGGGAGCAATCAAGGGTTCCCTAGTCTGGATATCTCTAGAAAACATTTAAATGATAATCAGTCAAAACATAGTGCTTTTAATAAATTTTGAAATAACAATTCCTGATTTATCATTAAAATTTAGAACACATTCATGAATAGAAGGAAAAAATAAGAAAATTGATAAGATGACAAGTGAAATACTTCACTGCAGTAGCCCGACACATGAATCAAGTAATATGATGCTTTATTTCCTGTGATCCAGTCTCTTGACTTGAAATTGATACAAAAAACCCTTAGGTTTAGAATAGTATAACTATAGAAATGTTCAGCAATTAATCCACACTCAATACTTTAAATGATGAAGTATTTATACAAAAACTAGTACAAAATATCGTAGAATAATCTTAGGAATTTTTCTTGGAAAATAAATATCTTCATGCAAGAAGATAGTGAAAACTGCCTAACTAATTGCTAGTTGTCCTACTTATTGAAATAAAATAGCTTTCTGTTTTGCCTTTATCACTTATTTTTCTCCTTGCTGTTTGATGAGGATGTAGCTGGACATTGAGGTGTCCTCTACACTGGTAGTTTCGTCTTTAATCTGATTTGATCTTCAATCTTTCATCTGATACAATTTGACTGATACACTTTCATCCTGATACTCTTTACTACCAAAACTATTACTGTTGATGTAAAAAACAACAAACTTTGTTTTTTCTTTTACTACTATGTCCTCGCTGTAATATGATCTTACCATAGATCAGTTAACTTCTCCCAGAACTTAGCTTCTGGAAATTAATATTCATAAGACTTATGAAGTTTTCATCAGCTTTAGTGTATTTTGAAAATGTTGGTCTGTTCACGAAAAGGTGTTTTACTTCATGCTACAAGTAAAACAGATTTTCAAAATTCTTATACAAAACTTTCCCTATTGGGATTCCCTACAAAGATGATTTATTTACCTATTCTTTAGAAAATTCTCTCATATTTTTGTCATAATCCTCTTGTTTCATCAATTTTTCATTAATTACCAGAGGATTTGGAAGGCCATTTTTCCTTAAAATACCAAATTTGATCATAAATCTTGTGATTGCCATTTCCATGTTCTCGCATTTTTCCTCTAATCGTTTCATCAAGTTCTTCTTCGATATTGCCTTCCTTGCTTCAAGGATGGTCTCTGTTCTATCTGTAATTCCAATTTCATCCAGTTCTTGTTTATTTTTGGAATTGAGAAATTTGATAATTTCTAAGGCCTCTTTAGGTTTTTTACCTAGCTCTTCTTTTGTTTTTTGTATTGCTTCTTTTGCTGCTTTCAATAAATCTTTTTTATCATACATTACCATTAGAGATGGCCAAGTATCATTGATTTTTTCAATGATATTGGACCATATATTGTTTTTAAAATGTGCCATAGGTTCTTTCAAAGTTAATTCTTTTTCCAATTTCTTGAGTTGTTCATTCAACCTATTGCCCTTTTGCTCTTCATTCTTGGCATTTATTTGTGCAAGATTTTTGGCATCTTCAAGATTATTAATATGTTCATTTAACCTGTTTATCTCATTGGTTTGGATGGACATGTCTTGCATTGCCTTTACCAATTTACTTGCCTCATCTGATTGCTGGACTACTGTTGTTGAAGACTCGGTGGGAGAAGTTATTGATGAAGTTACTGGAACTGTTGTAGCCATTGGAACATTTGGAGCTAGCGTTTCTGCCAGAGTAGAGGGAACTGTTGTTGTACCTACAAGAATTACAGTAGTAGGGACTTCTTGTGCTTTGTTGGCTTATTTTTCTTAGACCATTTTATCCATCTCAATATCCATTTCTCTAATCTGGGCCCTGAGCTGCAAAATGAGACTCATCATCTCATATTTTTTATTAGACTCTTGTAAAACTTCCTTGGCTTGAGGATGCTCTGTAGGAGGCAGTTTCAACTGTTTCTTTAGTGCAACAATATCAACATTCTTCTTTTTAGTCAGTTCTTCTACAACTTTTATGTTTTGAGGATTATACCCTACCTCAATCAGTAACTCCTCAAAGGATTTGATTCTGATATCCTTTTCATATGAAGAATCTTTCTCCAATTTAAGTTGATCTCTTACATTTATTAAATTATTTTGAAGCTTTTTTGCACTCATTTCTTTAGTAGTCATTGTGGAATAAAGCATCTCTCCTACTTTTTTATGGAATTCAATTTGGTCCAGAGGATGAATATCCTAGACTGGAACTTCAAAATCAAACTTTTTATAATCACATGTTGTTTTAGGAGTTGGTACTATGGACTGAAGTGCTATCATCAAAATCTTTTTTTTCTTGTAATCAAAGGCTAAAAGCAACCTGTTTTTTATGCTAGGGGTCTTCTTTAAGTACTGAGAGCACATTTCATTCTTGATTTCTTCATTTTTAGCTTTAATCTCCTTGTACCTTTCCTTGATGTCCATATCCTTTTCTTTTGTTTTCTTTGATTATGACACTTCTATTCTGTGTTGTTTTTGAATCAACTATGTATTAGAAGTGGTTGGCTGTTGTTCATTTTTAACTGTTGTAGGAGGCACAATGTCTTTTTCTTCATTCTCTGTTTCTATGATCTCTATAGTCTCTTTTTCTTTGCTTCCAAGATTAATATTTGGCTTTTTGGTTGTAAATGAGTTTGAATTTTGTCTCTGTAGTAGTATCAGGTCTATAAGACCCTTCTTCCCTATTTATTTTCATACTTCTGTCTTCCTAGGCTGGAGTCTGCAAAGTGTGACTAGTATCACTTTGCTTATCAACCTCTACTAGTGTATTCTCTAACCATTTAGACTGGTTTGAGAATTTTTCAATATCAGGCTCCTTTTCATGAATGTATGGAGTTAATTTGCACTTAATTCTCATTTTGTTGATTATTCCAAAGGGATCATAATACCAAAGAAAACTAGTGCTGAACTTGCACTGTGACAACTGCTTTTCTTCCTCTGAACCTGCTTCTGCCTCTGTTATTACATATGAATGGACCAACCTAGTTCTTAAGTTTAAATTGGGTCTTTTTTTTGTAGCCAATAAATTTACAGAATCTGAATTTAATATTTTCCTTATATACTCTAGAGAATACAACCTCATAGGGAGGTATTTTGGCAACTTGTGAGGAATAAGGTTTGACCCATAAACTCTGATTTCAGTGTTATTTTGGTATAAATACCAATCACCTATCCTAATTTTATTAGACATCTTTAAAGCCTTCTTGATTTCATTACTAATCCTAGGCTGAACACTGTTGTTTAGCAAATCAACCAAAGGATGAATGAAAGAATCTGTGAACTCTGAATAAGTAAACTCATTTGACTCCTTCCTTATCAAGGAAGTCCAGAGTATAACAGACTATGGATTTCCTTGCACATCAAGTTTTTGAAGAGTTATAGGAAAAAATTCATACTGGAAATAAAGGAACATGTGGAAAATGAATGAAGAATACCTAAATACACCTTCAGTGGGCAGTTTGACTAATTGTTCATGGATGCTATCAACAATGTATTGGGAAAAGTTAAAGATAATTGAAGGGGGCTGGTGAGGTACAAAAATGGACAAGAAACCAAGTACTGATGCATCAACATGTTCATCTGTGAAATATTCAAGGATAAAAGATAGCATAGAAATAATGTGTCTGGTTCTTTCCAAGAATTTAGAAGAGGAGTATGGAGGGTTGAGCTTGGGAATCTCCACATAGGATGCCATGAAATTTTGAAAAATTAGGAATCTCTTGGGAAAATCCAGCTCTAAGTAGAACTTTGTGAGAGCTTCAATATATAAAGAGACTGCATTTGGCTCAGGGTGCAACTGAAGCATCTGGTTGATAGATTCAGCTGTAATGGTAAACAAAAATTCTTTTTTAGAATTCAAAATGGCTCTTTGATCTGGAGAATAACAAGATTGGCATAATCTGATAGCTTCTGGGCATTGGTGAGTGTGAGGGACAATATATTTAGGCAAATTTGATTCCCAAATAAACACCTCATCTGCTTGATCTAAGGATTTCTTTTGGCTCTAGCAGTGGAGCTCAAGAAGGTTAAACTCTGTCACAGGATCTGTAATTTTGAAATCTACGTCCGTCAGGGGAACATGTTCTACATCTACAATAGGAGGTTGTAGATGGTTGATCACAATAGTGCCTTTGGAATCCATTGATAGGTTTGATTAATCAACTTCAATACTTTTAACCTTTAAAACACTGATTTAGCCTTTTTAAAACAATTCTGTAAGTTTAAACAGTTTACAATTTTTTTTTAGATGTGACAGGGTTTCTATTTTTTGGCCTACAAAAGGATGCTTCTGATCAATTTGACTCAATCTGTATTTTCTATATCAAAAGAGTAATTTTCCTAACCTTATAGTCTCAACAAAATATATCAATGGTTTACGTTGGACTTGTCTATGATAAAATAATCTTAAAACATTAAATTATATGTAGAAGGGCTCCTGAATACTGTAGAAAAGGTTTTGGAGATCTCAGATGGCTCTTTAAAGTCTCCAGATGGCTAAAATCATTCAAATTTTGTTCTAAAATAGGTCAATGCTTCAAAAACTGTAGGTAAATGCTCAGGGTTTGCAGAAATAATGATTTCATGAGGAAATAGGGTTATTATTTAGGCATGAAGGCTTCTAAAGGATTCATTTAACTATATATTTCTTTCAGATTAATGAATGGGTTTTCTTTCTGTGAGGAATACTTGTAAAATTTGGAATTTTGTCGTGAAGAAGGGTTGTTTGGGGTTGAAAAGCTTTCAAAAACTTCCTTTAGCCTTTATATGCACTCTGGTGTCTTCTGTAGTATTGTAGCAATCGATTTTGATGAATTCTATTTGTTTTTTAGCTAAAACAGAGGCATCAACGTTCTTCTCTCGGTCTAGAAAGTTTTTATGAGCAAAAAATGGTAACAGAAGGCTTGAATGAATGCATTCAGGAATTTTATAAGTAATTTTTTGAATAGTGAATGCATTTACTATCGGTCAATTCAAAAATGGGTAAGTGGTTTGGGCGTGGGGGAGGGAAAATAGTTAGGTGGTTTTTGCATGGTCAAAAGGTGGTAAGTGGAATTGGGAGGATCGATGCAATCCAATAGAATCAGGGCACATAAAGGTCAGAGAAAATCTTAAAACAACTTTTATCGCAAGGTTTGGATTTGTTATATATCACACAATGAAATCTACGATGTGGGTTTATCACCGTTGGATCTGGCGGATAGAAGCGAACGGTCGAGATCTTACGATGAAGCTGCGAGGTTGAAAGGCGTGAGGCCAAGGATTTCTTTGTGGTAGGATATGGATTATATATTAAAACATAGGTTTTAATATATAGTTTAGATATGGAATATGATATGCACGTATAGTGTTTTATTAACAAAAGAAATGTGTATAAATGTAACTGTTGCATTGGCGAGGGTTAATATATAATAGGAATAGTTTTAACCTATGGGAGTGGGAATATATATCACGTGGGAAAATAAACCATAGGTTAAAAGTAAAAATATGGTTGGGATTTAATAATAAAAGGAATTTAATATAATACAGGGTAAAGGTGAAATATAGGATTTAATGTATAAATTTAATGTGTTAATATTGAAGTGCAATGAGGGATTAAGATTAATATATTTTAAACAAGCTGCACATAATCCGTTATTTTGTAGTAAAAGTAACAGTAGTGGCATTTGGATTTGCATCACTTTCATGTTTTATTTTTAACTCTTTTTTCTTTGGGCTCCATTTTCTATTCTTTTTGATATTTTTCTTTTAAGTCCTTTGATTTTTATTCACTACAAGAAAAAAGGACATTGGTGAGGAGCGAAAAATGTCACCATAAGCTCATTGGTGAGGGTCAAAAGAGCCTTCGTCACCAAAAACTGAACGTCGCCAAAGGTGGTGTCTTCGAAAATATAGGTGTCATGGTGACATTCAAGTTATGTCACAAATAATGATTTATAAGGATAGATAGTGACCAACACCATTTCATATGAGCAATAGTGATAGACAATAGCCTCCATCACCAAAAAACTGAACATCACCAAAGGTGGCATCACCGAAAGTATGTGTTGTGGTGACATTCAAGGTCCATCATGAATATTGATTATAATGAGGGATAGTGACCGTCACCATTTCATATGAACAAAAATGATTTTTTGTGATGGACCTTTCATGGCCGTCACTATTGGTGCATATATATGGCGATGTTCATTGACTGTCACCATTTCATATTTGGTGAGGGTCAAAAAATGTCATGATAAGCTCATTGGTGACATCAAGGTCTGTCACGAATAATGATTATAATGAAAAACAATGACCCTCACCATTTCATATCAACAACAATGATTTATGGTGATAGACCTTTGAGGGTCGTCACTATTGATGCATATATATGGTGGTGTTATTTGACCGTCACCATTTCATATTTTGGTGAGGGTCAAAAAATGTCACCATAAGCTCATTGGTGATGGTCAAAAGAGTGTCTATCACCAAAAACTGATCATCACCATTCCTTATGAATATCAAGGCACGATGGAATCGAACCACCAACCTCCTCCTTATAAAGCAGGTGCTCTTCCATTGAGCTAGCACCCTTTAAAGAATTATAATTTTAAAATTATACCTTGAAACTTTTATAGATTGTAATTTCTACAAATTTCCATAAATTAAAGTCTCGAAAACCGTCTACTAAACAAGCAAAACATCATCGAAGTTGTAGGTCCCTACCTAATTGTTATGGAAGTTACGAAAAGTGGGTGGAGGGAAAAATAGTTACGTATAAGAGACTCAATATGTTGAGTTGAATACTCAATTAGAATTGAAACTCCGAAGACATTTATAGTGTACAAATGACCTATAACTCGCAATTTCACCAAATATTGCAAAGGAAATGTCATAAGTGGATAGCATATGGAAGAAGAGCATTGATGAAGAAAGATGCAATATGTTACAGGTTGAATGAAAGAAAATTCTCAATGTTGTTGTTGTTGGGTGACTTTTTATAATTTGGACATTTTCCTTTCCTTTATCATGTAAATATTCAAATTAAAATTAGAAAATTTAGATATCAGAATGATATCTAAATTTTTGTGCATATGTAGCACGGATCTCCAAGGAACCATAGGGAAAAAAAAAAAAAAAAAAAATATATATATATATATATATATATATATATATATATATATATATATATATATATATATATATATCCCCTTCACATAAAGTGACATGCGATTTGGAATTTCACAAGTTCGTACTCAAAACATGACAACAACCAACAAATATAAAAATCGAAACTTATCACAGTAAGAGAATCTCTTTTTAGCAGTGGACACCAAACAATAACATAGTAATTAGATCACTTTAAGACTGCAAAACATTGGAGAAAAACAATGTTTTTAATTATCTACCAGTACAAAATGGACTTAATTCTAATGAAGCAAAAGAGTTTATACTAAATCACAAATAGTTATGTATAAGATACTCAGTGTGTTTGGTTGAATACTCAATTAAAAGTGAAACTTTGAAGAAAATTAAAACCTATACATAGCCTATAATTATAAAACCTAAAATTTGCAATTACACTAAAAATTGATTTCTCACCTTGTGAATCATGTAAATTTTTTGTGACAACATAAAAATCTACCTTTAAAAGTCCGATTTGCATGCCAAAAAGTAAAAAACAATGAGTATATATTACGCAGTGATGAATAATGGCAAATATTGACGAGCCCATTCATAGGATTCATAAAGAAGAAGACATCTTATATTGTTTAGCTTTGAAATATCAGCAACAAGTCTTCCAACTTGCCCTTCACTAATGATGGCCGCTTGCAACAAACCGTGTTTGAATTTGGCAAATTGGATTAAAAGAATGAATTAATCTAAAGAAATTATTTCTAGCTAAGTAATTTCTATAAAAAAATATGGAAATATTATTTAAGTAGAAATATTATTCTGGCATAACATCATGTTAGACAACCTAAAGTATATTAAACATCCTATATATACATCTGTAATATCCCCTCAAATTCAACTATCTCTTTATGCAACATTCCTTCAAGCTCTAAAATTTGTCTCCTTGATTCAGTAACCTTAATACCAGAATAAAAAAATCCAAATGTGGCGATTTTCTGTCCTATCTGACAGAGAAAATTAAAAACCTCTCTAAATAACATTTCCACTTTATTTGCAACCTATACATTTGCATAAAAATGCACATTAGTTTGGGTCTGGGGGGTACTATGCTATAGGTATGATAGGCATATAAATTAATTAGCAAACGTCTACCCATATGTATAATCTACATCATAAAGTACCTCTGCAGCTTCCTTTCTAAGCCAATCGTGTTGATGTGGATAAAGGAACTCCAATTTTGAAGGTGGAAAATGCAGAGACAAAACATTTATGGAGGAATATCATAAACATACAATCATATTTCCAAAGCTCTCACATTGAATTTGGGAAGATCATAGGTCCAATATATTATTATAGAATAGTCATTAGCTGTCATACACAAGTATGGGTACTCCAGAAAAATCACGAGGAACATAAATTATGTAAGATATCACAATGTAAAAATAAAAAAATAATATGAAAACTGCTTCCAAAATATAAAGGAGCCAAATTCAGTGGCATAAGAAGAGAGAACATTGTGGCAATGCTTTAGGTGTAGATTTAAAGTTTAATTCATGGTTTAGTATATTTCTTAAAGCATGGTGGCTGAAAGGGTTGGCAAAGGTTAAGTGGAGAGAGGAGTTAACACTGCTAGTTCATTTGATGGAAAAAAAAAACAATCAAGTTTTTTTACAAGGTCACAGAGGAAGCTTTGAGGCCATAATTTGAAGAAGTTGTTGTTATTTTAGATGGATAATACAACATATAATTGAAAAGAGACATCACTTCTGGTGCATTTGGAGAGGCTATTGCAGATCCAAAGGGAAGATACCACAACATCCCTGATGTAGAATGAGACCTAGATACTTTTCTCAATAAAAATAGTCTCAAATCATATGTGGTGTGTTTCAATGGTTATCCCATTTATAACACCTACAAATATTATGATAAAGAAGTTCACGGAAAAATAAAGTAGGCTAAAAATGAGGGTAGAGAATTATGCTCAATGGCCTTGTCTTGGACATCTTTTGGTAGAAATTTAGTTTGATCATTGAAAAATGAGTCATTGCCTTGTGTCTAGGTCCACATTCAGACACCACTATAGCTTGAGGTTACTTTGGTAAAGTTAAATAGTGAAATTATCAGTGAACAAGTGAATTTTAGAAAAAAAAAGGGAGAATGGTCAGATAGAAACACATAGTTGAATTTTGTAGCAGGACTGAAGCAAACCCTTGTGGTTAAATCATCTTGGCATCTATGAGGAAGTAGTAGACAATAAATCCATTTTGAATTTCAATAAGAGTGGGGAGCTAAAAATAACACTCAATAATTTCAATAATTTATGTAACTCATGATTTTTATGGAGTACCCATAATTAGTTTTCATAAAGAATTATGGGTACTCCAGAAAAATCATGAGTTACATAAAATATGTAAGATGTCACAAGGCCAAAATAAAAAAATAATATGAAAACTGCTTCCAAAATATAAAGCAACTGAATTCATTGACATAATAAGAGAGAACATTGTGGCAATGATTTAAGTGTAGCTTTAAATTTTACTTCATGGTCTAGCATATTTCTTAATGCATGGTGCTTGAAAGGATTGGAAAAGGGTGAGTGGGGAGAGAAGTCAATGCTCCATGGTACATTTGATGAAAGAAAAAAAAATCATTTTTTTTTACAAGTTCACAGAGGAAGCTTTGAGGCCATAATTTGAAGAATTTTTTGATGTCTTATATGGACAAGGCAACATATAATTGGAAAGAGGCAGCACTGCTGGTACATTTGGAGAGGGTATTGTAGATCCAGAGGGAATATACCACGGCATCCATAATGTAGAATGAGATATAGACATTGTTCTCAAGAAAAACAGTCTCAAATCATATGTGATGTGTTTCAGTGGTTATCCCATTTATAACACCTACAACTATTATGATAAAGAACTTCATGGAAAAATAAAGCAGGCTAAAAATGAGGGTTGAGAATTATGGTGAATGGCCCTATCCTAGACATCATTTGGTAGAAATTCAGTTTGATCATTAAAAAATGAGTCATTGCCTTATGCCCAGGTCCACATTCAGACACCACTCTAGTTTGAGGTTACTCTTGTAAAGTTAAATAGTGAACTCAACAATGAACAAGTGAATGTTAGAAAAAAGGGATAATGGTAAGATAGAAACAATATAGTTGAATTTTCTGGCAGGAATGAAGCAAGCACTTGTGGTTAAATCATCTCAGCATCTTTGAGGGAGTAGCAAACAAGAAATCCATTTTGAATTGCAAAAAGAGTGGAGCTAAAAATGGCACTCAATAATTTTAATAATTTATGTAACTCATGATTTCTCATGAATACCCATAATTATTTTTCATACATAATTATGGGTACTCCAGAAAAATCATGAGTTACATAAATTATGTAAGATGTCACAAGGTAAAAATAAAAAAATAATATGAAAATTTCTTCCAAAATATAAAGCAGCCGAATTCAGTGGCATAAGAAGAGAGAACATTGTGGCAATGCTTTAAGTGTAGCTTTAAGTTTTACTTCATGGTTTAGAATATTTCTTAAAGCATGGTGGTTGAAAGGGTTGGAGGTAAGTGGAGAGAGGAGTCAACACTACATGGTACATTTGATTAAAGAAAAAAAAAAGTCAAATTTTTTTACAAGCTTACAGAGGAAGCTTTGAGGCCATAATTTGAAGAAGTTGCTACTATCTTAGATGGAGAAGGCAACATATAATTGGAAAGATACAACACTTCATGTACATTTGGAGATGGTATTGAAAATCCAAAGGGAAGATACCATGACATCCCTAATGTAGAATGAGATATAGACACTTTTCTCAAGGAAAACAATCTCAAATCATATGTGGTGTGTTTTAGTGGCTCTCCCATTTATAACACCTAAAACTATTATGATAAAGAATTTCATGGAAAAATAAAGAAACATAAAAATGAGGGCCAAGAATTATGGTGAATGGCCCTGTCCCGGACATCTTTTGGTAGAAATTCAATTTGATCATTGAAAAATGAGTCACTGCCTTATGTCCAGGCCCACGTTCAGACACCACTCCGACTTGAGGTTACTCTTGTAAAGCTAAATAGTGAACAAGTGAATGCTAGGAAAAGGGTAGAATGGTCAGATAGAAACAATATCGCTGAATTTTTAGGCAACACTGAAGCAAACTCTTGTGGTTAAATCATCTCAACATATTTGAGGGAGTAATAGACAAGAAATCCACTTTTAATTCCAATAAGATTGGGGAGCGAAACAATGACATCGATAGTGAGGGACTGATAGACAATGGTGAGGCTGATGATATTCATTCCAGCATTGTTTTCACGCAAAGACAAAATTTATGAGGATGAGTTTCTTCCTATGAAAAAGGATCCACCTTATCCTATAACACTTGAATTAAATTTGAGGAAGCAGAACAAGTACTGTATGCTCCCAGATAGTTTCAAGGGAAGCATTTCAA
The DNA here is from genome assembly GCA_034641835.2 of Pinus albicaulis. Lineage (NCBI taxonomy): Eukaryota > Viridiplantae > Streptophyta > Pinopsida > Pinales > Pinaceae > Pinus > Pinus albicaulis. The sequence continues at coordinate 577,976,398 of CM076576.1, read as the reverse complement.
TTTTGGAGAGAATTCATGGGCTGGAAGTTTTTATGATGGCCATTTTCAAATATGTGCACTGATAAGTTATCTTAGTTTTTAACTATGATGGAATTTGTGTTGGGTTGAACACCCATCAATGTGGGGCGTGACAAAGATCTCTGGACCCTGTTCGTGCATAGGGAATTGACAATTCTAGCACTATGTTATCATGCAGAGACAAAATTTATGAGAATGAGTTTCTTCCTATGACAAAGGCTCCACCTTATCCTACAAGACTTGAATTAAATATGAGGCAGTAGCACCAGTAATGTATGCTCCCAGATAGTTGCAAGGGAAGAATTTCAGTTTTGGAGAGATATTCATGGGTTGGAAGTCTTTATGATGACCATTTGCAAAAATGTGCACTCAGAAGTTATCTTAGTTTTGAAGTATGATGGAATTTGTTGCACAACAATCAATGTGGGGTGTAACAAAGATCTCTGGACCCTATTTGTGCACATGGAATTGAGAATGTCCTTGAATTGAGGATTCCAGCACTATGTGCACTCAGAAGTTATCTCAGTTTTGAAGCATGATGGAATTTGAGCTTGGTTGCATGTACCCGTCAATGTGGGTTGTGACAAATATCTCTGGACCTTGTTCGTGCACAAGGAATTGAGGATGTCCTTGAATTGAGGATTCTAGCACCATGTTTTCACGCATAGACAAAAGTTATGAGGATGAATATCTTCCTATGACAAAGACTCGACCTTATCCTACAACACTTGAATCAAATTTGAGGTATTATAACCAATATTTTATGCTCCCAGATAGTTGCAAGGGAAGAATTTCAGTTTTGGAAGGATATTCATGGGTTGGAAGTATTTATGATGGCCATTTTCAAAAATGTGCACTGAAAAGTTATCTCATATTTTAAATATGATGGAATTTGTGCTAGGTTTCACACCCATCAATGTGGAGTGTGAAAAAGATCTATGGACCCTGTTCATGCACAGGGAATTGAGGATGTCCATGAATTGAAGATTCCAGCAAAAATGTGCACTCAGAAGTTATCTTAGTTTTGAAGTATGATGGAATTTGCGTTGGGTTGCACACCCATCAATGTGGGTTGTGAAAAAGATCTCTGGACCCTGTTCATGCACAGTTAATTGAGGATGTCCTTGAATTGAGGATTTCAGCACCATGTTTTCACAGAGAGACAAAAGTTATGAGGATTATTATATTCCTATGACAACAACTCAACCTTATTCTACAACACTTGAATTAAATTTGAGGTAGTATAACCAATACTATATGCTCCCAGATAGTTGCAAGGGAATAATTTCATTTTTTGAGAGATATTCATGGGCTAGAAGTCTTATGATGGCCATTTCCAAAAATGTGCACTCAAAAGTTATCTCAGTTTTGAAGTATGATGGAATTTGTGTTGGGTTGCACACCCATCAAAGTGGGGTGTGACAAAGATCTTTGGACCCTATTTTCTCACATGGAATTGAGGATGTCCTTGAATTGAGGATTCCAGCACTATTTTTTCATGCAGAAACAAAAGTTACGAGGATGAGTTTCTTCTTATGACAAAGGCTCAACCTTATCCTAAAACACTTGACTTAAATTTGAGGCAGTAGAACCAATATTGTATGCTCCCAGATAGTTGCAAGGGAAGAATTTCAGTTTTGGAGATATATTCATGGGCTAGCTAGAAGTCTTTATGATGGCCATTTGAAAAAATGTGCACTCATTAGGGATTCTACTCATAAGAACTTGGTTGCTTATATCTCCGAGTTGGGCACATCTAATGAGATGTATGATAAGTTGGTTGGCATGTTCAGGGCTAGCAATTCTAATCAAAATCTCTTTTTGAAGAACAAGTTGAAGAACATCAAGATGGACAAGGGAGATTCCATCCAATCATATTTCATGAGGCTCACTGAAATCAAGAATGATCGCTTAGCTATTGGAGAGGCCATATCTGACCGAGAGCTCACTCTCATTTCTCTTGGTGGACTTCCCTGACCATGGAATGTATTTAATATCATTATTCTAAATAATAATATAATTATTTATTTTGATGAATTGTTGACGAGATGAACTAAAGAGGAGACAAGGATGATGGAAAGAGGCCATTCCTCAAATGTGAATGGATGTGAACCTACTGCCTTCGTCACTCATGCAAAGAAGAAGAAAAATGTTGGACCGAGAAATCAAATTCATGGAAGAGTGGGTCCCAAAGGAAGAAAGGGAAGATGTTACAATTGTAATAAGTTTGGTCAGTATGCAAGAGAATGCCCCAATAAAAGGGACTCTCCATGATATGACGACTACGACAACAATAACAACTTCAAAGGGAATGGAAATCAAAGGAACAACAGGTTCAAAGGACAGAGGAAGGCTTCCTCTGATAAAAATGGAAATGGAAATGATCAACCTTTCAAGAGGTCAAGGAACTCCTGGTATGATGAATACAATGTTGTGCACTATCAACAAAATCTTCTCCTTACCTTACATCGCATTCAATTTTTACTATTGTTTCCCCCCAGCTATGAAAATTTACTTCATCAACAACTTCTTCATTTCTTCACTCCACCCACAACTTCTCTAAATCTAGTTTATGTAAGATTATAGATAAATTTTGTGTGTAGATTTAGTAATGTATTAAATTTCGAGTGGTCTAACCACCCATCGTTAGGGACACATATTCTTTGGGAAGCTATCAAATATTTCTTCCTTCATTACCTTCATTCACAGTGACTCACATGCCCCCTGAGCTCCAGAACTATTAACAAATGGTATTATGATGATGATTTTAAAGCTATATATAGAGGGCTCAAATATGATCTAGACCTTCATACCAATATAGCCACAACCCCCCATAAGGAGTATAATTGACCTTACATAGAAGAAACATAGGCTCTTGAATTTTCAAGAGGAGAGAGCTCCTTCCCTCCTTCACAGATCTCCCAATCCCTTTTGGCACATACACCTCCCTCAAAATAAATTACTATCAATCGACATTGAACCCTACACTTGGTGGCCACACACCTCCTTCCTCTACAATAATCCTAGCCATATTCCCACTTAAGTATCCTCTACCCATTCCTCTTGTATCCTCCCCATTTGATTCACATAATGAATAGTAATCATATTTAAATCACTACTTATGCAAGGTCATGGTGATTTTGCGATAATCATGTCTCTTAGACACTCATGCACTATGCATCAAGAATAATTTGTATATATAAGAAAAATACTGAGAAGATATTATCAAAAACATTTAATAAGATTTGAATGTAAATTTATCACAATCAACTATGAAAAATTTCAAGAGTCTATGCTCCGAACCACCTCTGTCAATATAATTCCTTGTTAAGCAAAATAACAAATCATTTTTTTAATCAAAGTGTTATATTGTGGATCAAGGATACAACATCTTTCTTACACAAGTAAGGTTATAATCTTATTTTGAGGGTGAAGCAATGTAGAAAAGAGAGATTTGTTATAAAACTCCACATACAATATTATAAATATTATAATACATTAAATTAATATTTCTAATATGAAATATCAAAACTGTAATATAAAAACCACATAATAAAGAGCACATCCAAGGTTGGAAGGAATGAGAGAGTGTTTGAGAGTGAGATTGTCAAGAGCATCATTTTCCAAAATCCATAGGACTCTATGTGTGTGTGTGTGTGTGTGTGTGTGTGTAAAGAGAGAGAGAGAGACAGAGAGAGAGAGAAATTATATTGAATTTATATTCATAAAAGATATCTAGAATGCCGAATTGGTTGTAGAATATATGAAAACCTACATATTTGTACATGAATAAAGATAGAAATGGCATCTGTAGTAAATTAATGATCAATCATTCAGGCATCAACCTTCTAGAAACTAAATTCTATCAATTACAACCAAACAGACAAATTTTTAAGCCAAATAATAGAAGCGACATTAGCTACAATGTGCAAGATATGAATAGTGCATATGTGGAAGAGAATTCAAATGGAAACAAAAATGAGTAGTACATGTCAACCCAACAGAGACTATGAGAAATATAAAGGAGAAGATGATAAAGTATCAAGAAGAGCATAGCCATGTGAACAAATAACTGTTGTAGAGTTAGCTAGTAGAGATGCAAATGTCACTCAAGTGGAAAAATAATTGGTATGGAAGTAAATATTCCAAAATAATATCTAGAGGATCTACAAAATCTTCTGATTTAACTTCTCAAATTCATCAAAATCATCTTATAACATATGTAAGAGAAAAACATCCCAATGATATAGCCTTCAAAGAAATATTAACGGAGCCAAATCACTTAGGCTCAATGGTGAAAAGAAATTTTCTATGTAAAGACTCAATATTAATTTGTGAAGGTATAGTGGTAAGGTCTTTTTCAATGTTTAATGATAAAGTGATTTTTTTGGTTGAGAGAGTATGACCACTGCAGTTTTGTTACGTGGTTATCCAATATGACCATGACATCGGCATTCTGGAGATTTGTGACCACATGTTGGTAGGCTTCGATATGAGAGATCCCTAGGAGCTCTAGTTTGTGCGTGGCTTCTCCGGTTGCTGCGGAACTCAGGTTAATAGAGTTGAATGTCTAGGCAACGATGAGATTAGAAATGGATGGATCGGTGACCTGAAAATGGCCCATGTGAGGCGCATGCAATTGAAGTCAAGGGAGATAATGTTCTTGGTGATATATTGCAGAGGTTGGGTGTTGAGGCCCTTAGAGAGTTTGAGAGTTTGACATACCTTATGCACATACATTCAGCAATATGATTTATTCATAGCGAGATAAACTTTCCAAATTTTGTATTCCTTAAATGTACCTTTACACCTTTAAAAGCAATTACTAGATTATTCAAGCTACATTTTTTAATACTTATGTGTTTAATATATTCAAACTTAAAAGTCATATCAACTATTTGAAAATTTAAAATTTTCATAAAAGATAGTGTTACTAAATGAATTATTGACTCTCACCCTTCTGAGAATCCTTTATTTAGTGCATGCGCCTTTAAAAGCAATTACTAGATTATTGAAGATCCATTTTTTAATCCTTATGTGTTTAATATATTCGAACTTAAAAGTCATATTGACTATTTGAAAATTTAAAATTTTCATAAAAGATAGTGTTACTAAATGAGTTATTGACTCTCACCCTTCTGAGAATCCTTTATTTAGTGCATGCGCTTGAAATTCGACTGCTTATATTTTTCGTGATTGAGATACTACCCAACTATTGACCCGCTTACAAAATTTCCTTCATCCACAACACTGATTAGCAATGGGTCCAAAATGAATGAGTGATTGGCTTGGGAAGGCACCGGGACAACCATCGGTTCAAAGGAGAATACCTGAAGTTAGTTCTGGGATGTCGGGTCGCATTTGGTTGGGGATGGAACGAAATCATAAGTATGGGCAAAAGAATAGATTATGTTCTTTAAATTTTCTCATCTCCGATGCTATACTCTTTCACAATCAACAATAAAAAGATATTGTAGGCTCATCACAGTCTGACATTGAGAATCAATGCTCATCAAATAAAAAACAATATAGAATATATAATTAGAGTACAATTTGTTGTAGAAGCTAATTTTCACGGCAACTCATTCAATTCTAGTTTAGACAAAAACTCATTCTATTCTATTTTAAACAAAAAATAATAGGAAAGAAACGATTGACAGAAGCTCTCATTTTAAGTAATTTCATTCATTTTAATGTAATTACGTCCCTCTGTCTGCACTTATCTCAGAAATCAAAAATAAAAAACAGGGAGTGGAACATGAGAGTCATCGCCAATGAAAATGCCACCATAGATGAGACTTGTTAGGCTGCCTCCAATGAAAGGGCCAACCCAGTACACCCAATTGTCGGTGAAGTCTCCGTTCACAATGCAGGACCGAAGGAGCAGGTGGGGGTTCATGGAGCCACCGGAGAAGGGACAGTTTCCATGTGACCCGGCCAGTTCACGCACGCAAACTTCACTCACCTACCACTTGTTTGATCCATGATCCATCGTGAATGAACTTGCAATGGAAGTGAGTACGCCAAGCCACAAAATAGAAATGCGCCAACAGAATTATGTACCTACTCATTGTTAGTCGGATCCTCCTTTCCCTCTAATCTCTTGCACTTGAATTTGACTTGAAACCTCTTGAAGTAGGCCCCAGATTTTCTAGGCTATCACGAAAACCATGGTTGTGGATCTCCTCCATCTTGCTACAACCTCCTACTCCCTCCTCATTCATTAAGGTTAAATTCTAGACTGGGGTGCTACTAGTGGAGTCACTTGTACTGGACCGACTGAGTCAACTATGGATAGACTGAGTCAACTGTGAAATCATGGAAGAGGGCCATCTTCTGCTACAATGGAATCTTGATTCGAGTGGAGATAGAGGGTTTGTATAGGTGGCTGGGTTAGAATACACCCTCAATGATGTATCCAAAGGTGAGTTAATATTGGTTGCTATTCTATTTCTTCAAACAATATTCTAAGGTTAATCTAGGTTGCTATTCTATTTCTTCAAACAATATTCTAACCACAACGTACAGTAGTAGAGAAATAAATGGAAAGAGTACCTTGTTGATGGAATTGAACTCAAACTAGCAGGATCTTGATGGTGGTTTGTGTGGGTAGTGCCAATCCATGTGATTTTATTCTTGAGAAGAAAAACCATTGTTGGACTTTCCACTGAACGCGTGGTTGCTCGACATGAACAAGCTTCAGGGCCAACGCATTTGCAGATATTTAACAACGCCTCTTTGTGACCTCTTTGCTCATTGTCAACCCTCATGAGATGCATTATTAGGGATAAAACATTGTAGAAGAGGGTTTTTATAAACCCTTCTAGGAGACTTAAATGTTTGTTATGTTCCTGCCTAAAACTCTTTTTCTTTGTTTTGGGTTGGGTATGGTTTTTATTTATTTTTATATTGTAACCCTTAAAAGTAGTTGTTTGGTTTTATTTTTTTTTCTATGGAAAAGTGAAACTTTAAAATCATTGCATTCAATTTAAATTAAGATTCTTAATATACAATGGATTAAAGTGGGGAGGGAAAATTATGGTATTGAACTAATTATTTTTAATTAAAATTTATAAATTATGTAAATAAAAATAAATTATTTCAAATAATTAGTGGAAATTTATGGTAAATATGAAAAAATTAAAAGGTAAGCACAATAAGTTGATTTCTTAATAATTAAGATAAATAAATATTATTGAATTTTACAATTTTTTATGTTGAGAGAGATGGAAATTTGGACCATGCCCAAATCACCGAGATTGTTCCATGTTACACACATGGCCAATGTGAGCTACCAAACCATGGAAAAATTGAAATTGAAATTTATATTGATATTCCTTAAAGACAAAATAGGTCAAGCTAGAGATTACAACCATCATGAGAAGCCCATATAAAAAGGTGGGGTGTGTGGGAAAGAGGCCTCGAGAAGATGAGAAATAAATAACCATTGAAGTGAACTAGAAAACTAGTAAACTAATCACCATAAAGGAAACAACAACATATCAAAACCTAGGCATACAAGAAGTTTATCCCAAGGAGAAAAAACCCAACATTAAGAAAATAATGAGACAACAATGGAGGAACAAAAACAACCATGTCCAAATAGAAGTAAAATTGTAACCAAAAGAGTAGGGAGAATGTGGGAACCTAATTAGCAGAATTTTATAGGTGCTACTAGCTCCAAGTCAAATTAATGATATATTTCATAAAATATTACAACATACAATGAACTTGGTGCCACTAGATCCAACTCAAATTAATGATATATTTCATAAAATATTACAACATACAACGAACTTATGGCATACAAAAAGCAAAGAATCAAAATTTATTCCAATATATTAATGACAACAATCTAATCAAAATGGAATATTGGAATCCCAATATTTCCATCAAAGTAAAATGAAGTTCCCCTTGGAGATACATAGGACATCCATGGATTTTCACTTACGTTACAAATGCAAAACAAAAGAAAAGTGATAATACCTACCAAAACCAAATAATTTGATCATCAACTTCCATGTATTCATGATACTCCATATGGTATTTCCAATCCTGTACACATAGATATTGACCCTTCCCATAAATCATTAGATCCAGATATTCAAGTTATAAAGCTAGAAGAAATTTTAGTGTTGAATTCCCAAGAAAATTAAAAAACTCCTAGGAAAATAATTTAACTTAGTCTACAACTGGGGTCACAAAATGACATTGAATCAACATTTTAACATATCAATTTCAATTCATACTATTAGTATTTAAAACCAAGTCCCTACCTCCTTGACAAAGTTCCATGACCTTTTGGGAACCCAGTTCTTCAACTTCGGTTACAAACATGAGTCCTAGTAGATCCGAGTCTAGAATATCTGAATCCATTTCCAATATTTCCTTTCAACTTAAATAAAATTATGAATTTGCATCTCGTGTATCTTCTAAGGAGGTATAGAGACCAACCAATTACTAGTCTTACAGAAGAGGATACTAATATAAGCTCCATTGTATATACGCTTCCAACTTTTGATTTTTTGTTTGTAAATATGTTTCTGTAAATATAAGAAATATTTTGACAACAACAACAAAAAAATAATGGGTGACCTACACTAAATGCCACTAATTTTCTTGCATTCTTAAACTATGTTGGAGCAAAAAAAGGATGATAGTCACTAGAAAAATATGCATACCATCAAGATTAGAGATTGGCTAAGCCAGTGCAAATAAAGTCAGTGCCATGGAGCACATGGTTCTATACTGGGATAATAAGGTATGTGTATATAATAAGTTGAAAGAAGTACCATGTATGATTATATGGAATAACTTATGATCTAGTTTATCTTAGCTTTAAAAACTTGTTAGGTGGGACTATGATAAGCAACTATCAAACAACACAAAAAAGATTTCAACTTTCAAGGGATTTTCTAGAATTTGGTCCATTCAGTTATGATATATAAAGAGATTATCTAGTATTAAATACATAACATGATGCATATAAAAATGTATGATGATAAGAAATAATCACTACTGCCTCCTATAGGGGGTTCAATAGGATGGCCAGTGTGGGCTGGAGAAGGCTAGCTAATAGCCTAGCCAACAGAGTTCTTTCCAGAGACACTATAATATATAAATTTGGATGGTCCAACTAATGCTCCTTCACTCAACTGGGGGTGTGGGAAACGTCCTAGAAAATATTGATATGTTACTATCAGGCAAGGGTGAAGCTCTACTCACTCGGTTCTTTCAACTCAACATTGACTAGTTTCCATTCCTAGGGATTGTATAAACCACTTAGACAGACTCTCCATACCAAAGCTAATATACAGGCAATAAAATTGACCTGCTTACCTAATAATTGAATGGATTTCAATCCATGAATAATAGCGCTTAATCGTTGGAACCCTAACCCCATCCACGTTTCACTGCCCTACCACCATTTGATTGAACTAAAAAAATCTGTGCCAAAACCAATGCATCGAAATCCACTCTGTGTGAAGTATGGATTTCACGACATAGTACCCTCAAGATATGCAGTCGTACTCTCTTCATGTCTAGTCTCAACATCATATGAGTCATACTTCCTTTTCCTTGAATAATTCCTCTTCTTGTGAAGATTCATTCCAAATTTTTGTGCATCAATCAAATTTGTTTCTCATTAGGCATTATCCTTAGTCCTTGTGCTCCTCATTTTGGGTGTCATCAAGGGGCTTCCTAGTTGTGATACAAGATTTTTTTGTGCTCACTCTTTGGTGGAATTTAATTTGTCTTATAGTCCTAAGAATGGGTGGTATTGGTGAGGTTTGTTACCACTATACCTGATTCACCAATATCATCTGCCTTGGCCCTGCTATCTGTTTATATGAAGGTACGATGCTCCATATCTTTATGGTGACTAGTGTTGGTGGAGGTGATTTTACAGCTCATTGTTGTCTCTCATTCCATGTTGATATTACTACTTATGTTAGAGGGTGAGATGCGTGCATTGATTGGTAAGGTGGATGCTAGTTTCAAGAAGGTGGTTGCCTCATTGATCCCCTTCCTTGTAAAGCCTCAAACCTCTCACTTGCACACTTTTTGGGGAGAGGCAGGGGAATCTTTCAAATCAGAGATATCTCTGACCAATCGGAAAACCGACCAATCATTTGATCTAATGTTTCCCTCTCATGGAGTCACCCCAATGATCTAGCTAGGAGGGCAGACTCTTTTGCTCCTCTGCCTAAAGAGTTTGACTTTGGAACAATTAATTTCTTACAGTAATTTCGTTGTTCTAGGAGTGGGCCATTCCTATTTCCCTTTTTACCCCATGTGGATTTCAATGCCAAAGAAGATGATTCTTGTGAACATTATGTCAAATTTCTTAGTTCGATCGATGCTTTATTATATATGTAATTATGCTTTTCTGATTCTTTTCTTCGATAATGATTTATTATATATGTAATTATCCTTTTTCATTTTTCCATTGGTCCTTGCATATATTATATCTATAATTATGATTTCTGCCCTAATTATATATGTAATTATGATTTATTATATACGTAATTACATTTTAGCAGAAAATGTTACTATTATATATGTAATTTTGAAATTATTATATATGTAATTACACTCTTGAATAATTAAAAAAATAATTTATCAAAAGAGATTATCGCACCCCAACCTTGTGCTAGGGGAGAAACCCTCATCCATATGAATGAATCTCACGTTAAAACCTTATGGTCAATCGAGCGACTTGATTTGAATTTATGACTGTGTCGATGGGGGGGGGGGGGGGGGAGATTAGGGCTCAAGAACCTATTGAAATCCATTTGATTTGATGCCTAAAATAAAGGTGTAATTACATATATCATGAGATATATCCTTGTATATGATATTATTCTATGATTGAGTCACTTACTGATAGATAGGAAGATGCCCCAACCAAACATACACCTTTATTTAAGGACCTTCTTAGAGCTAGTGGGTACACAAAAACACCTTCAAGAAATATCATAAACAATAGCCTTCAAACAAGCTATGCCACCCACTACCACTATCACTCCTGCTACTCACACTAAACTTCACCTACTGACCTTACTACACTTGGTTCAATCAACACTTGCTTCATATGGTAGAACTCGCTTGTATGCATAGTGAATTTTGTTTGTGTCTCTAATAGGATCAGTCTTAGATGAAGTTTTTGATGTAGTGGGTTAAGAATGTGTTGAAGGAGATAAATATCGAGGACCAAAAGGTTGTGGAGCTAGTTCATATTTTCTAGTTACTCTATCATTCCCTCCCTGCAAAGGCACGTAAAAGTTGGGTTTTATCTAATAGCAGTACTATGAAAGGCATAGGTCAAGGGGTTATCTTGAGTTTTGAGTGTCATTTTATAAATCCAACTAGATGCATAGTCATATTTCCATTGAATACACATGTAGAGTGTTGGCATTGTTGTTATGTTATATTCCTAAATATTAGTATCTAGTGTAACAAGTACATGTAACCCAATTACACTAAGGGCACATAATAAGCATTTCCATAATACATGGTTTATAGAATAATACCCATCAATATAACTAGAACAAGGTAGTAGTATTGATCAAGTTTTATGATCTATGTAATACAAGTCAATTTGTTTGAGGATGGTTACCATTAGTATTCATAAAAACGTAACTCTAGTTTGTTTACCATTCTACTTATGTTGTGTCTACTATAACAATGGAAATAAGAGAAATTTAAGATGATTACTTCTATTATGTGAATAGTATAAGAAATGGAGTTATAACATGCATCATTTATACAACAGGTTATCATTAGGTGGTAAGTGAAACCAATACATAGTGAAATCAAGCATTACGTTTATTTCATAATCAATTCAACTGCTTGTTACATAGAGTAATGTAAAAAAACTCATAGATAAAATTCCATGTCAAATAATGGTTTGTTTTATCAGCTAAGTGTGTTCTGTAATCAAGAACAAGTATATTGTGTATAATTATGAATTTACTGTATTTGTACTATGAATAGAGTAGAGCAACATGTACAAGATTAAGCTTCTTGTATTGAGTTAGTGTAAGAATTTATAAGAAATTCAAAAGGATAAAGACAGGTGCAAATAAAATTTGAAAAATAAATATTCGGAGGTGGTGATTCCTAAAAATCATCGTTTAATCATGGGGGACACGAGTGAAAGATAATCAATTATAATTCTTTCGAGCAGGGAAGAGTTTATCAAATGTTCAGCTCAGGGGATTTCTCATAACTCATCCACAATGATCTTGAACATGACCTCAATATCAAAATTTACAATAATGTGACCAAATCATGCCTCCATTGGATTGGTGCCATATCTCCTATTCTTCCTTGTGTGCAGGTAATCTCCTGGCTCATAGGCCAGGTGGAATTGTCCAATATATGGATCCTAAACCAACACCAAATCCTAGTTGGAGGCTACCAGACCTTCAACATATTGCCAAGAAAGTTCCTCCTAGAGCCAAAAGTAAGTCTATTTGAGGAATGGGTGAAAAGGGATGTGGATGAGGTACTTCCTAGCATGCTACTAAAAAATAGTGGTTTTATGCTAAAATATTTAAGACTAGGATATCAAAGGTGTATCCAACTGCAAGATTGAAGCATCATTTCAGAATAGTCATGTTGCTACTGGCCAAACTGTATGAAGGATGGAACCATGCTTCATAAATCATGGGTGCCTATGGTGAATGAAAATTTTACTCATGGGCCAGCATTCAATTAGAGTGAAATCATGTCCCATTCATTATATAAAACTTTCAGGGAAGTGAAGAGTGCCAAGCCTACTAGTTTCTTTATGTCTAGCTACCTTTTGGGCTCCATCTGTTCAGAAAATGAATTTTCGGAACTAGAATGGAAATGGTCCAAGTATTTTCCTCTGGTACATGTTTAATGCAAGCTCTTATGTGATTACAAGCATAAATCAGAGATGACAAGAATATGCAACCATTTTATTTCTCCAGTGTACTCTTTTTTATTTGAGAAATATTTTCCATGCCTCTAGGAACAAGAAGAGATAGTCATAGGAGGCATTGGAGACTAGTATTTTCATGAAAAAGGAATCTACATCAGATTTTATTCCATATGGTGCTTCGAGAGCTCCTCGTCTGTTACCTTTATATGCTTCAGACAGAGTGGTTTGGTTGGAAATATTATATCAGACATTTTCTCATCAAGTTATAGGTACTCTTAAGAGGGAAAAGTGGTGAATATGGCCCAAGTTACCTATCAAGATCATATACTATGGAGTTGACGGCACTAACCAAGACATGAAAGAGAAAAATGAAATTGAATCATATAATTTTGGAGAGATAATATTCAGGAGACATGATCCTGAAGCTGTGATTATTAGTCATTGTGTTGTTATCAACCGAGTGTAGTCTTATACTCATGAGAGAGATACTGATGAGGAAATATTCAAGAGACTTATTTATCCATCTGAGGTTAATGAAAATTTAAGTCAAGGACCTCAGAAGAAGGTCGAACAGACCCATGCTTCACGTATTTTCAACCTCTAGGAAGAAGTTGAAAAGCTCCAGAGGACGTTGGAATAGGTGAAGGAGATGAAGGAAGCATTGGAAAAAGGATCAAACAAAATCAAGAGGAGGATAGAAGAAGAGAAAGCAGCGAAGGAGGCAGAAGAAGAGAGAAGGAAAATAGAACAAGATGACCTGGTGAAACAATTGGCTTTGGGAACTGAATAAAGAGTCAACCAGCAGGAAAAACAAAGGAAAGTGATGAAGAGATTCAAAGGAAAAGAGATGAGGAACTCCAAAAGAAGAAGGAATAAGAAGGAACATTACAATATGTAAAAACTGCCTTTGAACATAAAGTATGATGTCCTAAGATGCAAAAACCCTGAAATCCAAAACCCTAACCCTAGGAAATGATGTGCCAATAAGAATTTGGGCCCAAAGAGGCTAATTGATATATCAACTTCTGAAGGATGCAAAATTTTTCGTGCAAACTCCATTTAGGACATTTCTTGGACCATTACAATTCGTACTATGTGTCTTTAGCCTATGAAAAATGCCAATAATGCAAGGGAAATGCCCAAAAAAGGCACCAAAAGTTTGAGGTCTAAAACACTATAATATAGCTACCAAGACATGGAATCATGTTGAATAAATGTAACAAGTGGGTGGTCACTAGTATTCTATTGAATCAATTGTCCACTCTTATGAATAAGTGGTCCATTTTGTGTCAAATTCCTTTGTCAAATGGGGAAAATTTTGTTGAATATGAACATGAGGTGCCTATGAGAGGTGGGAAATATGGTTGAAGTAGCTCCACATTAAATATAAGGTTCAAGGCAAAGAAAAGGGAATATTTGATTTAGAAGCATCTTCACTCGCAACCTTTTTGTTGGTGTAAGGCCTATATTAGAATGGAAAGTCAGGGGTGGGGGGGTGGGGGGGTTGTACTTCCAATGGGATATTAAGAAGTGTTATTAATAAAAATGCAACCATACCTTATCTCCCACCCTAAAATTATGTGGCACTCTAATCCAAATGGATAATGGTGGCCACCAACCTCTCCCACTAACTCAGTGGTTCTTTATCTTCTTATAATTTTTTCTATGGTTTTTTGGGTCCCGAACTTCTATGGTCATTTGTATGCCCTAAATGATGTTTTTTGGCCATTTATGAGTCCATAGGTTTTTATGTCATTCCATAGGCCCAACCAAAATTTGTAATCCTAAATATAGTTCTTTCAAATGGACTTATTGTGTGCCCTAAACAGATATTTTATGCAAAAGCTGCACCACTCAGAAGTTGATTCTAGGGTTACAGTTTTAAAGCTCTGGGGTTCTTTCTTTCTGTTAAAAAAAACTATGAAACTAACATAAAAATGTATGGAAATTAATGAATAAGAGTGTGTGATAGGGAGTGTCAGCAATTTCCAAGTGTGCTAAGGAGAGAGTGGAAAGGTGTTCTCAGTAGCACTAAGTCATTCTAGAGTGCTAGGGTGGCATGCGACCAAGATGCGTCAGTTTCGAAGGTGTGCCAACATGTGCTAGGAAGTGTTAGGGAGTGTCAGGGAAACATAAGGGAGCACTAGGTAAAATTAATGCATGGAAATGAACAAGAGTGTGTGACAGGGAGTGTCAGTGAGTTCTAGGGAGTGTCCTGCAAACTATGTTGCTTAGTTTTTTTATGGCCACGATTGGATGTGAGCCATGAATTGGTAAATTTTTTATGTGGTATGAGTTAATATTGGCTATGAGTAGCCTAAAATTAGTTATAATCCATTCTTAGGAAAACAAGGCATAGTATAGTTGTTTCAATGACTTAGTTGGGTTCCCAAGTCGCAAAAAAGGTAATGTTATCTAATATGAGGGCATGAAAACTAGGGAGTGCCAAGGTGTGCAAGGAATCCTAGGAAGTGATAACACATTCTAGAAAGTTCCATGGCATGTTAGGCATTCCAATATGTGCTAGGTGCTAGGATTTGGTGCCAACGCATGTTAGGGAGTGCCAGGGAAACATAATGGAGGACTAGTTTTAATTGCATGGAAATGGATGAATAAGAGTGTGTGATGGGGAGTGTTAGCAAGTTCTAGGTGTGATATGAAGGGAGTTACAAGGTATGATAGGAAATTCCAAGGCATGATAGAGTGCTAGGAAATTATTCCAAGATGTGCCAAGTTCCAGGGTGTGCCAATGTGTGCCAAGGAGTGTTAGGGAGTGCTAGAGAAACACAAAGGAGAAATATATCATAATTCATGGAAATGAATGAATAAGAGTGTGTGACAAGGAGATTCAATGAGTTCCGAGTGTGCTAAGGAGGAGTGACAAGGCATGCTTGACAGTGCTAAGGAATTCTAGAGTGTTAGGGAAGCATGCGGCTAAGATGTGCCAACGTGTGCAAGGAAGTGTTAACTAGGAGTTCCAGGGAAACACAAGGGAGCACTACGTCAAAATGCATGGAAATGAACAAATAAGAGTTTGTGATTGGAAGTGTCATTGAGTTCTAGGTGTGCTAACAATAGAGTAAAAAGGTATTCTAGGCAGTGCTAAGGCATGCTAGAGGCCAGGCTGACATGCCAAGATGTCCTAGGTGATAGGGTGTACCAACATGTGCCAAGGAGTGTTAAGGAATGCTATGGAAACATAAGGGAGCACTAGGTAAAAATGCATGGAAATGAATGAATAAGAGTTTGTGGCTGGGAGTTTCAATGAGCTCTAGGTGTGCTAAGGAGAGAGTGACAAGGTGCCAAGGATTTCTAGAGTGCTAGGGTGGCATGGAAATATGTTCCAGGTGTTAGGGTGTGCTAATGCGTGCTAGGGAGTGTTAGGGAGTGTCAGGTAAACACAAGGAAGCACTAGATCAAAATGCATGGAAATGAATGAATGAGAGTGTGTGATAGGGAGTGTCAATGAGTTGTAGGTCTATCAAGGAGGGAGTGACAAGGTTATATACTAGGCAATGCCAAGGTATATTGAACTTCCAAGGCATGTCAGGAAGTGCTAGGGTGTGTTAGGGAGTGTAAAAGCATGCCAAGGAATGTAGGGGATGATAACACATGCCACATAATGCTAAGGAATTTAAGACATGTTAGGTGTTATGGCATGTCAAGATGTAAATTGTTTTTCTTATTTGTTTTATGACCACAGTTGGATGTGATGAGCCTTGTCTTGGTAACTTGATAAGTGGGATCAGTTGAGATTGGATATGAATATTCTAAGATGAGATACATGTAGTTCTTAGGTGAACAAGGAATATGTTGAATCTCCATGACACATGAGAATCTCAGTTTGGTCTTAGAATATTTGATGCAAACACACTCAAGTGCCACAACACATCTACTTTTCACAACACAATCTACACACATCAGGGAATCAACTAGTGCACATGAAATATTTTAAGTTTTTCAGATTTTTCTTCGTTAAATTACAAACTATAATAGAATAGGCTTGAGTTCTTGTACCAGGGATCATGGCCCTTTACAATCACACTAATACAAGGAATACAACTAGGGCTTGGTGTTAGTCCTTTTACAACCAAAATACCTTAAACAAGACAACACTTGACCCACTTTTTTATGGTGGACACACATTACCCTTTCAATCCACATGTCTTGAATACATATGGGAGGTCCTCTTGCCTCCCATTATGAAACTCCTCATTTTTACTCTATTAATGAACTCAAATCCTTTAGGTTACTGAACTCGGCTCAAATTTTTTTTCCCTCTATCTACCTCTTCTTTCCTTTAAGGTCTGTAACACTTAGGTTTTTCGATCAATTGTTCACAACTCCATTGTGAACAACTCTTTTTTTTGCCCAGTTTTTCCATTTTCTACTCCAATATGACAAGTTTAGGGATATGGATGTTTCCCTTCTTGTCAATGATGCAATCCTCTGCATTACAGTGAAATATGGATAGTTGGCTGGCCCACTTGACTACTACTTTATTCCTTCAAAGTATGCACGTCCTTAGGCCCAATACACCTACCCTTCTACAAATATTTTTTTCCTTCACAAGTACAATACTTAGAGCTCTTCTTTTACAGTCACCTAACATTAACCCTCCAATTGTACTTGGACTACATCAATTTTCCCAACCATAGTCAATTATTTTACTGATCTAGTTCCCACAACATTGCCCTCATCTAGGGCTCTTCAAATATGCCACCTAATAGTGATTTGAGTCCTCTGAAAATCACTATTCTTGTGTACCAATTTATTTCTTTTCCAATATATGAACAAATCTAAACTACTCATCTTATCATCCTTCTAACAAATTGTAAATGATTGAATTAGGGTCACAAATCATCCATTAATAGTCCATTGACTAAATTTTCATAGGTTGCTTCAAATCTCTCTCCGAAACTCTATGGATAGTCCACCAAACTCAACTCCTCTTCATGTCAATCCATTCCTCATATGAAACATTTCTTTAGCTCCATCTTCTACTCAGGTTCCACCTTCCTTTGGATTTGATATCTCCACACATACTTCTGCAAAACATCTTCCACATTTGTGGTATATATTGCATATATAAACCTCTCTCTAAGGGTCACAACCCCTCTTCTTCTATGCAGAGTTGTCACAGTCTTAATGGCATACCTTATGGATTGAACATGCTAGGAAACCTCCCTAAATAGGTAATTATAATTCTATTCTAATTTCTTTAGAACACACCCTATCCACCCATATCAAAAATGACAACTCTTTCCTCCATAAGAGACTCGGCCTAGCTCATATGGATCCATATATTCTAGGCATTTCTTTGACTCAATCGTGATCTAAAATTTAGATCTCTATGACCCTCAAACTATGGTTACCTCAGTCAATATTACACCTGTGACTACTTTTGTTGTGGCCCTAAATTCTAGTGCAGAGCCTCCTCCATTTTTGTTGGTCTTTATCATAGACCTTGCAACCTACTAACCACCACAAGGTAGGGTCTCAACCCTCTCTACTATTTCAAAATTTGATGTGGCCTTCACATAGAAACACCACTAAAATCACATTCCCAAATTCTCATGAGACGCCTCTCTTGAGCTTGATTTTCCATAATAGAACCAATAATATGCCATCCTACTTTCTATATTGAACAAATTAAGGTATGTGACATTCTTGTGAACCCTCCCATGATGATCTTACTCTTGGTGGATGATCATGTCCTCCCTTTAGCAATGCTTACTCAACCCTCTAACTCGATCTACTTTAGAAATGCATCTCTCTTGGCCTCCTTGATCAAATGAGCTCCTTCTCACTTGATGTTTTTGCTTTCATTCTAAGGCCTCATTAAATAGATTTTCCTAGTTAGGCCTCTTAAGAACACTCTATAACTTACAGAATTTATCCACTTAGACCTTAGGAAATATTAATTTTTCTTTTTAATTTTATTTTAGATTTTAAACCCCATCTTAGGTCCAAGGCCCCTTTGCTTCGGTTATTTTCCCACAAATCCTTTTGTGTCAAAAATCACACAAACCCATCTCACTAGGCTTGTGGATTACCTCCCAAGCTACACAATTCAACAACATAGTGTAGTTTTAGTAATCATAACTTGGTCAAGCTACTATAGTCAAGAGAGGACTTGGTTGGGTTCCCAAGTTGAAAATTAAGTAAGGGTAGTTGTGAGGGCATGATAACTAGGGAGGGTTAGGGCATGCGAAGGAATGAAAAGGTGTGCTAAAACATGTTGGACAATGTTAATGCATGTTGAGGAGTGTTAAGGAGTGTCGAGGCATCACAAGGGAGAACTAGGGAAAAATGCATGGAAATGAACAATTAATAGTGTGTGCCAGGGAGTGTCAGTGAATTCAAGTTTGCCAAGGATGAAGTTTGTTAAAAGAATTTCATAATAGGATTTGAAAGAGGCAAGCCTACGATTGCGATAAGGGGCTCAACAAAGCAATTTTAGAAAAAGGGAGACTTTGTCTTGGGCACAATACTATTTTTCCTTTATCTATTATTTTTATATGACATTAGGCACACTTTGGCCAAATGGTCATGCTTTAAACTATTTTAGACAATTGCATATTGTACATTGTTGTGTATAGTTTTTGGGGCACTCGGATTGTACCGAATTATATCCTGTGTAAATTTTTGTTCTTGAAAATTCTTAGTTAGTTCTCTATTGTTTATATGAACTAGACATACATGTGAAATATTGCCTATGTAAGCTATGTTTCTTGGTTGTTTTATGGCCATGGCTAGATGTGATCCTTGTATTGGTAAGTTATTAAGTGGGTAAATTCCATCTTGGACATGAGTGGCCTAAGATGAGGTATAGGCATATCTTAGGTCAACACGACACAATCTGCTTGTAGTAGGTCCAATTGATCAAGTTGTTATGGCTGCAGCAGACCAATGTCACATGAACTGCAGTAGCTAAGGAATTGATTGGGTTCCCAAGTCGTGAAAAAATGTAAGGCTAGTTGTGAGGGAATGACTGCCAAGGCATGTTAGGGAACGGTAACATGTGTCAGACAGTTTGAAGGCATGCCAAATATGCTAAGATGTGTAAAGTGCTAAGGCATGCCAAGATGTACAAAGGTGTGACAATACGTGTCAGGGAATATCAAGGAAACAAAAAGGAGAAACAAGTTAAACTAAAAGGAACTGAACACATCATAGAGTTAATAAGCCATCAATTTAGATTTTCGAGGAGGGGCATGCTATGAACACCAACACTAGGTGGAAATAAATGCCAAGTTCCAAGTGTTAGTGCATTCTAAGTGCAAAATCATCCTTTTTTACTTCTTTTATACTTTCCAATAATTGATCTCAAATAAATTTAATATTAAACCATGCCAAATCATATCGAGGCATCTTAATGAATGCTCGACATGCTAATGATCATGGCCTCTTTAGGACTACATATCTCTTTTCCCCCTGGATCAAATGAGCTCCTTCTCACTTGATGTTATTTCCTTCATCCTATGACCTCCTTAAATGGTTTTTCCTAGACCTCTTAGGAACCCTCTAGAACTTACGGGTTTTATCCACTTAGACCTTAGGGAATGTTAGTTTCCCTTTTTAATTTTCTTTTAGATTTTAAGCCCCATCTTGGGTCCAAAATCCCTTTGGTTGGCTTCTTTTACCGCAAATCCTTTTGTGACCAAACTCACACAAACCCATCTCACTAGGCTTGTGGAGTACCTCCCAAGCGAAACAATCCAACAACATAGTCTATTTGTAGTAACAGTAACTAGGTCAAGCTCTTGTAGTCAAGTGAGGGCTTGGTTGGGTTCCCAAGTGGAAAATTAAGTAAGTTTAGTTGTGAGGGCATGATATCTAGGGAGGGTCAAGGCATGAAAAGGAATGAAAAGGCATGCTAACACATTTAATACAATGTCAACACATGTTAAATTAGAGTGTTAGGGAGTGTCAGGGCATATAAAGGGATAACTAGGTCAAGATTCATGGAAAGGAACGAATAAGTGTGTGTGCTAGGGAGTGTCAACAAATTCAAGCGTGTTAAGGACGAAGTGCGTTAGGAGAAGTTCATAATAGGATTTATAGGAGGCAAGCTTACAATTGTTATACAAGGCTCGACATAGTAGTTTTAGACAAAGGGAAATCACTTTGTGCTAGGCACAACATTGTTTTGCCTTTAGCTATTTTTTTAAAATGAGATGTGGCACACTTTGGCTACATGCAAATGTTTTAAACTATTCTAGATATTTTCATATTGTACATTCTTGTGTATAAGTTTTGGGGCACTCGACTTCTGTCATCTTATATATTATGTGCCATGTGCATCTTGTGGTTCTTGCAAATTCTTAGTTAATGTCCTACTGTTTATATGAACCGAAAATACATGTGAAATATTTCTTGTGTAAGCTATGTTGCTTAGTTGTTTTAAGGTCATGGCTAGATCATGTGATCCTTGTCTTGGTAACTAGTTTAGTGGGATAGGTTGAGCTTGGACATGAGTGGCATAAGATGAGTTATAGGTAGTTCTTAGGTGAGCAAGGCACAATCTGCTTGTAGTAGGTGCAATTGGTCAAGTTGTTGCAGTTGAAGCAGGCCAATATTGTCACATGAATTGTAGCAGCCAAGGACTTGATTGTGTTCCCAAGTCGTGAAAAATGTAAAGGCTAGCTGTGAGGACATGAGTGCCAAGGCATTCTAGGGAATGCTAAGATGTGCCAGGTAGTGCGAAGGCATGTCAAACATGATAAAATGTGCCAAGTGATAAGGCATGTCAAGATGTGAAAGGGTGTGTCAATGCGTGCTAGGGACTGTCACGGTAACAAAATGGAGAAACAAGTTAAACTACAAGGAAATTAATACATAAGAGGGTTAATATAAATTCATCAATTTACCTTTTCCAATAGGGGCATGCTAGGCACACCAACACTAGGCGCCAATAGGTGCCAAGCACAATGTATTAGTTCATTCTAAGTGCCAAGTATTCCTTTGTTGCTTCTCATCTTCTTTCCAAAAATTGATCTCAAATAAATTTAATATTAAAGCATACCAAATAATACCAAGGCATCTCAATGTATTCCATACATGCTAATACTTTCCAAGCACCAACACGTGCCAACTACTGATATGTTTCAGGGAGTGTTATGCATGCTATTAAATGGAAGGGCATGTTGAAGAGTGCTAAGGTGTGCTAGAGAGTGATAATGCATGTTAAGGAGTGTTAAGGAGTACTAGGAAAAAACATGAAGGGAGCACCAGGTAAAAATTCATGGAAGTTAATTAATATAAGGAACATGTGTCAGGGAAAAGTGTTAATGAGTGCTAGCTGTCATGCCAAGGAGGGAGTCAAAAGGTATGCTAAGCATTGGTAAGGCATGCTAGGGAATATAAAGGCATGCCAAGAAGTGCCAAAGTGTGCTAGGGAGTTCTAGAGTGTGCTAGTTATATGTTCCAAATAGTGCCAAGATATTCCAATACATGCTAGGTGCTAAGGATGTGCAGGGTGCCAAGGTATGTCAATATGTGTTAAGAAGTGTTAAGGAAAAAAAAGGAATAACCAGGCTAAAATACAAGGAAATGAATACATAATAGGGTTAATAAGTTGGTATTTTATATTTTTCAAAATGGTCATGCTAGGCACACTAATAATAGGTCCCAATACATGCTAAGTGGCATTGTGTGCCAAGTGCTAATGTATGTCAATGCATGAAACCAAGGTGTTCCAAGGAATGCTAGGAGATTTCTATGTTGTGTTAGCGCATGCCACCATGTGCTTGGGCGTCAATGTCATGACAAGATGTTCCAAGACATGTGAGGTGATAAAAAAATTTAGTGTGTGCCAAAGCATTAATTTAAGGTGTGCCCAGATTGTTGAGGAGTGTTAGGTATTTCTCATTATTAGAATTGATAGAGTTTTCTTAAGTATTAAATAATATATTTCCTACACACACTAGTGGAAATTTATCTAAAAGTAATTTTCTACATAATAAACTTAATAGATATGAATCATGTGTTGACTCATAGGGAAACTCTATTTGTCTAGTCATTACTTGAGGGAAATGATACACACTAATTACTTCTTAACAAATTAACTGACTCTAACCACTATGGAAATGGAAATATTATAAGAAAGAGTCCACAGTAATGGTATTAAATCATTATCTTTTGACAAAAAATATATTAATAGGCACACAGCGTCATCAAAAACTCATTGGAATGATCAATGATGACGAACATTTTTTACCATCACCAAAATTAACAAAAAGAGAATTAGTGAGGGTCATTAAAATTTTGTCACTAGAAGTGTCACCAAAGAGAGAATTAGTGATGGGCCTTTAAGGAACCTCACCAAAAGTGTTATTGAAAATGGCTTTGATGACGAACGTTAAAGGACCATCACTATATATACTTACAGTGACATTTTTTAAGGACCATCACCATATGTGACATTGGTGACAGACCTTAAAGGTCCATCACAAGCATGACCCTCACCAATGTCCTTTTTTCTTGTAGTGATTTTAGGACTTTTACCCTCTTTACATTTTTTATTTTATTTTTCTGATATGGGAAAACAATTTTCAGAAAGAAAAGTACGTACATATTACAAGACTATTGAAATTCAATTCAAAAATTACGAATCCTATTATTATATGACCTTAACAATGGCTCCACATGGGGATGGAATTTCTTGGTGAAATGTCAAGAACTTTGAGACTATTAGCCTTTGAATTTTGACTATACTGGCCTTGGAAATGTTTTTTGAGTTCTGCAATTATTCATACTTATGATATTTTATCCTTCAAAGCTTAGGGCCTTCTCTCCAGGCTTCAAATTTGTTAGAAAAAAATCCAATCCAATCTAATATCTGCAATGGTATGTATAGTGAGTAAAGTAAACAAAGTTAACTATTTGTTATTCTAAGGAATAGTAATGCTTCAACATTCTGCCATTGACAGGTCCACCTAGCAGATCTGATCCATCCAACTCCTTAAAAAAAAAGAATTGCTTTCTTTGTAACCATAAATAACATAAGGGTCTTTCCATAAGAAATCAAATTTCCTGTGTTTATCTTTCTCTTCTCTCCTTGAATCCCACTTTAGAACTTTTTCACCCATATAGAAATCATCTTCCTTAGTCTTCTTGTCAAATATATTTTTGATCTTTTCTTGAACAACTTGAGACTTAAGATAAAATTCTTCTCTCTTTTGTTGCAAGTATATGGTTTGGTTGATCCTTCTTTCAATATCATTGGTTTCAACTTGCAGTTCTTGGATTATCTTCATTACTGGTACTCCTAAAGAAGATGGAAAAACATCATCCATCCCATAAACACGCTGATAAGGGGATGTACCAATAGATTTTTTTTTGGTAAGTCTATCTGCCCATAAGGCATTCACTAACCTCTTGTTCCAATTTTTCTTATTGTCTTCTATTAGTTTCTTGATGATGTTCACAAGGCTTTTATTGGAGGATTCAGCAAGGCCATTACCTTGAAGGTAATATGTAGCAGAATGGCCGAGGGTAATGTGGTATTTATGACAGAAGTCAATCATCTTTTTGGACTTAAATGCAGCTACATTATCAGTGATGATATTTTGGGGGCATCCAAATCTTGAGAGTATGTTGTTTTCTAAAAATGAGATTATGACAATGTCAGTGGCTTGCCTGGAAGGCATGGCTTCTATCCACTTAGTGAAATAGTCTATGAATATCAAAATCCACTTTTGTTGGGCTAAGGATGGGGGGTGTATTTCACCAATGAAGTCAAGACCCCATTGCTAAAAAGGCATTTCTGTTGAGATGGATTTTAAGGGAAAGGGTAGCAGCTTTTTCTTTCCTTTAAAGATTTGTCACTTGTGATAGGAGGTCACATACTTTTTTACATCTGCAAACAAGGTAGGTCAGTAAAAATGAGCTCTCAAGATTTTATTTGTAGTAGTCTTCCAGTAAAGATGTCCTCCATAGTCAACTGCATGAAAATCTTCGAAAAATTTATCAGCTTCTTCTTTAAGCAAACAATTCAATAAAATTCCACCATGATCTTTCCAAAACAATGCATTGTCTATTATACAAAATCTTATTTCCTTTAACTTTAAAAATCTAGCTTTAGTTATCGATAATCTAGGAGGAGCTTGTAAACTTAGTAATACAAATATAATATCTGCATACCATGGTGAGTCTAAAAAGGCTTCACTGATATTTGAAGTCGCCATCTCTTCCTGATCATTTATTTGGGCAATAAAATTAATATCTAAAGCATGAAAATTTTATTCAGCCACGAGTTTGGCTAAAACTTGACCTTTTATGATTTTGGTGGGTTTGATCACAATGTCATATTCCAAAATGGTGGCAATCCACTTGCCTCTTTTACCATCAGGCCCATTCTGTGTCAGAATGTCCTTTACAATTTCATTTGGAACATAAGCAATGATATGTGAATAAAGAATATACACTCTAAAGTCTTTGATGGCCTTCACTAAAGCTAGTGCTTGCTTTTCCATTATGTTATATTTTGAAGTGGCATATCTGAGTGATTTGCTGAAGAAAGAAATGGGCTGCTCATAGCCCTGATCATTTTTTTGTAGTAAAATTGTAGCAATAGTGTGTTCTGAAGCAAAGGAAAAAATAATGAAATATTTTTTGAAATCGGGACTTATAAGGACTGGTGTTTTTTTCAAGGCTTGTTTAATTGATTCAAATGATTTCTTGGCCTCCACAGTCCATTTAAGTACCAAATCTTTTTTCAGCATATTGTTAAGTTCTCTAATTATTTCTGCTAGATTTGAGATGAATCTTCCGAGAAAATTAATTTTACCTAAGAAAGCTTGCAATTCTTTAATATTCCTAGGAGGAATAATTTTTAGAATGGCCTCTATTCTAGCTGGGTCTATCCTAATTCCCTCTTTATATATGATATTTCCTAATAATTTACATTCTTCTAGTCCAAATAGAGTCTTTTTAGGATTAAGATAAATGCCAAATTTCCCACATTTGATAAATACTTGTCTAAGATGATCTAAATGTTCATTATCAGCCTTTGAAAACACAATAATGTCATCTAGATGAATTACAAGGAATTCATGATTTTCCTTTGCAAAGGCTATATCCGTAGCTCTTTGAAAAGCAGCTCCTCCATTCATTAATCAAAAAGGAATTTTTACATACATGAAAGTGCCCCAAGGAATAGTAAAAGCACTTTTAGGTTGGTCTTCTGGTTGGACTAAAATCTGGTTATATCAAGAGAATCCATCAAGTAATGAAATTATGGAAGAACCAAGAACCCTCTGTAAAATGTGATCCATATTTGGGAGAGGGTAGTTGTCTTTTAAGGAAACTTTATTTAAATTTCTGAAATCAACACACAATCTGATTTCTCCTATCTTTTTTCTAGTGGGAACTAGATTTGAAACCCAATCAGAATATCTGATTGATGCAATTATTTGGGCTTCATACATTCTTTTCACCTATTTCTCAATTGAAGGCATCGAAATAGGATTGATCCTTCTGAGCTTCTGTTTGAAATTCTTTTGATCTTATTCTATGGGTATTTTGTGTTGTATTATGCTAGTGTCATAGGATTTTAAGTCCTCATAACTCCATGCAAATGCATTATAAAATTCCTTAAACAGAGTTATGTATTTTAATTTTTCTTCATCAGGTAAGACTTTTGGAAGTTTAATCATCTTAGGTTTTAACTCTGTTCCTATATTACACTTTTCAATATCAGATCTTAATGGCTCCATATTAGGTTTCCTTACAACATCATTAGAGTAAAAAAGGTCTTCTAAAGGGGCTAATCCCTTAGGTAAAAGTTTATCCTTGAGGTTTAAAATATCAAAATCATCATCTACTAACTCTTCAATCTCTACTTTCCCTAAATTATCTATGTATACTTGAGTAAATTTAGTGGGTTTAGCAAAATCTACGATATTTACATCTACATTATTTATATCAATCTCACTATCTAAGTTTTGATCTACTGTATAATATATGTCTATATTACAACCCTGAAATTCTCCTTCATTGTTCATGAAATGATAAATCTGTTCATCCTCTGAAAAAAATTGCCAATATTTAAGATTATCTAGGATTGTAGGCATGTGTTTAACCTCTATTATATATCTATGATTTGGTTGAAATGGTAGATTACAGGTACTAGAAAAAGTTGCTAAGTTGTGGGCCTGTATGTTCTGTTTTCTAGGGATTGTAGCAAAATCACATTCTAGTAGTTCCTCAGTCAGATCTAAAACAATATCTCTATATCGGCTTAATATTGGATTATATACATAATATTCTCTTGTTATGTGTTTCACAATTAACTCAGATTCTCCCATGATTGACACTCTTTTAGCTCCTAAATTTCTAACAATCTACAATCCTAAAATAAGAGCTTCATATTCAGCCATGTTGTTTGTACATTTTGAAATTTAATATAAAAGCATGACCTTATACATGATTGTTTTCCATGTTATGTATCCAAACTCCTGCTCCTGCTCTTAATTTATTAACTCATCCATCAAAATCTAGGTGCCACAATGATTCATGAAAAATGTTATTACTATCTGGTGCTTTCTTTTCCTGTTTTAGTTCAGTATTGTTTTTAATGTCAGTTTAAGAATTACATAAAATTAATGAGTCCATGTCAGATGGTGTAGAGTAAATAGGATAGTTTCTAGGTCTTTCTACACTTCTAACCATGTACTTCATTAATGTCTCTCTGTAAAGTTTCTTGGGTTGGCCAAAAACTGATATTGTTGCATAAGACATATCAAGTTGTAGAGATCCCTGCAATTTAGCTCCCCATGAGTGAGATAAGAGAATTTCATACTTGGGAGGGATGTTAGCTACTACAATATCCATGACTATGCTTTTTCCAGGGTATTGAACTAAAGTAACACATAAATATTTTATCAAACCTAAACATTTCACTTTACTGGAGTCAAATGAGAAGAGATCTTTGTAAGGCCTAGTGATGTCTAAATTCAGGGTTTCCATTATTTCTTTTGGCATCAAGTTGTGTGAGGCCCCTAAGTCTAGCATTTCATTATGTAAAATTTGACCATGAACAATTAAGCTAATGTAGAAAGGTGGAATTGCTCCATCTTGGTGTTTCCTATTAACATCAAGACCAAAGATTAATTCTGGTTGATCATTAATCAAATTTATTGAATCTTCTCCATAATTCATGTTTAATTTCTCAATGATATGTGTTTTGTATAGGTCATGTTTCACCAATTCTAACAAAGGAATTGGTATCTTCAATTTGGCAATTTCAGCTTGGATATTAAATGGTGCTTGTGATTTTCCTAGCTGAATTATTTCTTCTTTTGTAACTGTAGTTTGGGTGTGTTTGTCTTCTTTTTATATAGTTGGTTTCTCATTTTCTGTTTGTATTTCTACTTCCTACTTCTTTTGATTTTCTTTTCAGGGACAGTTTGATAAGCAGTGGAATTATTTGCATATTTTGTGGTTTCAGCAGTAGTTTTAGCAGTGGCTGCTTTAGGGTCAGCTGATTTTGGATCAGCAATATGTGTTTTGGAGTATGGAACTGTTGTTTTAGAAGAAATTTTTGTCTTGGAAGCAGCAGATTTTTGTGAATCTGTTGATGTTTGGACAACACCATCTGTGATGTTAACAATTTTGCGACTAGGTGAAATTTTGGGACTTGAAACTTTCTAAGTTGAACTAGAGTTTTTCTTGATTTCCCTAAGGAGAATTTGTAGAATTTTAGAGGTAGGAATCTCTACTATCTTCTTTTTTTGTGTTTGGTAATATTTCTTAATATAAGGCTCTACATTCTTCTTGCTCCCAAGGTTATATTTCTTATAGACTTCATTGATTGCAAACTCATAACCTTGCTTGTAATCAAAAGACTCACCAGAATCTAATTGTAACTGTTGTAATTCATATAACTCTTATTCTTCTTGTGTAAGAAAAATGGTGTTATGATCATTAATGGCCATTAGGTTAATGGTGTCTTCATCATATTCATTTTTATGAGAACTTTCAGCATAGTTCTCTTGGAAAGGTGGTCTTATTGTTTGGTTAGGTGCTAACTCTCTAGATTTTCCAGTGTTGGTGTTTTTCCTGAAATTGGGATTTCTAATCTGAGGTCCTTGTTGTTGGTTATCCAAATTTGGATTCCTTTCCATATTATCTAACCTATCCATCAATTTCTCTATTTTTTTTTCTAATTGATCTATTTTCAAATCTGAAGTAGATGTTTCTTCTTTTATTGTCACTCTCCTTTCATTTCTTAATCTAACTTTCCTTGCCAACAAGTTTGCCTCTACACGAACAACATTACTTTGCATCTTCTCTGGAGTTTCTGGATTTCTCTCTCTTAATTGATAGGCTGTATATGTATCAAATCCATCAAGGAATTTGATAAGGACAGAGTCCGGAGGAGTTTTAATATTAGTAGGAATTACATTATAAATATTGTTACATCTAGTACAATAATCTTAGAGTGTTTCACTTGGTGCTCTTTTTATGCTTTCAAATTCAGATAATATTTGTAGTGGATTTTTATTTTTCTTCCATGTATTAAGAAATAATCTATGAAAAAATGATAAATCAGCAATAGTACCATCATTCAAACCTTTAAACCACTTTTTTACCTCACCAGTTAAAGTTTGAGCAAAAAGTCTTACTTGGACATAAGCATCATCAATTTCATGCAACTCAAAATAGTTTGACATCTTATTGACATGTTGTTGTGAAGTGTAGTGAGTGGTTCCATCAAATTGAGGGATTTTGCTTTGATAATCCTAGGGCATGTCATGTAACTATGTTGGTAAGACCAAGGGAGCATATTTGGAAGCCATGGCTTGAATTCTAGGTTGGCTAGGAGGTAAGTTTGAAGTGCTTGGTGAAGAGTTAGAAGTGCTTGCTCATGTTGGGTGTGGAGCCTGATTATCTTGTTTACTTTGTATCACAACATTGGACCCCTAAAAGGGGCGGCAATGTTGCCCGTAATTAATCGCTACCGTGGGGGGTCCAGGGGGGGGGGGGGGGCAGTGCTTTTCAGAGCCCACCCCCTGGCGGGGGATTTCGGGGGCAGCGCCCCCAAAGCTAAAAACAGATGTAAAATTTCCTTGTAAAAGTATAGTAATTTCTAGTCAATCTGGGCCGTTCATTAGGCAAATGATCTGATGGTAGAAGTTATGTTTAGATTAGGGTTTTTAGCCCTAGAAGGCAACCCCTCGCTTTTATGAAGGCATTGTATTGTGGCTGTGCAATGTGTGTGTATTCTCGGAGCGAGAAACGGAGAGGGAGAATGTGAGAGAGAACAAAGGATATTATAGTGGATCTGTTGTAGGTTTTGTATCTTCATTTTTGTTGGATAATAGAAAGGAAGGACTGGCTGTTCGGGGTGGATGTAGCCCAAACTGGGTGAGCCACGTATATCTGTGTCTCTCTAGTTTTATGTGTTTTGTGTGTTTTTATTTTCCGCATATTTTATGTGTTGCATTGCTCTGTAATATTTAATTTTCTAACAACTCATGTATTTAAAGAACTTGTAGATGAGATTGGGATATAAGAAGATGTACTGGAAAATGTGGTTGAAAAACTAAATGATGAAGTTGGGATGCTAGAAGAGGTACTTGGGAATGAGAATGATGTATTAGAAAATGCAACAGAAATAATAGGGGATGAAATTGAGGTGGTGTAATATGGAAATAAAATTCTAGTTTGAAATGGTTTCTTTGGGAAAAATGAATCTGTGGAATGAAGTGTGGTGGAAACAATGGATGAAGTAGTACTGAATGGGGATGAACCTACAGATTCTAAAAGGCTGACATCTAAGTGGTTGGTAAAAGGCTTAGGGGTATAGGCTAATAAAGCACTCAATTAAACTAAATGTTGTAAATAAGATTCATCTATTTCTTTAATAAAAATTGCAGTTATGGCATCAAGCTTATCATAAACTTCAAAAATCCTATCCTCAGAATCAACTAAAACAGTTTCCTTCTTAGTTTTAGTGAATGAAATAAAATTAGGATCTATTATAGTATTATGTAAGTCACTTTCTGATTTAGTTCTAAACAAATATTGTTCAAAATTTAAATCAAATTCAATGTATTGTAACCTTGATAGTTGTTTTGGAATGGAATTTTCTTTAACTAATGAAAATTTATTACCTAAATCTTATACTCTTTTGTTTTTCTTTCCAATTCTGTCAGGATTATCTACTATGACAGCAGGTTGTGGATCTGGATTGGACCTGGTGTAGTAGACTCTTCTGGAAGCCATAATTACCAATTTTTATGAGAATATACTCATAATTTATTAAAACAATATTAAGGTGAAAAGATAAAAGAAAATATTTCCTTTAATATCAATTTAAAAACTGAGGATTGGTTAACTCCCCAGTATGGTCGCCAGTATGTTATCACTCTAATAATTATCAAAAGTTGTGAGATTTTTTATTTTAGTTTTAAAGAATATCATAGGTAACCACAAACCTACTTTTAAGCCTTATGATCTAACCTTCCTAATGTTCAGAGATGGCTCTCTCTATATGATTTAACTTTGTTGATTATATTTGATTTTAGGCTAGTTATATAGGGGAAATTGGTTTTTGGTTTTGATTTGGTTGGTGGGGAAATCACTTACTTATATGGATAGCTATAGATCTGTAGATTCCCATTGGGCAGATGGAGTCGATGTGTCAAGCAGTCATATCAGGATCAAGGTTTAAATGTAAATGTTTACAGGGCAAGATAGCTGAGTCACTTCATATCTTCAAAGGTTGATGGTGAAATGGTTTTGTTCATGATAAAGAGCAATTAAGGGTTCTTAAATCCGAAAAAGGAGTGGAAAGGTAGAGGTCAATCGAAATTAGGAAGTAATTAAGGGTTCCCTAGTCTAGATATCAGTAGAAAACATTTAAATGATAATAAGTCAAAACAGAGTGCTTTTAACAAATTCTAAAACAAAAATTCCTAATTTATCATTTAAATTTAGAACACATTCATGAATAAATGGAAAACATAAGAAAATTGACAAGATGAAAAGTGAAATACTTCATTGCAGTAGCCCAACACATGAATCCTGTAATATGATGCTTTATTTCCTATGATCCAGTCTGTTGGCTTGAAATTGATACAAAAAACCCTTAGGTTCAGAATAATATAACTACAGAAATGTTCAACAATTAATCCCCACAATACTTCAAATGATGAAGTATTTATACAAAAACTAGTACAAAATATCCTAAAATAATCTTAGGAATTTTTCTTGGAAAATAAATATCTTCATCCAAGAAGATAGTGACAACTGCCTAACTAATTGCTAGTTGTCCTAATTATTGAAATAAAATAGCTTTATGTTTTGATTTTATGACTTCTTTCTCTCTTTGTTGTTTGATGAGGATGCATCTGGACACTGAGGTGTCCTCTATGCTAACATTTTCATATTTAATCTGATTTGATATTCAATTTTTCATCTGATACACTTTCATCCTGATACTCTTTACTGCAAAAACTGTTACTGTTGATGTAAAAAATAGCAAACTATGTTTTTTATTTTATTGCTATGTCCTCAATGTAATATGATCTTACAGTAGATCAGTTAAATTCTCCCAAAACTCAGCTTCTGGCAATTTAATCTTCATACGCCTTCTGAACTTTCATTAGCTTTAGTGTATTTTGAACATGTTGGTTTGTTAATGAAAATGTGTTTTACTTCATGCTACAAGTTAAATAGATTTTCCAAATTCTTATACAAAACTTTCCATGTTGGGATTCCCTGCAAAGCTGATTTATTTACCTATTCTTTAGCAAATTATCTCATATTTTTTTCATAATCCTCCTGTTTCATCAATTTATCATTAATTACCAAAGGATTTGAAAGGCCCCTTTTCCTGAAAATATCAAATTTGATCATAAGTCTTCTGATTTCCATTTCCATGTTCTGGCATTTTTCCTCTAATTGTTTCATCAAGTTCTTCTTGGATATTACCTTCCTTAATTCAAGGATGGTCACTGTTCTATCTGTAATTCCAAATTCATCCAATTCTTATTTATTTTTGGAATTGAGAAATTTGATAATTTCTAAGGCCTCTTCAGGTTTTTTACCTAGCTCTTCTTTTGTTTTTTGTATTGCTTCTTTTGCTGCTTTCAATATGTAATATTCCCAAATGGGGAATGCAACAATAATAAAAAGATATGTAGAGAAGTAACGTAGATCATCTAAGTAATAACAGGAGGCCAACATGGAGGCTCTTTATTCACATTTACATTAGCAAAGTATATGCATAAGAAAACCCATGAGATGTACAACAGGAAATAAGAGACTCCAATAGAAGAAAATCCTGAAAATGAGGTGCTGCAACCATGTATTAAGACTAAAAAGAGATTGAAAATGTTATTTTATTGGCTATAATAGTTATAGATTACACTTCATATCTAGAGTAGATCTGTGTATAAAAATTTAGATATATATCAGATCCATACACTATATAGGCTCTTCTTCAAATTCCCCTTGGGGTTTTCATTAAAATATGAAGTACAAGGAGTAGATCTGAGATCTAATGCTGCAGATATGCAAAAATATTTAGAAATACATGGACATTGAGATCTAATATGATATATGAAATATGATGATCCCCTCCAATGGATCTCAAATGTGAAGGGCGGATACCCAACACATGAAAAACACTCCTCCAAAAAGTGTGCCAAAAGAGCCTGCAACAGTACTGACACAAATAACATAGTTCTGGAAGCAAGACTGCATTGTAGGCTTTAGAACATTTTTGGCCTGATGCCAAGATCTGAAAATGTAGCCATAATCATCCAATACTCTCTTGCCAATGAGATAGAAGCCTTCCCCACTAAAAAGAGGCACTAGAATGGCCTAGATCTTAGTAGATCTAGCCTCCACTTGCTCCAGATTTCAAAGACAACCAAACCCTTAACAGGATCTATGTTGTAGTTGGAAGAAGAAGCTTGGCCTTCAACCAGATAGTGGACAAGAAATGCAATACTCTTCCAAGAGGCCTCTCAAGGAAAGAGGTGGGATTCTCGATCAGGAAAACCTAGTGTTAAACAACACTATTCTCTGCTAAACAACAAGGAGAATGAGATATGTCTAAACAGACAATATACTCAAAAAATGCAATATCATCAACAAACTTCTCATGCTGCCATCCCCTTCCTTTTATAAGTTGAGAGCTTGCAAAACCCTAAACCATCTCAATGAAATAGCTACTTTCACATGAACCATCTCCATCTAAAACTGCATTGTGCATCATTGATGGACACTCCTCCAAGACATCGTTGTAGATTTGGTCATGGTTGACCTAATCAAAAGATTCAGCCCCTCTCACACCTAAGGGTGCTTATTTAGTTAGCCCAAATTTAGGCTTGTTCACATGTGGCATTGATTTATTTACTGTTTAGGAATTTTTTGGTCCTACTTTACACATTTATTCATGAAAGAGAAAAATAAAACAAAAATGAATACTCCCATTAGCTTAGGACTAATTGGGAATATTACAGTCCTCCCCTCCAAAATGTTGCTTGTCCTCAAGAAACTGATAAGGTGAGTGTTGCAACTCATCTCCTCCTCCATTGGTGACACCATCATGTGTTAAATATCCTCCATAAGCTAAGTGTTCACCAATCCAACCCTCCATGAATTTTTCCTCCAAAGTTCTCATGAGATGTAATTAATCCATCCCACAAGGAGACAATAACTCAAATGAAACAAACATGGCTTGCCTAATGTCCTCCCTGAAACATGTAGCATGAGATACATGGAGAATCTCTAGCCCATTAGGCACATGCATACCTCCCATCCTCCCTCCATACATTCTCATAAAAATTACATCATCAATGTATGGGAGAAAAACTACATACATACAAACATAAATTTGAGCATGTGGAGGTGGGTCATAGTCCCACATGTGGAACCAGTGTAGTACATCTCCTGCTTGCATCAGATCAAGATATGTTAAGTGGTTTCCCCACCACTTAATTGTTGTCCATGTCATCTCACTATGGCTGAAAGTGTGAGATATATTTGGTGCCTTAGGAAAGCACCCATCATGATGTAAAATATCCTTTTGTTCATCAAGGGAGTGGCCAAATTCAAACTTTTTTGTGGCCCAATGTTGGCCATGAAGTTTACAATATAGATCACTCCTCCTTGAATCCATGGCCCACATAAAAATGGTGAAATAATTCATACAATAATAAAATTAAACATGTCTTACATGGTCATATTCTTCACCAACAACACTCATACACATGGAGTGGTGCATAGATCTATCAGCTCTCTCAAAAGAAGGGAGAGATGGCTGAAGTAAATCTTTCATAGAGTCATGTTGTTACCCCAACTCCACATAGTTCATACACTCTTGAAAATGCTAATGTAGTTCTCATTTCAAGCCTTTCCATTCAAAGCTCCTCATGATGATGTTATAGATCTTCATGGAATACATGTGGCTGAAACAAAACTCCTCATAAGCTCTTTGTAGCAAATTCTTCTTGAGCTTAGAGGCTCTAGACAAGAAGATCCTACCATGATGATACATGACTCCTCCTTGGAATAAATAGCCTTCTTCATGCAACTCGTCATCAAGTATCATACAAGTGTGAATATCTTTGAAATAATCCACCAACAGTTGGGATTTCCAATATAGATCTAAACTACTCAACAATGAAAACGCTGATGGTGTATCAATTGAAATGTTTGTCATGTTTTTGCTCTTCTTCTTGACATATCCCATGCCAAAGGTGTGTGTTGGAAGGCCATTCCTTCCATTCTTCTCCTCCCACGACACAGAACCAGAAATTAGAGTGGGTGATGGTGATAAGGAAAGAAGATCTCCCTCCTTCTTGAGCTCACCCAAGAGCCCCAGCATTGTAGATTTGTATTCTAGTGCTCCAATCCCTCTTGGATCTAAGCTTGGAGCATCATGTTATGAGTTCTTCCCCACAAAATCTGAATCAAGTGGCCTCCCAGGTGGTTTTCCACTAGATAAGAGTGTCCCATGCATAAATCTCATAAACATGATAGATGGGACTGTAAGGTCCTTGCTTCCACTATGAAAACCCATCTCTAATTTCTATGTGGAAGTGGTATGTGAGGGGTATGTATGCATGCCTTTGATTATTTGAGATTCACCACTCTTCTTGTCCACCCATTCCATTTGCAAAGCCTCCCAATCAGTGGTGATTTTCCCCAATGTAATCAACTATTGAACACCCAAAATAACATTGGTGTTCAGTATGTCAACCACAAAGAAGTGATCAACCAAAGTGTAAGTTCCCATGGTGACTGAAAGTGATGGGAAATAATGCATGCATTGCATTTTTTTATCTCCTGGGACCAAAAAAAAGAATCCCTCAAAAGTATCAGTGGGTATTGCCCTCATTTGCACAAGATGGGCATCAATGAAGTTGTGGGTGTCCCCACTATCAATCAATACAGAAACCATCTGATTCATTATTGAACCTTGAACTCTTAAGGTCAAGTACTTAGGTACTCTTCTCAAAGATGCAAGAGTCCCTCCAATAGGAGAAAATACTCCATTCCCATCTCCTGATGGTGTTGGATCTCCTTCAGCAGTGTCAGCGTTGTGACCTCTTCTTGGTTCATCATCTTCTTCCTCCTCAATATCTGAGAAGACCTCTATGTAATGTGATTTTCCAGCAGCACATCTATGTCCAGGGGCCCATGATTCTTATCAAGTGAAGCATAGCTTCTTCTTCCTTAGTTCTCTCTGGAATTCAATATCAAGAGGCTTCTTGTATGAACTCTCTTTGAAGGAGCAGCTCTCTCTTCCTTTCCCTTGGAAGGGAAAGAGGGCTTATGCTGGAAACTTGCATTTGCTTTTGGCAAGGCATCTTGAAGGTCTTTAGCCCTCTCACTAGCATCATGCAAGGTAGTGGGCTTGGTATATTTTACCAACCCATGAAGAGGTTCATCTAGACCATCGATGAACATGTACACCCTTCTTGCTGCAGACAAATCAGGAACCATAACATATAATCTCAAAAATTGAGAAATATAAGACTCTGTATTACCTGATTGTATTAACTTTGCAAGGCTCATGAATGGTGTCTTTGGATATCTTCTGTCAAATATTTCCACCATCCTTCTATTGAACTCTGAATAAGTAGTCACATTAGCATGATCCAATGTAGACAAGCCATGGAACCACCAGTCATGTGCTTCACCTTCAAAGTGCAGCACTACAATCTTGATAGCTTCCATCTCTAAAACCTTGTTCAACTGAAAGTAGATGTCAATTTTTTCTACCCATGCTTTGGCAGAACACTTGGATGACCCATCAAAGTTGGGTAAAAATAATCTTCCCATAGAGTGATGTTGATCATGATTCTGAGTGAATCCACCATCTTTATGATGATGCCTTAGTCTTCTTTTGTCCTTGAGGTGCAAAAAATCCTGAAAACTCAAATGATCTTTGAATCTCTAATTTTGAGATTCATGTTCTTCAAAATAGTCTTCAAGGGATTCTTGCTCTTGATACCCTTTATTTCCCACAGCCAAAAAGGTAGGCATGGTGGAGCGTTGGGAAACTTGTGGCTGATGCACTGGTTGATCATTCCAGTGGCGAGACATGCCAGAAATTTCTCCAAGATGAAATCTCTTAGGAGATTCTTTGGTTCTGTCCATTCTCATCTCTTTGATCTCTCTAGCAAGATCTTTCATGGCTCTCAAAAGGATCTTTGCAAAGTCCTTTCCTTCTTCATCACTTCTAGATTCAGGGGCTTTACCCTTGTCTTTATCATCATTTGTGTAATCAAATTTCTTCTTTCTTATTTTTAGATACCTCTTCTCTCTGTCAGTAAGAGGCTCTTCTTCTTCTGAAGACATATTGGCTTCTTAGAAAGCACGGACTGTGCCAAGATGATGCTCTGATACCACTGTAATATTCCCAAATGGGGAATGTGGCAATAATAAACAGATATGAAGAGAAGCAATGCAGATCATCTAAGTAAGAGGAGGAGGCCAATATGGAGAATATTTATTCACATTTACATCAGCACAGTATATGCATAAGACAACCCATGAAATGTACAACAGGAAATAAGAGACTCCAATAGAAGAAAATCCTCAAAATGAGGTGTTGCAACCATGTATTAAGACTGAAAAGATCTTGGCAACATTATTTTATTGGCTGTAATAGTTGTAGATTACAATTCATATCTAGAGAAGATCTATGTATAAAAAGTCAGATCTATATCAGATCCATACACTAGATAGGCTCTTCTTCAAATTCCCCTTGGGGTTTTCAGCAAAATATGAAGTACAAGGAGTAGATCTGTAGAAATATTCAGAAATACATGGACATTAAGATTTGATATGATATATGAAATATGATGATCCCCTCCAATGGATCTCAAATGTGAAGGGAAAATCCCCAACACATGAAAACCAATCCTCCAAAAAGTGTGCCAAAAGACCATGAAACAGTACCCACACAAATAACGCAATTCTAGAAGAAAGACTGTGTTGTAGGATTTAGAACATGTTTGGCCTGATGCCAAGATCTGAAAATGTAGCTCCAATCATCCAATACTCTCTTTCCAATGGGATAGAAGACTTCCCCACTGAAAAGAGGCACTAGAATGGACTAGATCAGAGTATATATAGCCTCCACTTGCTGCAGCTTTCAAAGAAAACCAAACCCTCAACATGATCTATGTTATAGTTGGAAGAAGAAGCTTGGCCTTCAGCTAGATAGTGGACAAGAAATTCAAGACTCTTCCAAGAGGCCTCTCAAGGAAAGAGGTGGGATTCCTGATCAGGAACACCCAGTGATAAAAAACACTATTCTCTGTTAAACAACAAGGAGAATGAGATATGTCTAAACAGACAATATAATTTGAAAATACAATGTCATCAACAACCTTCACATGCTGCCATCACCTTCCTTTTATAAGTTGAGAGCTTGCAAAACCCTAAACCATCTCAATAAAATTCCTCCTTTCACATGAACCATCTCCATCTAATACTGCGTTGTGCATCATTGATGACCACTCCTCCAAGACAACGTTGTAGATTTGGTCATGGTTGACCTAGTCAAAAGATTTAGCCCCTCTCACACCTAAGGGTGCTTATTTAGTTAGCCCAGATTTAGCCTTATTCACATGTGGCATTGATTTATTTACTGTTTAGGAGTTTTATGGTCCTCCTTTACACATTTATTCATGAAACAGAAAAATAAAACAAAAATGAATATTCCCATTAGCTTAGGACTAATTGGGAATATTACACAATAAATATTTTTTCTCATAGATTACCTATATAGATGGCCAAGTATCATTGATTGCTTAAATGATATTAGAGCATAATTGGTTTTTAACATGTGCCATAGGTTCTTTAAAATTTAATTCTTTTTCCAATTTCTTGAGTTGTTCATTCAACCTATTGGCCTTTTTCTCTTCATTCTTAGCATTTATTTGTGCAAGATTTTTGGCATCTTCAAGATTCTTAATATGTTCCTTTAACCTATTTATCTCATTGGTTTAGATGGACATGTCTTGCACTTCCTTTACCAATTTACTTGCCTCATCTGATTGCTGGACTACTATTGTTGAAGACTTAGTGGCAGAAGTTGTTGATGAAGTTATTGGAACTAATGTAGCCATTGGAACATTTGGAGCTAGTGTTTCTGCCAGAGTAGAGGGCACTACTATTATAAATATAGGAATTACAGTAGTAGGGACTTCTTTTGCTTTGGTGGCTTCTTTTTCTTGGACCATTTTTTCCATCTCAATCTCCATTTCTTTAATCTGGGCTCTCAGCTGCAAAATGAGACTCATCATCTCACATTTTTTATTAGACTCCTGTAAAACTTCCTTGGCCTGAGGATGCTCTGTAGGAGGCAGTTTCAACTATTTCTTAAGTGCAACAATATCAACATTCTTATTTTTAATCAGTTCTTATGCAAATTTGATGTTTTGAGGATCATACCCTACCTCAATCACTAACTCCTCTAAGAATTTTATTCTGATATCCTTTTCATATGAAGAAGATTTCTCCAATTTAAGATGATCTCTTACATTTATCAAAGTAGTTTGAAGATTTTGTGCACTCATTTCTTTAGTATTCATTGTGGAATAAATCATCTCTCCTGCTTGTTTATGGAATTATTTTTGGTCTAGAGGATGAATATCCTGGACTGGAACTTCAAAACCAACCTTTTTATAATCAAATGTTGTTTTAGGAGTTGGTACTGTGGGCTAAAGCACAGTCATCAACATATTGTAATCAAAGGCTGAAAGCAGCCTGTTTTGTATGTTGGGGGTCTGCTTTAAGTACTGAGAGTATATTTCATTCTTGATTTCCTCATTTTTAGCTTTAATCTCATTGTACCTTTCCTTGATGTCCATATCCTTTTCTTCTGTTTGCTTTTATGATGACACTTCTATACCGTGTTGTTTTTTAATCAACTGTGTATTAGAAGTGGTTGGTTGGTGTTCATTTTCAACTACTGTAGGAGGCACAATGTCTTTTTCTGCAATATCTGTGTTTTTTATCTCTACAGACTCTTTTTCTTTGCTTGCAGGATTAATCTTTGGATTTTTGTTGTATCTGAGTTTGAATTTTGTCTCTATAGTAGTCTTAGCTCTATAAGACCCTTCTTCCCTATTTATTTTCATACTTCTGTCTTCCTGGGCTGGAGTCTACAAAGTAAGATTAGTATCACTTTTCTTATCAGCCTCTACTAGTGTATTCTCTAACCATTCAGACTAGTTTGAAATTTTTTCAATATCAGGCTTCTTTTCATGAATGTGGAGTTAATTTTCTCTTAACTCTCATTTTGTTGATTATTCCAAAGGGATCATAATACCAAAGAAAAATAGTGCTAAACTTGAACTATGAAAACTTCTTTTCTTCCTCTGAACTTGCTTCTTTGTTATTACATATGAATGGACCAACCTAGTTCTTAAGTTTAAATTGGGACTTTTTCTTCGCAGCCAAGAACTTTACATAATCTTAATTTAAGATTTTCCTGAGGTATTTTGGCAACTTGTAAGGAATAAGGTTTGACCCATAAACTCTGATTTCAGTGTGATTTTGGTATAAATACCAATCACATGTCCTAGTTTTCTCAGACAACTGTAAAACCTTCTTTATTTCATTGCTAATCCTGGGCTGAACACTATTGTTTAGAAAGTTAACCAAATAATGAATGAAAGCATCTGTGAACTCTAAATAAGTAAACTCATTTGACTCCTTCCTTATCAAGGAATTCCGTAATACAACAGAATATGGATTTCCTTCCACATCAAGTTTTTGAAGAGTTATAGGAAACTTTTCAAACTGGAAATAAAGTAACATGTGGAAAAGGAATGAAGAATACCTAAATACACCTTCAGTAGGAAGTTTTACTAATTGTTCATGGATGCTATCAACAATGTATTGGGCAAAGTTAAAGATAACTGAAGGGGGCTGGAAAGGTACAAAAATAGACAAGAAACCAAGTACTGATGCATCATCATGTTCATCATTGAAATATCCAAGGATAAAAGATAACATAGAAATAATGTGTCTAGTTTTTTTTGAGAATTTAGAAGAGGAGTATGGAGAGTTGAGCTTGGTAATTTCCACATACGATGGCATGAAAGTTTGAAAAAATTGGAATCTCTTGGGAAAATCCAGCTCTAAGTAGAACTTCGTGAGAGCTTCAATAGAAAAAGGGACTGCATTAGGCTTGGGAAGCAACTGAAGCATCTGGTTGATAGATTCAACTGTAATGGTAAACAACACTTCTTTTTCAAAATTCACAATGGCTCTTTGATTTGGAGAATAACAAGATTGGCATAATCTGATAGCATTTGGGCATTGGTGAGTGTGAGGGACAATATATTTAGGAAAATTTTATTCCCAAATAACCAACTCATCTGCTTGATCTAAGTATTTCTCTTGGCGCCAGCAATGGAGCTCAAGAAGGTTAAACTCTGTCACAGGATTTGTAATTTTGAAATCTACATCTGCCAGGGGAACATGTGCTACATCTACAACAGGAGGTTGTACAGGGTTGGTCACAATAGTGCCTTTGTAAGCCATTGATAGGTTTGATTAATAAACTTCAATAATTTTAACCTTTAAAACACTAATTTAGGCCTTTTTAAAACACTTCTGTAAGTTTAAACAATTTACATAAAGTTTTTAGATATGATAGGGTTTCTATTTTTTGTCCTGTTGGAACACCTAATCCTCCATGGGTAGGTGTGGAATGCGAAAAGTCACAATGGAGTCCAAGTGACCTTGGAATGTGAAACCAAGAGTCACTATAAATGTACATCATGTATAATGGAAAAATAAGAGAGCTACACGCTTATCATTCTATTATGTGTTGAGTCTCTTGTTGTGTGTGTTTATTCTTCTCCTCAGACCATGTGTGTGTTTAACATGGTATCAAAGCTGATACATTCATAACCAGCTCAACATTGAGTGAGCCATTTGTGTTTATGGCCTGTGCATATCTGCAAAAATTCTGATTGTTTTTGTAGCACTCAGAGATTCTTTGTAGCAGTCCTTTTAGCCGCATTCATCAATCTTTCTACAGAATTCAGAAATTTGCATTGAGAAGAAGCAGCATTCAAAAATTTCGTCTTGAAGAGAGCATAATTTGGGGGGAATTCTGCAGGTTTTCTCACTGCACATTATTCTACAATTTCTACCTTTTAATTTATGCATTGAAAAGCTGCTTAAAGTACTATTTAAAGTGGGTTTCTAAAGAAGTTTCTGGGTTTTTACTGCTGAAATTTTCTGAAAAATTCTCTGAGTAATTTCTAAGTTCTTATTGGCGAAATTTTCTCCAATTTCCTGAAAAAAATTCTGCATTTTGTCCAATTCTCTGCTGCTGTAGTTTACTGCCTAAAAACTGTACTTTACTATTAAAATTTTTTTTTGTTGCTCTCACTCAATCTCTACTACATTTTTTATTTTAAAAAAAATAGTAATAATAAAAAAAATTAAAACAAACATTTCTGCAACTCTCCCCTTTCGGCCTTTCAACCCCCCTACCCTCAACTCTACCTACACGGCCCATGGCCCACTCAAACTCTGCCCCTAAGCCCTTACACCCGCCCTGCAAACTTCTGATTCCCCCCTCATAGCAAATGCTCCCTCACACAGCCCACTCCCCCTAACCAACCCTACACACGCTCCACTCAACCATGCGCACACCCCGCTCGCTTCCCTCACACCTACGGCCTCATGGCCATCACATCCACTCAACACACCCGGCCCTCATTACGCTATTTGTAGTGCCCCCTCACCTCTCCCCAACCCCCTCACCCTTTGCTCTCGATTGCACACTCTATCCCAATCCGCCTACCTAACTCGCTACCCACACTCCCCTTCCCTTCCCTCCTCTCCCCACCCTCACAGCTCCCCATCCTACCCTCTCGACCCTTTTTCCCTCCCCCTACTCCTGTTCCCTGCCCCCTCACAACTCTCCCTACCCACTTCCAAATCCTCCCTTGGCCCTCACGACCCCTCGCAAACCCCCCGTCACCTCACACTACTCCCTAACCTAGTCCCCCTCCCCTCCTTAACACGGCCTTACCCATGGCCTGCACACCCAGTTTTTTAATTTCAAATTTTTTAAACCACCCCTCCTCCCTTTTGTAATTAATCCCCCCCTCCCTTTTTAATTAATTCCCCTTCCTCCAAGCAATCCCAGTTTTTTAAATTCACTTTTTTAATTTTAAAATTTTTTAAGTTAATTCCCCTACCTCCCAATTTTAAATTTCCCTTAGTTTCCCCACCTTTTAAATTCGTTTTTTTTAATTTATTAAAAAAATCCCTCCCTTAAAAAAAAAAAACAACACAAAGAGGAAGAAAGGAAGTAAACAATAGACAGAGAAGAAGAGGAAATGAACAACATGAAAGAGGAAATGGCATATGAGTAAATACACATAGAGGAGAAAAGTGAAATTTGCATTGTGATTTAAAGGGTGATTTTCTAAAAGAGGTTGACAATGTGAAGACAAGTTTGCCATCATTTTTAAAACAGCTCTTTGAAGAAAAAAATCAGCAGCCTTGAAGGCCTCTTGCACAGTAGTTTTTGCTGCACATTTACAAAATATTTTGCAGAAATATTGTATTGAATTGACATTGTATTGTGAGTGAATATTGCTTCTTCATTGATAGTTGCAATCAGTATTTGAGTTGTTGGAAAATTTTTGATGCAAGTCATTGTTGCTTGCCGGTTAGACATCCAAGTCTATTCCTTGATGTCCTCCATAATTTGAGGAGCATATTTTTTACTTTGAGATTTCCATAGTTGGAACTTCTTTGAAGCCATTTGTATTTTTCTGAAAGAAAATTGAATCACATTGTAAACGGGTGAATTATTAGTTGAAGCCGACACCCTTTATTTTTTGAGCCTAATTTGTTGAAAAATGGCTAAAATCAATGAGGCATTAGAGTTGTTGAATAACCTCATTCATTCAAATGTTCATGATATGGTAAAAATGGGCAAGAATGCTCTTTGTAATATTCAAAGTTGTTTGCGAGATGCACAAGACAAGATTGAGTTTTTGCAGTTGGAATCTCAGCTTCAACAAGATGAAATTAAGCACAAGAGTCACCATTCTGAACCTATTTCTGTTCAGAACATTGAGAAAGACTCCCATCGGAAACAAGTCAGTAAAGTTGAAGTTGATTCACATTCAGTTCCTTGTACAAGAG
The DNA here is from genome assembly GCA_034641835.2 of Pinus albicaulis. NCBI lineage: Eukaryota > Viridiplantae > Streptophyta > Pinopsida > Pinales > Pinaceae > Pinus > Pinus albicaulis. The sequence continues at coordinate 577,931,802 of CM076576.1, read as the reverse complement.
CAGATTTACATGCAGATGTAGCAGCTCAACCTACACTTCTCAAGCCCATCATCAGACCTTGGGAAGAGCTTGTCCACAACAAGCACCGAACTAGTATTGGATATGACAAGGATGTGGCCTTTCATATTATAGACTACACCAAGCCCATCATATTTCAGAGTGCCAGATTTCTGTATGACAGTTCACCTGCAGTTGTTCCAGATCCTGCTCCACAACAACAACAACAGATTGAAAAATGCCAACACTGTGATCGAGTTGGCCATATGAAAGATCATTGTTTTGATCTTCACCCATGCACGCACTGTGGTCGGTACACCCATTCTTCACACAGATGCTTCAGAAACAAGCCTCCTACAAGAACAAATATTCATCTTGGATGGATCGCTTCTTGAAAATGGGCATCAACAGCCAAGAAGATGTTTAAGCTGCATGTCAGAACATGTTCTAGAATATTGAGAAAACTTGCAGTTGAGTTTTCACCATCATCTCTCCTTGTCCTTGACAAGGGGGAAAATGGTGGTCATCTACAAGCTTCGACGTCAGATCAAGCGAGCCTGAGCCACAATCTCTCATTCCATACTCAGAGTTGTAGCCAGAGACACAACAGTTCAAGTGAGCCTGAGCCACAATTCGTCATTCCAGATTCAGAGATGTAGCCAGAGACAAAGATGCCCATGAGCATGCCTTTGGTTTTTGGTCATCCTTAAACCATCACAGGTTGTAGACCTCCCTTCTTTTAGGTTGAAGGTCTCCCTTTCATATATGAGGGACACTTCCTCTAGCAGAAGCCTTCAGCTTCTTGCCAGCTATGGTTGAGTTCTAGGAAATGCTTCAAGCATTCCAGTGTTGTTGGTAATCCTTAAACCATCAAAATTTGTAGACCTTCCTTCTTTTAGGTTGAAGGTATCCTTTTTTTATGAGGGACACTTCCTCTAGCAGAAGCTTTCAGATTCTTGCCAATTTTGGAAGAGTTCTGGGAACTACAACAAGTATTGCATTCCAGTGTTCGTGGTCATCCTTAAACCACCTCTTTTTGCCAAATTTCAGAGAGTTGATTCAGCCCAAGTGCTGCCATGTATACTTTGCATATTTTATTACAACTCTCTTCTTGGACTCACACATACCCCTTTGGATTAAGGGGGGGAATGTTGGAACACCTAATCCTCCATGGGTAGGTGTGGAATGCGAAAAGTCACAATGGAGTCCAAGTGACCTTGGAATGTGAAACCAAGAGTCACACCATTGTACTATAAATGTACATCATGTATAATGGAAAAATAAGAGAGCTACATGCTTATCATTCTATTGTGTGTTGAGTCTCTTGTTGTGTGTGTTTATTCTTCTCCTCACACCATGTGTGTGTTTAACATGGCCTACAAAAGGATACTTCTAATCAATTGGACTCAAATTGCATTTTTTGTATCAAAAGAGTAATTTTCCTGACTTTATAGTCTCAAAAAAATATATCAAGGGTTTACAGTGGACTTTTCTATGATAAAATAATCTTAGAACATTAAATTTTATACAAAAACGCTCCTGAATACTGTAGAAAAGGTTTTGGAGATCTCAGATGGATTTTTAAAGTCTACAAATGGCTAAACTCAATCAAAGTTTGTTCTAAAACAGGTCAAGGCTTCAAAAAATGTAAGTAAATGGTTATAGTTTGTAGAAATAATGATTTCATGAGGAAATAGGGTTATTCTTTAGGCATACAGTGTTCTACACAATTCATTTAACTATATATGTAATATTCCTTTTTTCAGAAATATCACAATTCTATTCCAGAGATAAACTGCGGGGGCATTTTTCAGATATGTCACCTCTAAAGAGAGGGTGAGATACAGAGGCTACCTGGCCCTTCACAGACTCTGTCTATAGCTATGTGAGATTTCCTATTAAGAACAAGCTACTCTATTAAGAATACCTCAATATAGAGCCACAACAATAAGCAAATACTCCAATTGACGAATAGCAGTGACACATACTCATAAATGGTGAGAGGAATACATAGCTCTCTCATTATAATAATAGCAACAACACATGTATACAAAATCTTGAGGGAAATGATACTTAAGACGTACAATGCCAATCCTTAAGAGAGGAGTACATAAATCATTGAAGAACCTCTACTGCACATATAAACCCTAGCTATGACAACGCAGCTTTAAAGAGAAACTGCATGCTACAAATGAAAAATTCATAGAGATACAATGATATGGTAAAAAATAACATTAGGAGTGAAGACATCAACTCCCAAAGGCTACCTCCTATCAATCCTGGAAGGATTGATCATAGACCTCAAAATCTGCAAATGTCGAAGTTGTTGGGTAGCAGCTGCAACTCAGAAATAGAACTAGATGGAGATGGTTGTATATGATGCCCAATATGAATATGCCTCCTCCAATGGATCTTTTGAATGAAATTCTGATCCCTTCATCAGATATCTCTCCCTCCAACAATCTGCAAGAGCCCCACTACAAATGCTCTCAAGAAAATAACGCAGTCATTGGGTGAACTGCGCTATGGAGGCAAGGAATGAGATGGCCTTAGTGCCAAAGTCTGAAATAATGTTCTGAAATATCCCTCACTAAATCCTCAAATGGATAGGGACTCCCTTCCTCTGAAAACTAGCTTCGAAAGCGGTGTAGATGTCCTCCACTACAATTCTCTTCAATGCAGCAACACTCTTGAGCAAGAATAATGCTGTCACTGGAGATAGTAGCTTTTGCCTTGAGCCATGAAATGTGGAGAATGAAGAACAACCTTCAAGAGGCCTCTCAAGAAGGGGAAGGAATGCTAAATAGGAATTCCTCCAGCAATTCTTGCTAACCAACAAGAATTTGCTATAAGTCCATTGGACCAAAGATGAATAATACTCAACATGATCTCCAATGGCTATCTTGCCCTTATTTTTAAAAATGTGAGCTCCATATCAATGGAACCCACTCATTAGGGTTTCCTTCCTCTAGAAGCTTCCCTCCTTATCCCACTACACTGGCCCACACTTTTTCTCTCCACCTCATGCTACTGCGCAGTTTGACTTGGTCAAACCTGGCCTAGCCTTCTTGCATAAGCCCCATTTCACACATGGAGGTGTGAAATAAAGCTCCAAAAGTGATCCTCCTTCATACCAAGAGGATTTTTATTACCTATTAATCAAATTAATGGGTCTCCTACCCATTTTATTTATCTTCTATATGAAAATAGAAAAAATTAATGTTCCATAAAAATTGGGAACATTACAGTCCTCCCCTCTCAAAGATTGCTTGTTCTCAAGCAAGTACAAGGATAGACTGATTTATTTCCCCCTTAATTTCCCTATATAATCCATGCATGACAAAATCTTCCAATAAAAAGGATTCCATATCATCAATCAAGTGTTTAGGTTGTCCCTCCAACATATGCAATCTAGCCTTTGGTGAACATCCCCAAATAGCTGTCATGTAGAAGCAAATATCCATGAAGGAAACAATGGGCTATATAAGGGTCTCCTTGAGGCATGATATCTGAAATAAAGTGGGACTCATCATCCCCATATGAATCTCCCATCCCCAAGAAACCATCCGTACAACATGAGCTGCTTCCAAACATGGCAACTCATAGAAAAATCTCTCCACCTTGAGCTCCGGAAAAGAAGGTGGGTTGAAAATATGAATATGGCAAGCTCCATAGCTCACCCCATGCTGTCCTCCCCTCCAATTATGATTAGTGTGGAGTGTGTGTTGATCAAGGGCTGAAAATTTAATGCCTCCAAGTGACAACATGAAGAGCAATCCTCCAAGGATCTCTCCTCCATCAATGAAAACCCAGTTGGCCCAAAATATGTCATCCATGATGAGTAGGACATGATCATCATAGAATACCCCAATAACATGTTTTATGTAGGTTATATCATGTGCATCAAGGTACAAACAATATCTCATAGAGCTACAACGCAATCTCATCCACTGCAGCTGCAGAAAATAACATGGCAAGTACTGTATAGAAAATTTCACCTCTACTACTGAATAGTGAATAGATGAGTGAATCAACAATAAAAAATCAAATACATGCCCATATACATACAATGGATTTATACCATCATCAAAATCATGGTCCACCTCCAAAGAAAGAAAATAATTGGCTGTGGTGACCATGTCTCTCCTCATGTTCCCATTAGAATATGCAATGCAAAAGCTATGGAAATCTCCTCCCCTCAAAGACACATTCAACTCATGTGTCATTTCAACAATCATGCTCCCAATAATAACATGGAAAATATCAGAAAATGGAAACATGCTCCTCATCAAAATATAGGAAGTACTGATGGTTTCATATGGTGCTGGAAAGTACCAACAGTCTCCCAAGAATGAATAACGTAGTTTTGCAAACTGCTGCTTAAAAAATGTACAAGGAAAAATGTTTTGAATTACAATGCTAGGAATTAGCTGATAATGTGTATAATGGAAAAACATTTTCCAAAGGCCATGTGAAATATGGCCATCTCCATCATATGGTTTCGCCCAACTCTGCTCATGGAGCAACATGAAAAATCTGCCCTTTTGAGGAGCCATGCACTGCAACATAATGATAAGAGCATGTAGATTAGCAAATGTAAACACAAGAATATTACCATAATTTGGAAGTAATATGATAGATGGATCTATGTATGTGATCCTCCTCCCAAGTGTCAGCGTTGTGAGCTCATGCAGAAAGGCTTTTTCCCATGCCAATCTCTGTTTCTTGACGTGCTCCTTGTCAAGAATATCTCCAGTGATGCTGCTGCAAATGTGAAGCTCTTCCCAAGATGGAAATGCCCCCCGATAATTACAAGCCAAAGAGTAATCCCTTTGCACTATGAGAGTGCCCTCCTCCACTCTTGCAACACCATAAATCATATGAGAGCAAAACTGCTTGTGCTCTATCCAAGATAGCTCAAGCAACCCAAGTGCTTGCTGCCTCCTCATGCTCACATCATGTAACTCATGTGGTGAAGGTACCATGACTGATATATATGCCATATCAGCTCCATGTATCCCTGCTCTTTACTTCCCAATGATGAAAACATCCTTCCACCTCTCCTCTACTCCCATCCTCCTGGAAAAAGAGTACTCCAAGTGATGGCCAAACTCCTTCAAGAGGAGCCAACGCAACCAAGCCTCTTGCTGCCCGGTATCATATATTTGCAAGTGGAAAATCAGCCCCTTGCTTCTCATCCACTCCCACTCATCTCTTCGTGGATTTCTTCTCCTTTTTCCTCCTTTGGTACTCCTCCCATGAGGGCTACCATTCTCCCAAGCCATATCTTCCCCTTTGCATTCCATGGAAGGTTGAAATGCAGCTCCTTGGAGACCTCTTAGAAAAGATATATCACTCATGGCTATGTTGGATCCATGAGGACCCAATTGTGATGGAGGTAATATATCCTCTCCACCCATGTCTAACAGCATTGCTAATTCCTCCAATAGTGTAGCAGCTATTTCATCCTCTAGTTCAAGGTTTGTTCCCTGATTCATCATGAAGGTGCCATGGTTTATTTCATCCTCAAATGGTTCACATCCCAACCTCAAGGGATGAATGAGACTCATCAAAAGTGCCAGAGGATGAGGGTTTATCTCTTCCTTGAACCCTTTGCATAGCGCAGTGCAATCATGGTGCTCTGGAATAGAAATAGATGTAGATCCTGGGACCTTTAAAGATGAATTTCCACAATTCTTTAAGTTGTTTACTGAAATGAAAAGTGGAACTTCACTCATACCTTGATGGATCCTAGGGTCTTCTTGTGTGGCTACAACAGTTGCCTCCTCTAATGCCATAGCTACCTCCTCCATAGCTGAAAAAGTTTGCTCTTCCTTTGTCCTCTCTCCATCAAAGGTTTGAATCAACATTTGAGCAAAGTATTCAAAGGAGCTTACCCTTGAATGGACCAAGGGTTTGAACCACCAAATAGATGTTTCACCCTCCATGTGCAGCGCTACAATCTCCACTGCTTCTTCCTCTGCCACTAGATGTAGCAAGAAAAGGGCTTCTAGCTTTTTCACCCAAGCTCTAGCTGAAGTGTCCCCATCAAATGTAGACAATAGAAACCTATTGCCTTTGATTTCTCTTCCATTGTAGGGCCTTCTCTCCTCCTTCTGCTGAATAAACTGTGGGAACATTGTAGCTTCCCTGAATGCTGCAGAATGGAATTTATATTCATCTAGGTATTGATTTAGAACCAAATGATCCAAGCATCTCTCATGCTTGCTTCCCTTTTGAGAATAGGAAGTGCATGGACCTTCCTCTTCTTCTCTTTGCTTCTCCTCCTTGAGAAGGTTCTTCTTTATTCTGAAAATAGATGATATCAAACTCATCTTCTACATCATCATATTCTTCCTCTTTCTTGGGCTTGAAGGCCACAAGCTGAGCCAAGAAAGGTGCTCTGATACCATTGTAATATTCCTTTTTTCAAAAATATCACAAGTATATTCTAGAGATAGAATACGGGGGAATTTTCCGAATATGTCACCTCTAAAGAGAGGGTGAGATCCAGAGGCTACCTGGCCCTTCACAGACTCTGTCTATATCTATGTGAGATTTCCCATTAAGAACAAGCTACTCTGTTGAGAATACCTCAAGATAGAGCTACAACAATAAGCAAATACACCAGTTGACAAATAGAAGTGACACATACTCATAAAAGGTGAGAGGAATCCATAGCTATCTCATTATAATAATAGCAGCAACACATGTATACAAAATATTGATGGAAATGATACTTAAGATGTACAATTCCAAGCCTCAAGAGAGGAGTACATAAATCATGAAAGAAACTCTGCTGCACATATAAACCCTAGCTATGATAACGTAGTTTTAAAGAGCAACTACATGCTACAAATGCAAAATGCATAGAGATACAATGATATGGTACAAAATAACATTAGGAGTGAAGACATCAACTCCCAAAGGCTACCTCCTATCAATCCTGGAAGGATTGATCATAGACCCCAAAATCTGAAAAATGTCAGAGTTGCTGGGTAGCAGTTGCAACTCAGAAATAGAACTGGATGGAGATGGCTGTAGATGATGCCCAATCTGAATATTCCTCCTCCAATGGATCTTTTGAATGAAAGGCTGATTCTTTCATCAAATATCTCTCCCTCCAACAATCTACAAGAGCCCCACTACAAATTCTCTCAAGATAATAACGCAGTCACTGGGTGAACTATGTTGTGGAGGCAAGGAATGAGATGGGCTTAGTGCCAAAGTCTGCAATAATGTTCTGAAATCTCCCTCACTAAATCCTCAAAGGCATAGGGACTCCCTTCCTCTGAAAACTAGCTCCGGAAGTAGTGTAGATGTCCTCCACTACAATTCTCTTCAATGGAGCAACACTCTTGAACAAGAATAACACTGTCATTGGAGATAGTAGATTTGGCCTTGAGCCATGAAATGTGGAGAATGAAGAAAAACCTTCAAGAGGCCTCTCAAGAAGGGGAAGGAATCTTAAACAGGAATTCCTCCGGCAATTCTTGCTAACTAGCAAGAAGTTGCTATAAGTCCACCATACCAAAGATGAATAATAGTCAACATGATCTCTAATGGCTATCTTTCCCTCCTTTTAAATAATGTGAGCTCCATCTCAATGAACCCCACTCATTAGGGTTTCCTTCCTCTAGAAGCTTCCCTCCTTATCCCACTGTGCTGGCCCACACTTGTGCTCTCCACCTCATGCTACTGCGCAGTTTGACTTGGTCAAACCTAGCCTAGCCTTCTTGCATAAGCTCCCTTTCACACATGGAGGTGTGAAATAAAGCTCCAAAAGTGATCCTCCTTCATACCAAGAGGATTTTTATTACCTATTCATCAAATTAATGGGTCTCCTACCCATTTTATTTATCTTCTATATGAAAATAGCAAAAATTAATGTTCCATAAAAATTGGGAACGTTACAATATATTTCTTTTAGATTCATGAATGAGTTTTATTTCACTGAGGAATACCTGTAAAATTCAGAATTTTTCTGTGAAGAAGGGTTTTTTGGGGTTGGAAAGCTTTTATTAGCTTCCTTTGGCCTTTATATGCACTATGGTGTCTTCTAAAGTATTGTAGCAATCGATTTTGATTAATTTTGTTTGTTTTTTAGCTAAAACAGAGGCGACATCGTTCCTTTCTTGGTTTGTAAAGGTTTTATGAGCAGAAAACAGTAACAGAAGGCTTGAATTAATGCCTTCTAGTGTTTTTAAAGTAATTTTTTGAATAGTGAATGCATTTACCACTGGTCAATTCAAAAATAGGTAATTGGTTTGGGCGCGGGGGATGGAAAATATTTAGGCGGTTTTCGCATGGTCGAAAGTTGATAAGTGGAATTGGGAGGATCGATGCGATCCAATAGAATCAGGGCGCGTGGAGGTGAGATAAAATATTGAAACATATTTTATCGCAAGGTTTAGATTTGCTATAGATCACGCAATGAAATCTGTGACATGGGTTTATCACCGTTGGATCTTGCAGCTAGGAGCGAACATTTGAGATCTTACGATGAAGCTATGGGGTTGAAAGGCATGGGGCCCAGGAATTCTTTGCGGCAGGATATGGATTATATATTAAAACATAGGTTTTAAAATATAGTTTATATATGGAATATGATATGCCGATGTAGTGTTTTATTAACAAATGAAATGTGTATAAATATAATTGTTGCATTGGCGAGGGTTAATATATAATAGGAATAGTTTTAACCTATGGGAGTGGGAATATATATCACGTGGGAAAATAAAACATAGGATAAAAGTACAAATATGGGTGGGAGTTAATAATAAAAGCAATTTAATATAATACGGGGTAAAGGTTAAATATAGGATTTAATATATAAAGTTAATGTGTTAATATTGAAGTGCGATGAGGGATAAAAATAAACTAAGTCTAATGTAAAACATAATAAAGGGTAAGTTTCATTATTGAGAGTCCCAATATAATATTTTTACATTTAAACTTAGGATAAAATGATTTTTGGGTTTTTGGGTATTTTGGGGGTAAAAGGGGAATTAGTTAAACTATTTAACTCATCATGGATTATGGCATTTTAAACAAGATGTACATAATCAATTATTTTGCAGTAAAAGTAACAATAGTGGCATTTAGATTTGCATCACTTTCATGTTTTATTTTTAACCCTTTTTTCTTTGGGGTCCATTTTCTATTCTTTTTGATATTTTTCTTTTAAGTCCTTCGATTTTTATTTTAGGACTTTTACTCTCTTTTCATTTTTTATTTTATTTTTATGATATGGTAAAACAATTTGCAGGAAGCAAAGTATATACATATTACAAGACTAATCAAAGTCAATTCAAAATTATGAATCCTATTATTATAGGACCCTAACATATCGAAAGGAATACCAAGCGCCAACGCTTTCTCTTGAACTCCAGAGTGAAATTTTGGACAGTCTATCTCTTACCTTGTCGCAAACGCTTCCAACCAATAACAGCTTGTTGTGTGTATCCCAACGAATAGAATTGTTTCCTTAGAGCTTTCAAAAACTTAGACCATGAGGAGATGATTTTACCTTTACACTTTAAATATATCTTTGTTTTATTCTCCCACCATATTAAAGTAGTTCCCCCCATCCTAAGAGTAGCTAACTGGATTTTTGTCTTTTTATCAGAAATGTTTTGAATCCTACATTACACTTCTAACTGCTAAATCCATTTATCTAGTTTCTCTGGGTTCATTTCACCATAAAAAATAGGTAATTAAAACTTTACATCGAGTTTCAAAAGAGATTATTCAGGTTTCTTTTCTATTTCAGATTATGAACTAGAAGAAGAAGAAGATGATGATGATGATAGAGATGATGGAGGAGAAGGATGTTTATCTAATTTTCCTTTACCCTTGTAGTTCTCAAGTCCTTATTTGATGCCTTCGGCGAAGAAGCTACATATATTTCCTTCTCATCTTTGCATATTTCTCCCAACATCTGCTGCATGTTCAAAAACATTTGCTAAAATTGATTCTCATCCATGTGCTTCACTTCAGGAGTTTCAGTTTCAACGTTTTCAGTCCCTGTCATCGTCGACTGATGAACGACTTTCCGCTCTCCAATTTTGTGATTGAACTCATTAATAATTCCTTCTCCACGCTGCAATACAAACCTGGTTAACATCCACTGGAAAAAATACTACAAAGCACAACCCACTCTAATACCAAACTTGTTGGGTTTGTGTTATATTCTTTCCACGACTAGTCACACGCGGGGGGTAACAAGGGGGGCGATAGCCCCCCTTGTATGTTGCACTGGGTGCAATGTACAGGGGGGTCACAGGGGGGGTGGTAGCCCCCCCTATCAAGGTTTGGGGCAGCTCCCCAAAATTTTGTTTTTTGGTCCTTATTTTCTGGTGGGCGGACCTGGCCATGGTTTTGTGCATGGGTTTGCACATGGTTTTGTGGCATGATGGCTTTTGGCCCATGGTATTTTGTAGATCCGGTCAAGGGAACTACGGTTATGATCTAATCCAGGTTTAATGGATTGGGGTTTATGTATGCTTCGGCATCTATATATATGTGTGTGTGTGTGTGTGTGTGTGTGTGTGTGTGTGTGTGTGTGTGTTGTAACAATAAAAGAAATATAACGAAAAATCAATCTGGTCGTCTCGATTTGGGATCCAGGGGAAAATATCTTTGTATATCTGTTTTATGTTTTATGCTCTCGCTATTGTTTATTTTCCATTTTTAATATTCGTTTGCAACTAATTTCTGTACAGGGTTAAAACCTACATTTGGTATCAGAGCAGTTTCGGCTTCAAGGGGATGCCTTTGCTACTGAGGGGTTTTTTTCTTGCGCCAGAGGTAGACCCTGTTTAGTGGGAGATCTGTGGGATCGATTCTTGCAGTGAAAGAAGATGACGAGTGGTGGGAAGATAGAGGTTGAGAAATTTAATGATCAGGGTTTTGAGTTGTGGAAGCTCAAGATGGAGGATCTGTTGGTGGATAAAGATCAATGGATCGCGGTAGATCCAGGTACTAAACCAACGTCAATGTTAGATGAAGACTGGAAGAAGCTGGATCGGAAGGCAAAAAGCACAATACGGTTGTGTGTCTCAGATTCAATATTGTTGAACTTATATGGGGAAGCTACGACGAATATATTGTGGGAAAAGCTAGGGACTTTGTACCAATCTAAGTCTCTAGTGAATAAATTGTTCCTACGGAAAAAGCTATATAACCTGAGGATGAAGGATGGAGACTCGGTGACAGAGCATCTGAATGCCTTAAATACTGTGGTAAGTCAGCTATCATATATTGATATTAAAATCTCATATAAATATAAGTGCATCAGTTTGTTGTGTTATGTACTAGATTTGTGGGACAGTCTGGTTATTGCAATAAGTAGCAATACAACTACCTTGAATTTCGATGACATCATCTCAGCCTTGCTGTCGGAGGAAATGAGAAGGAGAAATATGGAGGGTCAGAATGGAGATGCCTTATCTATATGAGGAAGGTCCCATAATAGAAACAAGAATAAGATTTCGAGTGGGAGATCTAAATCTAGAGGGGGATCTAAATCTCCTGGAAATTTTGTAAAGGTGTGCTGGAAATGTGGAAAGGAAGGGTACTACAAAAAGGACTGCAAATCTAAAGCTCCCGAGAAAGGAAAGGGATCTGATGATGCTCCTTCTGCGGAGGCAAAAACCATCTCGGATGAAGGTGGGGATGTGTATGTGGATTTTTCTTCAAATACGCATGTATATCATGAGTCATGGTTGATTGACTTGGGTGCATCCTTTCACTTCACTCCCCATAGGGAGTGGTTCTGCGAGTATGAGAAATATGATGGCGGTGATGTCTTCTTAAGTGATGATAGGAAGGCCAGAATCATCGGATGTGGAAAATTCAAGCTGAAGCTGCAAGGTGGAAGGATTAGAACACTTCCTGATGTTCTGCACATTCCTGCATTGGCCATAAATCTGATTTCTGTAAGCAAGATGGATGATGCAAGTGTAAAAACAGTGTTCGAGAAAGATACATGTAAGATGGTTCAAGGAGCATTAGTATTAATGCAGGGAGTTCACATTAGAACTCTGTACAAGCTTCAGGGCAACACTGTTATTGATGGGTGCAACAGTTCTGTGGTTCTCGAAAGTGCAACGGAAAGCCTAGTGGTCTCTGGAGAAAATACCATACTATGGCATCAAAGGCTTTGACATATTGGAGAGAAGGGCCTTCAGATACTGCATGGAAATGATATGGTAGAAGTTATTTCCAATAACTCTCTAGATTTCAATTTCTGTGAACATTGTGTGTATGGGAAGCAGAATCGGGTGAGTTTTCCTTCTGGTCTTAAGAGGGTGAACAAGATATTAGAGCTTGTGCACAGTGATGTGTTTGGACCTGTGTCGGTTCCATCACTTGGTAATTCTGTGTACTATGTTTCATTTATAGATGAATTTTCAAGGAATACATGGATATATTTCTTAAGGAAGAAATTTGAAGTCTTTGACAGATTTAAAGAATTTAAGGCTCTGGTGGAAAACCAGACAGAGAAGAATATAAAGGTGTTGAGGATAGATAATGGTGGGGAGTTCTACAAGAAGGAATTTGAAGAGTTTTGTGAGAATTTTGGTATAGCATGGCAGAAGACTACTCCATACACACCTCAACAAAATGGAGTTGCAGAAGGAATGAACAAAACACTGATGGAAAAGGCAAGAAGCATGCTTCGTGGTGCCGGGTTAGGACAAAAATTCTGGGTAGAGAAAGTGGAGACTGCATGTTACTTGGTTAATAGATCACCTTCATCAACGTTGGAGGATAAGACTCCATATGAGGTATGGACTGGTAAGAAACCCTCTCTTTCACATCTGAGGATATTTCGATGTGATGCATATGTACATGTTCCAAAGGAGAAAAGGAGCAAGTTGGATAATAAATCTAAAAGGTGCATCTTTATTAGGTACAAGGATGGTTTAAAGGGTTACAAGCTTTGGAACCTGGAAATAAGGAAGGTTGTGTACAACCGAGATTTGGTGTTTAGAGAGGTGAAAGATATTGTTAAACATGAAGTCCTACCAAAGGAATCTGAGAAGGTAGAGTTTGAGCTAAAGGAGGATGAATCAGACTCTACAACAAAAGAAGACTCAAAAGAGGAAGAGCCACAAACTCCAGCTGTGAGAAGATCAGTTCGGGAAAGAAGACAACCAAAAAGGTATAGTCCATCTGATTTCCGTTAAAATTTTTCTTTAACTATAACTGATGATGATCCCAGAACCGTCAGAGAGGTAGTAGATTCAAAGGATGGAAAACTCTAGAAGGAGGCCATGGTTGATGAAATGGCATCCTTGCATAAAAATGAGGCATGAGATCTAGTGGAGTTGCCGACTGGAAGGAAGCCCATCGGGAGCAAATGGGTGTTTAAGAAGAAGATGAATGTAGAAGGCAAGGTGGAGAAATACAAAGCTCGGTTGGTAGCAAAAGGTTATTCCCAGGTGCCGAGAATTGATTTTGGTGATATTTTTTCTCCTGTTGCTAAATTTACTTCTATTAGATTACTTTTATCTGTTGTTGCTGCATTTTCTTTTGAGGTAGAACAGATGGATGTGAAGACAACATTTCTTCACAGGGATATGGAAGAGGAGATCTACATGAAACAAACTGAAGGCTTTATGGTGAAGGGGAAGAAAGAGCTGGTATGCAGGTCAAAGAAGTCTCTGTATGGGTTAAAACAGTCACCAAGGATGTGGTATCAGAAATTTGATACCTATATACGGGGACTTGGCGTCACCAAAAGCAAGGAGGATCACTGTGTTTATTTTAAATTAATTGGTGACCGTGTTATTTATTTGGTCTTGTATGTGGATGATATGTTGTTGATTGGAAAAGACAAAGAAATTATCCAAGATTTGAAGACCCAACTGTTCTCCAAATTCGACATGAAGGATCTTGGTGCTGCAAACTATATTTTGGGCATGGAAATTAAGAGAGATTAGACAAAGAGGAAGCTCTGGTTAAACCAGAGGAAGTATGTCGAGACTATATTGTAGAGGTTCAATATGCAGGATAGTAAACCAGTGAATGTTCTAATTCCTGTAGGTACAAATCTGTCTGCTGAAAAGTGTCCCGAGACACAAGAAGAAGAGGAGGATATGTCCCATGTTCCATATGCAAGTGCAATGGGTAGCCTTATGTATGCAATGGTCTGTACTAGACTAGACATTGCACACGTAGTGGGAGTATTGAGTAGGTTTATGTCAAACCCAGGGAAGGAGCATTGGACAGTAGTGAAGGGGGTTTTCAAATATTTGCATGGCACTAATGATTATGGTTTGTGCTACTAGGGAAGACCAGGATTGGAAAGAGTGTTGGAAATTCGTGGTTTTTTTGATGCAGACTAGGCTGGACATCTGGACCAAAGAAGATCTACAAGTGGGTATGTGTTTAGCCTATTTGGAGGTGCAGTCAGTTGGATGAGTAATAGATAGTCTGTAGTGTCTCTTTAAACTATAGAGGTAAAATACATCGCAACCACTCATGCAAGCAAGGAAGCAGTTTTGTTGCAGATATTGTGTTCAAGTATGAGGTTGGTGTAGCAAGCTATAAGGATAGACTGTGATAGCCAAAGTGAAATTTTCTTGGCTAAGAACCCTGCTTATCATTCAAAGACAAAGCACATTGATGTTCAATATCACTTTGTGAGATATATGGTTGAAGCTAAAAGGGTGTTGTCGGTAAAAGTGGAGACTTTGAAGAATGTTGTAGATGCATTGAAAAAGTCTGTGAGCTCTCAAAAGTTCTTTTGGTGTAGAGAAACAATGGGTGTTGCAAAGCTGGGCTAATGACTCAACTCTCCTGTGGCCCCCTACGGAAAGAAAAGAACAAGTGGGAGAATTTTGGGTTTGTGTTATATTCTTTCCATGACTAGTCACGCGCGAGGGGGTAACAAGGGGGGAAATAGCCCCCCCTGTTGGGGTCTGGGGCAGTGCCTCGAATTTTTTTTTTTGGTCCTTATTTTCTGGTGGGCGGACCTTCCCATGGTTTTATGCATGGGTTTGCACATGGTTTTGGGGCATGATGGTTTTCGGCCCCTAGTATTTTGTAGATCCAGTCAAGGGAACTATGGTTATGTTCTAATCTAGGGTTAATGGATTGGGGTTTATGTATGCTTCAGCATGTATATACGTGTGTTGTAACACTAAAATAAATATAATGAAAAATCAAGCTAGTCGTCCTAATTTGGGATCCAGGGGAAATCTCTATGTATATCTGTTTTATGTTTTATGCTCTCGCTATTGTTTATTTTCCACATTTAAGATTTGTTTGCAGCTAATTTCTATACAGGGTTAAAATCTACAAAAATATATGATCTAAATGTGATCGATTATGTGCTGAGGTAGTTTTGATTACTTTTCCATTAAGTAAATTGATCTTTAACTAATAAATGCTTAATGTGGAATACTGAAGGAAATCATTTACAACTTAAACCAACAACAAATTAAGAATGAAAATACAACAAATAATAGAGAGGAGAAACATCAAATATTGATTACGGAGTTCGTCCCTAGTGGACTACGTCTCCGGGTCTGCTTTCAAGTTGGGCGTCCACTTTATTAGGATTGATCTGAGGAAGTATTTACACAGAAAAATCACCAGACTAACTGTGCTCACTTTCACTTTTGGTTACTAGCAAAAGGAATCTCTCGCTATTATCTTTCAAACTTCTATCTTTGCGCTCAATTCTGCCTCCGGACAGTCAAGCAATGTTGAAAACAAAATTGCCTCTAACCCTTTGAATATGAACTCCAAACACTCCAATTTCCTCTCAAAGAAAAATCCATGCCTTTATAGAGTTTTTCTCGAACTACTCAAAACTAAATCAAGCATTTGGTTGAGCATATAATGGTGTATAGGGTTCGATCTGATCTCATGGTGACACCTAGTAGATTGGATAAGGTATTAATTAGGACCTTAGTGCAATTTTAATTAAAAAAACCAAAAATAATTTTGGATAGTCCTTTAACGCTGACGGTCACCCTACCCACGTGGAAAGTGCAAACAGGCGGCATGTGACTAGGACTGTTGGCGGCTATCTCTGCGGTTTACTCTGGCGGTCATAGTCATGGAGTTATCTGTTCACATGAAACAACTTCAAATTCAGTTAACCATAAATGTTAACCCCGACAGTGACAGTGAATATTGTGGTGTTCACATATAACTCTCGACGATGGTGGTCATGGTCTAACTCTCATGCAGTTAACAATTACAGTCACCCAACGTGTTCACATGAAATGGTTTCTGACACAGTTTGACCCCGATGGTTAACTGTTGCATTTTATTGTTTTTAATTAAAAGTTTGAAAGTGGATTTTGATATTGTTTTATATTTGCGCTAGGTTTTATAACCAAAGATTTAATGTTTAGGTCTTTAGGTCTTAGACTTAGGACTTTAGGTCTAAGTTTTAGTGCTATGTCTTAGATGTTTAGGCCTTTAGGATTAGAACCTTTTACATCATTTTTACCATAGCATTAACCTTTACAAATAATTTTTCCATCAATACATGCCATGAACCAAAACCAAACCACGATCATTTTAAGGACTTCTTTAGACAACATAGGCGAAACTAACAATATTGAAGACTGAACCGGACATCAGACAAACTGAAGCTTTGTCAATCTATAATGAACAAGATCCTCCTGGATCAACTAGTGATTTAATTTATATAACTCTGTTAGTTATAATTTACTTGTTAAATTAACAGTAAAGCTCTTGTTATTACACATTATTCATAAATATTAATTAACTTTTCTTTACAATTTAATTTAAAAATTAATTTAATACTAAATCAAAAAGTATAGATCAACCCAACTCAATTTTTCTCTACAAAAGAAAAAGACGCCATTTCAGAGATAACAATAAAAGTTGTGTTTCATATTCCCATGTCTTCACTACCAAAAACACAATTACGTTCAAGTCTATATCAATCATGTTCAATTCCCATGAAATTCGTAGGAGACAATTGATTGTGTAAAACAAGTTTCTTGGAATTGGCATCTCATTGAGTTGAAACTAAGTTTCTTCATATGAATTTGAGCCAAACATTGCTGAAAAAAATAATGTCATAAAGCTTCATTACAACCAATGAGGTAAGGGGCTCACCAAAAAAACAACATTTTCACTTTCATTTCTATTTTTTATGAAGTTGTTAATTATTCCAATTAACTATATTTAAACTAAAGTGAAGGTACTAGCTACTACATAGCACTTGTTATATTATCATTATTTTCCTATTATTTTTAATTTACACTGATTAGACTAATTGATGGCTATGTATACCTTCCATATAATGCCTTCTTAGACATTCCAAATAATCAAATATGTTACATAATTTGATGTGAATTCAAAGTGTGATGTTGATGGTAATTTCCATATCTATATATAGATAGAGAGTAGTAATTATTATTATTATCACCATAGATCCATATGAAGTACGGAACTAACATAAGCTGAGAGGGATCAAATTTCTTCACATTTGAACTTCTTTAGAGTGTAAAATCCAATGTGTTATTTTTCACAATTTAAATTGTTTTTTTGAATGCTAAATAAAGTATATATAGGACCAAATAAAAGTTTTAACCATAGAAACATAATTTCCTCATGATATATACGTAGTTTTTTTAAAATGATATATAATACATACGCAATTGACATTAAAATATTTTACACAACACGTACATCGAGACATTTTATGAGAGAAAAATAAAATATATTTTTATTATTAACATATTTTTAAGTATATGTCAACATTAATCCATATACAATATTTTATCAATAACTAACATATAGGATTTAAACATTTTTCTCCCACATATTTTTTTATTGTACAACATATTCTTTCTTTTTTAATTATAACCGACATTATTTTTCTATTTAGAATATATTTTTTAACCTTTATTTTTATATTAAAGGGGAATGGATCACAGACAAACTTACACATCTCCTCATTTTGGGTTGTAGAATGAGCCTCTCGGCTCAATTATTATTTTATTTGAAATTGTAATGTTTAAAAAACACATTTTTGATTGTAAATAAATTTAACCTATATTAAATAAAAGAAAATAAATAAATAAAAATTGAAATTTCAATATAATAATTAAAAAATGAAATAGATTTTTATTTTTATTTTTTTTAATTATACATTTAGAAGTGTTTTGTATACCCTTCAAAAAAAAACTGCAAGCAAGGTAAATAGATATGTTTTAACCTTATGCAATTATCACATGTATATCTATTTGTTAGCATATTAAAGTTGAATTAATGCATGTGTAAATATCATTAAGAAAGAGTTTTAAATCTCTCATATATATATATATATATATATATATATATATATATATATATATATATATATATATATATATATATACACACCCACATATGGAAAATGAAACATTACACTCACCATTACCATTACACCGCCAAACCCATATGATGGTAGGATGGCATGCTGCTCTCATTTGGATTGATATTTCATTTCTAAATACAATGTCGTTGTCCTCAAGACCAGGCCGCAACCACAGTTTGTGCTCCACTAAGCTTATGTTAACCTTATGTCACATACCCGAAGCTTCTCAAACTCCCGCTGGTTGTTTGCACGTTAGACATCTAGCAACCTCCACAGCGTTGATCTCCTTTTGATCCAACGGTCTTGGTACCTTGGTATGAGGTTAGGGTATTATCCCCTCCCAAACCCTCACAAGAAATATCATTCATCATTGCACTGGACCTTGTATTTGGCTCTGCAAATTTAGTTTTTGGTGCGCCCCTAGGAGCTTGATTCTCATGCAATCGATGTCCAAATGGGAGTTCCCATTACATGTGAGGTTTGCACAGTTGTCTTCTATCACTAGTTATAGTTTTAAACTTCATTTCCCTGCGGTTGTCTCTAATCTTTCCTTTGTATCTCGGATAGATGATGCCATGTCAACTATCAGGTTTGAGGAATCGATGCTTCAATTGATAAACACAATTTCATATAGGAATGGTACGTTGAACCCCAAGTTTTCTATGAGTCATTTATTATAATATTTAAATATGCATGAAAAAATGAATTGTTTAATTATTTTTAGGTTCATTTCGATAAGGCAAAGCTTTCACCCAACATGTAAGTCTGAGTTTGATATTTCTCAGTTCTTGTGAGAATTTGTAGAACCTTTCCAGTCATTCGAGTATACTCTAACTGGATATTGTTGGTGTTTTGATCACAGGTATAGTCTTGTCCTAAGGGTTCCATTCTCTACAATATTTAGGGTTCAACTCATAGTTTAACACTTACTTCCCTCCTTTTCTACCCAAGATTGTAAGAAACTCCAGTAGATGCGTAGTGTCGGATAGGTTTCCGACTGCTAGCGTATCAATAAATTCCTTCATAAAATCAAAGCCAATATCGTGGAGGCCAGAGGGGTTTCTTTCACGGCGATCAGGAGAGATGCTAACAGGCTAGCGGATTTCCTTACCAACCAAGGAGTCAAGAGCTCAGAACATCTCATCTCTCAAGCTTGAGACTCAATCGAGGTACCAACGTTTAAAATTTGCTTGCACCAGCATTAAAAACCATGATATTTAGAAGGCGTTGGCCTTGTTGTCACCTCCTACTCACATCAATCATCATGAACTGGTACACTACACCCCTTCTCACAATTGAGTGATTTGGTGTCTCTCCCTTGGTTTGCTCACCCCTGTACGTCCCCACCTAGGGCACTTAGTCCTAGCCAACTCCCAACATCACTGCACGCATGCGATCCAGTTGTTCCTTTGCTTCACCGTCTCTCCGGCCCGTCACCTTAAATTCCCTTCATTCAGTCTCCATCCCCCAGAACTGGCCACTATTTTTCTTTCCTATCTCCTCGCACTGCAACTTTCGCTACCTGCTCTCGGCCCTCCCTTAAACTCCATTTCACAGGCTACTTCCCATGGCCCCTTGTCGTCATAACTCGCCGCCCCCAGCCTCACCGTGGATGCCATTCCTACTGGGTGAACCCCTCTCACTTGCCGGTTACAAGGGCAGAAACCTCTTCTTGTAATGTCGCCCATCTCTTCAGAGAGAGAATTTTGGTGCTTGTGAAGGAGAACCTGTCTGGTCTAGAGGCAAAAGCTTATGCCCGTCGTAGAACCACTCCCTCGGAAACGGTGGACAATGCCTTCCATTGGATTCCTGACCCCGATCTCACGAGAAGCCATGAGAATTTGTATAGCCACGCTATTGACTTGCACTGGCACACCAAAACCATGTTGGCCATTGTGATTCAGGAGAAGAGAAACATCCAAAAGAAGCGGGAGAATAAAATTGACACAATGTCTGAAAAATTTGAGACCTATGTGAGGATGGTTCACCACCTCCACTTTGTCAATAGTTCCTCCACTCATTATGAACTGTTGAAGCACAATTTGGCCAAGCATCACTAGCAAATTACCAATATCAAGGAAGAAGCTCAGGCAAAAGCTCATGCTCTGGATCCTGGTTCGTCTCACTGCCATTTCCTTGACCTGGAGGAGGGCACTTTGGATCACTCGATCAGCATGGACGATCATCTCAATGACGAAGAGGACGTGTAGCCCCCCTCGGGTCCCTGACTTCCCTCAGATCCTCCTGGCTCGACAGGTTTTCTTTTTGGCATGCATCTCATTATGCTCTCGATATCTAAAGGTCTATTTTCCAGCACCATAGGTGCTTCAGTTTACTGCAGTCATACCGCATCTTATTTTTTACACACTCAAATATTCCCCATGTATTCCATTCCCTAAGTGCGGGCCTGTTACAACGGTCATGTTTAGCTCTGGCCACCAGCCTCTTAAGGAAATTTTGTACACTTTGGTCTTATATTTAATGTGAATAGATCCTCCCAATTCAAAAAAAAAAACACTTACTTCCCTCCTACTCTTTTTTAGATATTCTGGAATACCCATTAGGGTTTCTTACTATGGTTAAACAAATTTTGGGTTTGCATGCTTTAGCGCTAGAAGGGTTAGAAAATATTTCCATTTTCCATTTTAGATCTAGGGTTTAGTTTACACTCCGTAGAGCTGCTCGACCTTGAGCCGGTCCTTCCTTTGAATATTTAAGACTATGATATGTAAACATATGTATATTTCTAGCACTGTCATCTAAGCCAAGATGATATGTCATAGAGTGATTTTCTGAGTATTTACTTTTAAAAAATTTATGGAGCCATGAGGTCATATTAACTGCCAGTTAGCTCTGCTTCGACTATTCACAACAAATGGAAGTTCATTGTATTTCTGTAGGGGTTTGCTCTTAAGTAATTGGTTCTATTGGCTTTCAATATTTTAAAATAAAATGGCTTATTTGCTTTACTTAATGGTATGGCTCTGTATGGAATCAAATGATCTTTATGATATCTCATTATATTAGGAACATTTTTTTCATATGTGAGTTTAGATGCACCCCCTGGTACCGATATTTGTTTAAATTACACCCTGTTTGGTTATTGAACTAACATTATGTTTGACCTCTTTCATTGTTTGTTATGCATGTCGGTAAACCATAGTCAGGGTTTATGCTAATATTTTACTTCTACAGAGATAATCTTTCATGAATCTATGTAACGAATACACAACATACATGGTTGCATTCCATCAATATTTTTTTGGGGTTATTGCATGCTAGAGATAATGATAGAATCTTGTTCTCTTTTTCGGTGAAGCAAGCGGGTTATATGCATGAACTGCGAGTTTCTAATTGAACATTATCTGAGCTCTTATTAAAGTATGGTTCTTGTACAGTATGGGTTTTGAAGTTTTCATGATCATTCGTTAAATTTCTTCATTTTTTTTATAGCTAATTACTGCATATTTATAGACTCGTCATTTCTTTCTTGTTCTTAGAACTATATTACCATTAAGAACATGTGTGTGTTCTCTACAATGATTCTAGTAATCATTAGGTTATTGGGTTACCCACCTATTCAGGTTTTTCTTACTTAATTTCTATCCTAATCCCTGATGCCATATCAAACTGTTTGACTTCCACTCTAGAATACTGATATCTACATCAAAAATATTATTTTCTCTACCTGAAAATTTGTGCATTGCTTATAATTCATTCACTACATCCCTATTTTGGTTCTGATGTATCATATTTGTTATTCCTACATAGTACCAATATAGTGACTCGACTCAAGAATTAAGGTATGAAATACATGTACATATTATAGTATTTTCCAGCATAAAGTTCCAATAAAACAACCACAAAGTGCTAATAATCATGCAGTCTAGGGTTACTTATATGTTGATTTTCTAATTATTGATTTTGACAAGGAAGCTCAACAAGAAGAGTACTCTCCACCCTTCTAATGAGATCGATAATCACGTCTGAATATTACCCCGAGCCTATAGCTACCAGAACAGTCGTGGCAATGACCTATTTGGTCCTCTTGTAGACCTCAAGACCTTTATCTAGTTCTAGTCCCAAGCCTATTTGTTAAGTATTCCAATGGGTCCAATCCAGCTCAAGAATACAACAACCAACCGCACTTTCTCCGTTTTTGGTTAAATTTCTTCTTCCAGAATAATTTTGCCAAAAAGGGTCAAAACCCCATTCCTTCCCACTGAGATCCATTTATCTCCATGAAAGGAAGCCAAGAACCATAACCAATTAACTTTCTGGTAGTTAGATAAATTCTTTAGGGGCTCTTCTTTTAAGTTCCCCAATCAATCTTTCTAATTACCTACATGTATAATCATATTCTAAATGATAATATATATATATATATATATATATATTTCTGAATAATTTAATAATTCTTTTAGTCTCAAAAAACTGAGATCCATTTATCTTGAGGAAAGGAAGCCAAGAACCATAGCCACTTAAATGTCTGGTAGTTAGATAAATTATTCAGGGCCTCTTCTTTTGAGTTCCCAAATCAATCTCACTAATTACCAACACATATAATCATATATATATATATATATATATATATATATATATATATATATATATATATATATATATATATATATATATATATATATATATATTGTTGGAGGAGTAATTTACTAATTATTTTAGTCTCAACAAATTTATTTAACTTAAATATCATAGTCTCGGAACCAACTAATTTATCCAAAAGAAACTTAGTAACTAAGGAATGTTCATTATACTGGGGTGTTACATCTCTACCCCATTATGAAAAACACTCTCCTCAGTATTTAGTCCAAATCTCTGGAACAATTATGGATATGCTTCTCTCACAAATTCTTCAACTTCCCAGGTAGCCTCTTTTGGGCTAAAGTGCTTCCATTGCACTTTAAACTGGGTGATGGTTGACCTCTATAGTGTTATTTATTTTCATTTGAAGATGTGTTGAGGTTCTACCAGGATATCTCCATATGGATTGACTTGTTGTAGTCAACATACAAAGAAATTAATCCATATAAATCATTATACTTGGATCAAATAAGGTAGCTACGAGATTACCTAAACATTTTGCAAGTGAATCAAATGTCTAGGATCATACACATATCATTTTAGCAATGAGACATGGAGCAAATTATGAAGTCTTATGTGAATAGGTAAGTCTAACCGATATCAATTAGGTCTTGCATCCATAGTGAATAGTGAATAGTTATGACATCAATTAGGTGAACCTTGAATCCTGAAATGATACCAAAAATTCAATCACCCATAAATCCCTCATCCTTTGCATTTTTTCAATCTTCCATATATCGTTGGAAAGGTATTTTCGAGGCCTATCCATCCATGCACTTTGAAAGTGTTTCTGAGATGAAATTATAGGGCCGAAATGACTTTAAATATATAACCCCCATACTTGACTAATGCTAGGAATCAACCTCCATCATAGAAGAAAAATTCATCAATACTATTTTCCCAAGGAGTCCCTCACTCAATACTTTGACCAAAGCCCCAAATCCAATTAGAAAAGTAACACACTTCATCACTCAATTGAATCAACCAACATACTCAATCAATGCGACATAACTGTTGTCACTCGTAATTTGTAAGATTGGAAAGAACGAATGACAGAGTACAACATCAAACCAATTTGGAGTCTAGGACCTAGCCTTCATAGACTCAGAGAGGTCTCTCTCTATTTTTATGATTTAACTTGATGATTATAAGTGCTGATATTAGGCTAGTTATATTGATGAGGGTTTTTTGTTTGATAGATGGTGTGGTTGGAAAGATAGGTTTTCACGAACTAATCTATTGGGCTATTAAATCAAAAGGCTTTAATGGCACATCAACATCAAGAGCATCACAGGGCAAGCTAACTATTTTAATTGTATCTTTAGAGAAGTATGAATTATGGGGTGAAAGAAACAGTAAGGTTCAGTAGTGACTAAAGAGTAGTTAAGAATTATTTAATCACACTTTAGCAAAAAACATGCAGATTGTAAATGCAGACATAACTAAGGTGCTCTGACAAAAAATCTTAATCTAAAATTTTTGATTTACAATTAGATGAACAGATAATTAGGATATCAAGTCATATGCTCAAAAATGAAAGTGCTCGAAACAGGCCCGAACTTGAGCAGCTAGAAAGGTCTCGTCATTGTGATTCTGGTGCCACGAATGGTTCAAAAAATTGATGTCATATGAGGAATATATCGTGTTCTGTTTTTTTTCCCAAACAACAAAAATTTCGTGACTAAATTCCCAGTCAGATTGCAAGTACAGTGAGCAGAATATTCTGGGAATATTCCATTTTCTTCAGAGCCAATGTGGTGGTGCCACATGGCACTCTGTGGACCATTGGATGATGAGGGTATGGTGATGAATCTGAGTCGTTGGATGTGTTAATGGTTGGGTGAATGACTGAGTGACACATGGCAAGCTCATAGGTCGCACGTCTCCTCACAAGCTTAGATCAAAATTTTGTGGAGTCGATGAGGGTTGAACCCACGACCTCCACTACGCATGCAAGACATCTTGCCATTCTTCCTATGGGGTGTTACTTAACCCTATAGGTTGTTGGTAATATATAAAGTTTAAGAAAATATGCAATGAGGGCTTGGGAGGCCAGCCCCCTGTACCATACATCCATCCGCTTGGAAACACCGCCACATGGTAACCATAACATCAAAACGCAATCTTCGGCACCAAGGACCTGTTACATGTGGAAATTTAAATTTTATGTGATGGTTTCAAGTTGGAATGTTGCCACTCTAGTTTTTCGACATTTGGTGGGTTTGTAGCATAGAGGATGATCACATGCAGAAGTTAGTGTGACAGTTATGGTGGCGAATTGGAACCATAACTTCTTGTTCCAGCACATACAGCGGAGTTCAAAACCGTAGCAGAGAATTCAACAGGGGTGGCATGTGACCACCTTGCCATCCACACTTAATTCTAACCTTATCCACCCACCTAATTTGGAGTGCACCCCCAAATTTGGGGTTCACTATCAATTTATCTACAGTTAAACTGATAGTCTCCACTTTTAGTGGAGTTTTTGTAGCTATCATTGGGAAAAATGCATTGGGAGGTAAATTTTCGACCAATTTTGGTGAAACAAGAGACTGCCTAGACTAATTTGAGCATTTCTGAGCCATTGGTGCAAAGAAAAAAGACATTAGAGGCCTGAAAACATATGTAATTTACAATTTTGAGCATAATGAAAAAGAGGGACATGCCATTAGGAGTTGGACCAATAGATGTAGCCCAGGAGGGGTGAACTGATTCATCATGCCTACTGTGTAAAACTTATGTGTGAATGTTTTCTCTATTTTTCACTACTGATCAGTGTTTTTAAGGCTTAGTTACATGCTTAAAGTTCACTAATTCATGAATATTTCAGGGTTAAATCTCTCATTCCTTAAGCAAACACATGAAGACAAATTGTACATGTTTAATTAACTAAAAGGACACTTAGCATAGTAGAACTAATACACTCCTTTCAGATCAAGTTGGTATCAGAGCTAGATTTTTATATCTGGTGTTTTTATGTGCAAGGATTTGTTAACTATTTTCAAGGGTTTTCATGCTTACTAGGCTCAAGCTTAAGACAAGAGAAGGCAAATTGGTGGAAGAAAGAGGTTCTCAAAGTGAGCCACAACAAAGGAGGGAAATATTTCCACATTATCCACCACCTATTTCACCTCCAAGAGAAGCAGAAGCAACATCAAGGATGCCTCTAGGAGAAGAAGAAACCCATGAAGGGCTGGATCCCAAAGAGGAAGAAAGAGTGTTTAGGAAAGCATTCCTTGACATGACTGAAATGGTGAGAGTCCTTTATCAATAAAGGAATGAAAGACTAGAAGGAGAAGAATCCAAACTTCACAAAGAAGGTCAGGGATCACCACGAGGTGAAAATGATGAAGACAAATCAAAGAAGGGAAATGGAGGAAATGGCAACAGTGGAAAGTCACCATCCTCACCCTCATCGTCATCATCCTTTACTTCATCTTTAGTACACTAGTCACACAATTCAAAGAACACTGGTAAAAGTAATTTTCTAAAAAATTATGTTAAATTTGAATTTCCAATGTTTAATGGTGAATTCAATGTAGAAAATCTGGATAATTGGATTAGGAAATTGGAGGTTTATTTGAGAATCCGGAACCTTCATGATGATGACACCAAAATCCAACTAGCTTCATTGAGGATGGAAGGTGAAAATCTTGTTTGGTGGGAAGCCAAGATAAAGGAGGAGATCAAAAAACATGGTAATACTATTCTATCATGGACTGATTTCATTACTGAAATAAAAAAACCTTTTTATCCATTAGCTCACATGCAGAAATCCATAATGAACTGGAAAAATTTTAGACAATTGAAAGAACAAAATGTACAAGACTACACCCAAGAATTTAGGATAAGAGCTCTCTTATTAGGGGTAGATTTGCAGAGTCAAGATACTTTTATTAAGTAAATAGGGGGCTTACATAGCTACCTTAGACATACTATCTTCATGTTTAATCCTACAAGCCTAGATGAGGTATGTGTTCAAGCTACACATTTAGAAGCTAGAGGGAAAAATACTTTTGAAGAGGGTATAAACAAGCCTTTTAAGGGGAAAAACAAAGAGAATACCTCAAAAGGAAAAGGAAAAAATAATGCACCTATCAAGAAAGAGGGAGATAAAGTGGTTTGTAAACATTGTTCAAGAGAAGGCCATGAAGAGAAAAACTGTTGGAAACTACATCCTGAAAAGAGACCCAAATTTAACAATAACAAAGGGAAGCATAAAACTGCAGCTACAACTCAACATGACTTAGGAGAAGATTCAGGTGATGAAACTAAAAATATAGCCATGGGATTGAAGAACATGAAGGGGAAATAAACTGAACCAAAACCCAGTACTAGTACTTCAAACTGTCACATAGGAGCTCCAAATGAAGAAGAGAGAATTGACTTAAGTCATGTGAGGGTCATATCCAAACATACCAAGATTGATACACTATTCGATAGTGGTTCACAAGTGAATTTAATCTTTGAAGACTTGGTCAAGAAACTTAAAATTGAGACCGTTCCACAACCAAAAACATATCCACTTGGGTGGATTTTCAAGGATGCAAATTTATAGGTTTCGAAGAAGTGGGTATTGCACTTTGCAATAACTGCACATTTTGTTGAGACAGTTGAATTAGATGTGGTTCCGTTTGATATTACAAGTGTTGTGTTGGTAAGTCCTTACTTGTATGACAGGAAAGCTATCTTCCATCGCCATGAAAATAAATACCATTTGTTCAAATATGGAAAGGAGTACATTGTTAGAGTACATCACAAGAAGACAAATATTGCAATGGTAAGTGCTGGACAGGTAAAAAGTCTAGTGAATTCAAGTAAGAATTTTTTTCTTCTAATGATTAAGCATAAAGCTAATGTTAATCATGAGTCATTTGAATATTGTGATCTTAAGTTGAAATCAGATTTATATGATGTAGTTGATGCACATCGTGAGATATTTCAGGAGCCAACAGATTTGCCTCCTAAAATGGAGATTCAACATTAGATTCAGTTTCAACAAGATTGTCCTCTTCCAAATATCGACATGTATTGCATGTCAATAATGGATAATGCTAAAATAAATATGCAAATAAAGGACTTGTTGGACAAGGGACTCATAAGTCCAAGTATTTCGCCATGTGATTCACCTATAGTTTTGATTCCAAAAAAAGATGGGACTTGGCACATGTTTGTCGATTTTAGAGCTTTGAACAAAATAATGGTAAAAAATCGATACCCACTCCCAAGGATAGATGATTTGTTAGATCAGCTGAAAGAAGCAAAGTGTTTCAATAATTTATATTTACGAAGTGGATATCATCAAGTAAGAATTACATAAAGTGACATATGGAAGACTGCATTCAAAACCAAACAAGGATTCTTTGAGTGGTTGGTTATGCCGTTTGGTTTGTGTAATGCATTGGATACATTCATGCGTGTGATGGATAATGTTTTGCATCCATTTCTTGATGAATTTGTGATTGTGTATTTATATTATATACTCATTTCAACAAAACAAGAGAAGATCATGTCTTGCATGTAAAGAGGGTACTTGATGTTTTGAAGAAAGAGCAATTATTTCTTAAGATATCTAAGTGCGATTTTGGAAAAACTTCTTTGGTTTATTTGGGACACATTGTAGGAGGAGGTGCCTTGATAATTAATCCTTATAAAGTGGAAGCCATGTGAATTTGCCCACTCCCAAATCAATAACAGAGGTAATAAGGTTTTTAGTCACAACTCAGTATTGGAGAAAGTTTATTGCTAACTTTTTTTCCATAGCAGCTCCTATGCATGCAATGACAAGTGTGAAGAAAGGCTTCCAATGGGGAGGAAACAGTAGCAATCTTTTGAAGCTTTGAAATACAAGATCAATTCAACTCTAGTTCTTGCATTACTGGATTTGAGACAACCATTCGAGATACAGATCAATGCTAGTGATTATGCCATGGGCGCAGTACTTTTGCAGCATGGTAATCCTATCTCTTTTCATTCTAAAACATTCAATGGTGTTGTAATACATTATCCAACATATGACAAAAAGTTGTATGTGTTTGTACAAAATGTAAAGAAGTGGAAACACTACTTGATGGGTAAAGAGATGATTATTCATACCAATCACCAACTGCTACAGTACTTGCAGTCGCAAACAAAATTACAAAAATCACGACATTTCAGGTGGATGGGATTTCTTCAAAAATTTCACTTGGTTATAAGGTACAATAAAGGTACTTTCAATAAAGTTTCTGATATGCTTTCAAGGCCTATTATAAGTGCTTTTGCTTTGGCTAAAAATGATTCTATTGTACATGAGAGTTACATAGAACAATATGAATTTGATGTTGATTTTAAGGATGTGTATGCTAGTTTGAGTGAAGGGAATCAAGTTGAGGAGAATGATTATCACTTGCATAAAAATTTGATGTTTCATTTGGGCAAGTTGTGTATACCACAAGGAGAGAGACTTAGTGTCATGAGAGAGGCTCATTCGTCTAGTATTGTCGGTCACTTTGGGGTAAGAAAAACAATTGTGCATCTACAAAGGTATTGCTATTGGCCTCACATGATAGATAGTGTGTTACATTTTATAAGAGGATGTTCTATGTGTGCAACAAACAAGCGTAGTAGTAGGAAGCTTGGGTTGCATACACCACTATCGGTACCATCAAGGGCATGGGAGAGTGTCTCCATGGACTTTGTTGGAGGTCTACCTATGTCAAGAAAACAACATGATTATCTTTATGTAGTTGTGGATAGATTAAGTAAAATGTGTATACTTATGCCATGTAAGAAAACCATTACTACTGAACAAACTGCTAAACTTTATTTTCAACATGTATGGGTTCATTTTGGTTTGCCAACTTCTATTGTTAGTGATAGGGATTTCAAGTTCGTTGGGAATTTTTGGTTCAATATTTTGAAGATGATAGACACAAAGTTGAAAAAGACTACTTATTTTCATCCGCAAACTGATGACCAAACTAAGGTGGTGAGTAGGACCATTGTGCATCTATTGACAGGATATTGCTCAAGCATCCCAAGTTGTGGGATGAACAACTGCATTACACTTAGCATGCTTGCAACCATGCCAAGAAATCTTCTACAAATACTTCACCTTTTGAAGCTTGCTTTGGGTATTTTCCGAAATTTCCATTTGACTACATCTATGAGAAGGATGTTGCAATTGATGGGCATAGTGATATTGACAAGGCTTGAAATTTCATTGAGAAAATTCAGACTATTCATCATCAAGTTCAAGAACAACTTGAGAAGAGTCAAAGAAAGTATAAGGAGAGGCGTGGAAAACATAGAGTTGATCACAAAGTTCAAGAAGGAGATGAAGTATGGTTTCACATAAGCAAAGAAAGGATGCAAGGAGAAGGTAAAAATATCAAGCCTATTCGTTATGGTCCATTCAAGATTATTAAAAAAGTTGGTAATAATGCATTTCAACTTGACTTGCCTTCATATATGCAAATGTATTCCATTGTCAATGTGGAGAATTTACGTTTGTATGAGCCTCCATTGATTGATGATCAAGGGAGTGACATTCAACTACCATCAATAGAATATTTCTTGCCAGAATTTCTAGACGATCTCAAGGAGGATGCTATCCTTAACAGGTGGACATGCACTTCTAAAAGAGGAAGTGTAGCAAACCAAGTAAGGCAAGATGGATGGAAGTGGAAAAGGTGAGGGAGTTGTTCCCTCATCTTCTGAACAGGCGATTAAAGTCTTTTGGGGTCCAAAAGCTTCCCAATGGGGAGGTCTGATCAAGAGATCAACTCATATGCTAAAAAATTAAAGTTCTCAAAACAAGTCTGAACCTGAGCGACCAGAAAGGTCTCGTTGTTGTGATTCTGGCACCGTGAACGATTCCAAAAATCGATGTCGTATGAGGAAGATATCACGTTTTGTTCATTTTCCAAAAAAGCAAAAATTTGGCAATTGGATGCCCAGTCAGCTTGCAGGTACAGTCAGAAAAATATTATGGGAATATTCCATTTTCATTAGAGCCAATGTGGTGGTGCCATGTGGCACTCTTTGGACCATTGGATGATGAGGGTGCAGTGATGAATCTAAGTTGTTGGATGTTTTAATGGTTGGGAAAATGACTGAGTGACAAGTGGCAAGCCCACAGGCTACCACGTGTCCTCAAAAGGTTATATAAAATTTTTGTGGAGTCAAGAGGGGTCAAACCCACGACCTCCACTATGTGTGCAAGACGCCTTACTATTCTACCTGTGGAGTGTTACTTAACCCTATAGGTTGTCAGTAATATATAAATTTTAACAAAATATGCAATGAGAGCTTGGGAGGCTAGCCCCTAAGGGCTAGCTGTTACACTGAAATTTGTCACCATGACGTTTTAGTACTCCCTTAGAAGTCTACACATAAAAGTTCCTAAAATCAAGCCTTGAAATTGAGAGAAAAGATCATAAAAGTCTTAAAAACACTTGTACCGCACTTTCTCTTAACATTTCCTGCGGTGCCGCACCTATTTGTTCTAAAGCATGCAGAGCCAAATGCATTTTTTCTTCATTAAAGGTGTAGACCCCTGTAAA
The DNA here is from genome assembly GCA_034641835.2 of Pinus albicaulis. Lineage (NCBI taxonomy): Eukaryota > Viridiplantae > Streptophyta > Pinopsida > Pinales > Pinaceae > Pinus > Pinus albicaulis. The sequence goes on along the minus strand of CM076576.1, from coordinate 577,900,299 downwards.
AGGTAAAATGAAGGTGGAAAGTAACATTTAGAAGCCCAATAGTCAAATCTGGAAGATTTTAGAAGCAATTATCTAGTCGAAGGTTCGCTCCTATCATGTATGTTCATTCCTCCATTATGGGGGCCTACACCTTGGTATATGGAACTAAATCCCTTTGAAAGAGTATTCTGTCCCCTCTTATCTAGAGCTACAACCTCTTCTCTTTTTCTATAAATTGAGGCCATAGTTCAGCCTGAAGAAGAGGTTAGACTTGGAGAATTTTTGAGGAGAAATGTTGTAGAAACTAAGACTCTCTTAACTGATCATTATGTGGGAATCATTACACACCCATGTGCATTTTAGCTGAGAGAGTGAAAAGCTTGTCAGAGTAAAGGAAACGCTTGTTCCGAACCCCAGAAAGACCTGTATGACTTCAAGGCGGACACAGTTGTAAGGTTCTTTCTTCATCAAATATAATACAAATAAATCTCGTTTTCTCAATGAGTTATTTAATTAAGTAGCTTGTTTCTTGAATTCCTTGATCATCTTGATAGATATATGATTCATGAATTAGTTTATACTATGTAGGTGCTATTGATTTTTTCCATGTTTGTGATTACTGATCATTGAAGATGACTCTTTCAAGCAACTGGAAAGAAGATCATTACAAATAGTGCTGGACTATAGGTAGGTCCTCAAAACCTTTGTTTTCGCTAATTCTGAATCGAATATTATCTAGAGAAAATAGTTTTTGTTTGGCTGTTTGTTGCTAGATGTCCATAGGACACTTGGGAGGTCTGTCTTGTCCGCAAGAACGACTTATCCGTCCAACAAAATGGCGACTCCACTAGGGAACGGACCTTGAACTTTGTTTTCTTTTATTTTTGACTTGTGAAACTATTTTTCTGATTTTGATTGGTTTATACTGGCTTAGGTAGTTTATCCCTGTAGAATCCCTGAAAAAGTACTTTTGGATTTTTTTTTATTTTTCTTTTAGTTTTCTGTTATCTGCACTTTTATTTTAGAAATATTGCGGGCATATCCGCTCTTTTCTTGTATAAATAGTGCGGGATTGTACCTGTTTACACTGAAATCTGTGGACCCTGTGAAATTTTTTAGAAAGACTTTAAAATTCTCTTTTCTGGATCAGCTTGTTAGATTCTCAGTGTATACCCGGACTTGTATTTTCTGTCAAAAACCTTTGATTGAGAGTTTTCTTTAACATTTTTAAGTTTTGAATGATTTTCTGAAAGATCTGCATGTTATAGTGATTTTTGCTTTGTCTTTATCCCACTCAAAGATCAGAAGCCTTGGTATACCTTTAGATAACTAGTATTTCCTTGCTTTCTTGTTGAGTTTGACTTCATAGTAGAATTTTTTTTATGAGATTTAGATCCCTTTTTCCCATTTTCAAATCTTTAAAAAAAAATTTCATTAAGTTTTGTATTTCACTTAAAAAACAAAATTGGATGTTTTTGATTTTTTGCTTATTTCAGCAAAGAATTTATTAGTTAGATCACAAGCTAAGCAAAACATCCTCAAAATATTTAAAGTTTGATTTCAGATTTAATTTTTAGAATTTTTAGATCTCAAAATTAGTGTTTTTGAGTTTTGAGTGTTATTTCTGGAAATTGTAGTCTTCTTTTGGAGAATGTTTTGATTGTAGTTTCGATATTGAATAATAAAAGGATTTCTTTTCGAGCAATTGATCATTTTGAATTCTCGTGAAATTAGATTTCTTTTCATTTATTCTTGTTTGAAGGAAATAATTGTTTTAAAAAGATTGCATTTCTCAACTCTTTATTTTAGATAGAATTTATTGAAAGGAAAGGAATTGTTTCTCATAATAGATGCATTTTTAGTGTGTTTTGAGTCGGGTCACTACATATCATCAGTTTCACTTTCGCACCTATTGTCCTAAGAAAAAACCTATTAAAATCAACGTTTAAATTAAAATCAATCTAGTAATTTTTATCTTTCTAGGGCTCTTTTCCACCAACATAGCTTAGGCTAGTGTCTTAGGCTAGGGAGTAATTAACTCTCCAAGACAATTAAAACAATCAAATAGTTGATCTTGTGGTAGGAAAAATTCAATAGTCGCTTGTATGTTCTGGGAAGCTCCTCTTAAAGGATTCAAGCACAAGGTCATATCCAAACTAGTGGGATAATCAATTCTATCTCATTGGGAATGGTAGAAGATATGCGCATATTAACAACGGTAAACCTTGGATAGACCATTGTCGAAGAGCCTGGGGTCACCTATCGGTATACCTTAGATTATGTCAAGGAGCCTTCAAGGGGATTAAGCTTTGTTACTCTACCCTTGCATGTATGTCGGATTGTAGACTATTCCCTCAGGTATATTAGTTCCTGTTGGTAACCTTAGTGGCCATAATATTTACGATTTTTTCCTAAGGTGACGGTGGAGGAAAGATCCCACTGTACCTGGAGCAGACGTCGATTAGACTCTCTTGGACTCTCCAGAGCATTATCTTCACTCGAGATAGTTTTAGTGGAGAAACTTGCACCGATCTATTTCATTAAGCAGGTTGTCGGGGTAATTGTTCCAACCGCCATTTCTACATTAAAATACTACGATGTTTGATTTCATCACCAACTAGTGTTTTTAGTGTCAAAATTTACTGTTTGTGTGTGGTTTGATCTCCTAGATTTTTAGGCATGTGATTCATTTTTTTATTTCCTTAGTGACTTTAGGAGTTTTCATTGAAATTTTCGTTGATTGTGTGTGATTAATAATTTTTAATCGAGCTGAATTACCAAGGCAACCAAGTAGACTTTAGGGGAAAACCCCTAAATATACACCAAGCCAACTTGAAGGAATGAAAGATCTGGTGCCACATAGTGCCAGCAGAATTAGATTAACAGAACCAGGAGAATCATCCATAATTATTAATCCTGATTATCAATCACAAACAACATAATATATTCAAGAGCCAATTTCAATTTCCGAAGTTACAAGTGTTATTTCTCCAACCAGTGAATTAGTTGAAGAACCTGAAATTTCTGAGCCAGACACTAAACCTGTTGTGTTGGAACCATCTTTAGGATTTGTTACTTTGACTTCTAGTGATCCTGATTCACTTATGGTAAAACATCACATTACTGAAAACCTTCCTTCTGATCTCATATGTATTGAAGAACTTGTTGGTCCATATGAAGACATAGTTCTTCCTGAAACCCAAGAAACTTTGAATCTTAGGGAGCGTGAATCAATATTCTATAGTCCTTTTGGAACTAATGCTTGGTATTTATCATTGAAAGATTTTTTACAAAATGCGGGTCTTACTTATTCACCACCCCAAATTCCTTTTTACCCTACACCAAGAGGTTATCATCCTTCATCAACTATGTAGGGTGTCATATATGTTTTCTCAATCTCCAGAAACATTTTTATACGGTGGTCCGTCTGTTCCTTCAGGATACTAGTCGCTCTCTGGTACTTTCGCAGGGCCAGCTCCTCAATCAATTGGAGAAGTGTTATCATCTGGTACAAATGGAACTAAAGTTGAAACGTTGAACACAAAATAGATTTTTATGATGTCTGGAAATATTCCAAATCCTCAACCTCAAGGAAGTCAGTTACCGCCTAGGGGACAACCTCAAGGAAGTCAGTTACCGCCTTGGGGGTAACCTCAAGGAAGTCAGTTACCGCCTAAAGGGCAACCTCAGGGTAATTTTTTACAAGGTAAAACTGTAGGACAATATTACCTACTTGGGGAACAACCTCAAGGACAGTACATACCTCAAGGTAAATATCAACCTCAGGGACAATACATACCCCAAGGTCAATATCAACCCCAGAGTTATTTTATTCCTTAGGGTCAACCCAAAAGTCAGTTTATTCCTTAGGGTCAATATAAAACCCCGATTTAGTACATGCCTCAATGTTATCAACCTCAAGTTCAGTACCCAAATGAAGGTTTCCAACCTCCTTTTGGCCAACCATTATTACAAGGAGCTAGAAATTTTCTAGTTAATTATCAAACTTATGTTCAATGTGGTTATGGTCCTTCATATGCACAACCTTCTATGGGTCAATACCCTGGAATGAATATGGTGTGGGATCCATATCAAATTCAACAGACTTTGCAACCCAATGTGCAGTTACCTAATCAACCTAGACAGCCCATAGGTTCTGGTCCAACCTAGCAACCTGTCCAGCCTACCATTCAAGTCTCTGCACTTGGTTCTGTTTAGCAGCCTGGGCCTAGTACACCTATAACTTCACCTCAAACTTCTGTTGCTGCTACAACTTCTGTTCAACCTACCACACCTATTTCTAGAGTATCTGCAACTCCTATTTCTTTTATCCCTGCATCAGTGCAAATTCCTCAAGTCTCTGCGCCACAGTTAGGACCTACAATTTAGACTACAGCCCAGATGCCTACAAGACAAGCTAGTACGAGTATGGTTGTCGCTAGTCAACCACAATTTACTTATCAGTCGTACCAGGGACAATATAAATTTGGACAGGCTACACAAAATCCAGTATATCAGTATCAGTCGTAACCTGGTTATACTTATCAAGTACCTCAACAACCCCAGTATGGTCTGGTTAATCTTGGTTATCGAGGAGGTTTCACGATTCCCAATGCGCATCCAATTACAGGATATCCTAGATATCCTCCTCCTAGAACTGGTTTGATCACACAAGGTTATCAAGACACTAGCCATCGGTTACCGTTTATAGCAACTTTAGATTTACCTGATCTATCGCGCCTTACGAACGATCCTGTCTTTTATCTTCCATATTGGCTGCTGATGCCTAAAAATTTTCCCAGTGATATTCCAAAGTTTGAGGGTAAGTCAGGAGAGGACCCATCTAATCATGTTATGAATTATCACCTTTGGTGTGCATCCAATTCACTAATCGATGATTCGATTCAGTTACGTCTTTTTTCAGATAACTCTCATTGGTCTAGCTGCCAAATGGTACATTGAGTTACCACGAGACTCATTTAATAATTTTAATGCACTAGCTACTACTTTATTAACCCATTTTCAGTTTCTTGTCAGATATGAAAATGGCATGGAATTGATGACTTCATTAAAACAATCTACGTCTATGTACATATCCGATCACTTTCATGAATGGAGACGTAGGAGGTGTTTAGTGAAGGTCTTTATTCTGGATCACATTTTGGCTGAATGTTTTATCAAATCATTATTTCCCAAAATTACTGAAGATGTGGCTAAAGGAGGCGTTTTTACAGAAGAGAAAGTCATTGCTCAAGCTCAATACCTTGACCTTGTATATACACAGTCAGGTACTCTGTATGATAAAATCCCAGATTTACCAAGACCTGGTCAATTAACTACAACTCCTTCTAGCTCTCATGCAACTGATGGTGTAATTGGTTCTGTTAGCACCGGTAAAAGTAAAAATAAATCTTCCAAGATGACTTATCCTATTATCACTTTACCCGATTCACCGAAAGGAGATTCTTCCATTGAAACTTTCACTGATATTCATGTTGTAGAAACATCTACAACCAAACCTAAAACTGGTGGTAAGAAGAAAGGTAAGAATAAAAACAAAAAAACTTCAAAAGATAAAAACGATAAAAGTGAACCAACTGATGAAAAACAAAAACCTCGTTATCATTGTCTGATCTGTGATGATGATCATTTTACAAAAGAGTTCCCACATAGAGCCGAGGTATCAAAATTCATTCGGGGTTCTCCTATACCTGCTGTCTTGAAGGATCCATTTCCTGCTCAAGATAGTAACATGATTGGATCTTCCTCGAATGCAATAGAATATATCTTGATGGTTGTGACGCGATCGCAAGATTACGATAGTAAAAATCCCGGTAAAGAATCAGAAACATCTAATTTAGCATCAACTATATCTCCCTCAGTTTCTGATCCGCTACATATCGAGAGAAAAAATCTTGACTTAGTAATAAAACTACCTGCTAAAGGCGTACTTCATAAATCAGCTTTTAATCCACATGTAAGAGCTGCTCAGAATTACAATATTGTTGAAGACTTGGCAATTTCCCCTTTAACAATGTCGGCTTTGGAAGTGTTGCAATCATGCCTAGCCCAAAGAAAATTACTATTGTCAACCTTAGGAGTCGTAGACCTCTAGGATTTGAACCTCATGATCTTTGATTTAGAGAATTTTACACCCCGCCTACCCCATCAAATGGATTTTCAAATTCTGGTAATAGCCAAAAACAAACGCATATTTCATACTATTGTTGATGAAGGGGCTTCTATGTGTATTATGTCATTAAAATGTTGGAAATCACTTGGTTCTCTGACAATTAACCAATCGCCAACTATCCTCAAAGATTTTGATGGAAGAGGTTTTCAGCTGTATGGTATTGTACAAAATCTACCAATAGAGGTTGAAGGAAAAACCGTTACTTTGGATGTGGAAGTGGTTGATGCCCCTCTGGATTACAACATTCTCCTGGGTCATAGTTGGTCTTACACCATGACTATTGTTGTATTGTCAATCTTTCATCTCATCATGTTTCCTCATAAAGGAAAGATCGTTAAAATAGACCAGCTCTCATATTATTCATCCGACCCAGCCTCTAATGATAGTATCCAACATATCGGAAAATCAACTATCCCTTATAAGGATGTTGGGGTAGGGTTAATTAAAGATTCTGCTTTAATGGGAAATTTTTCCATGCCTTCTCCCAACTTACAACCTCCTATTGCTAATATCAATATGATTACATCAAGTACTATTTCCTTTGATGATCCTTGGATAGTACCTTCAGAATCAGAATTGGATTCTTTCAGTGGCGCGATGCCTTTGAGTCCTTTTGAATTAACATATTAAGCAGTATAGTCATTTTCTGACACTCCTTCAGGTGAATCTGATCCAATGAATGTGATCAATGAAGAGTCACTTTAAATATCGAGCTCAGCTTGGACATCAATTCCGGATCTTGGTAAAAAATTATTCAATATCGATGAACATATTCGTGAATTATTGTCTGTCGATGAATTACTGTGGGAAGATTTGCATCATAGGTCTTCATTTTTACCTGATCTCGATCATTTTGAGAATGATTTTTCCTCTATTTTTACTACTGATTATGTCAAAGAACCTCAGAACCCTCTCTCATCTTCCAATTCTGAATTGAATTTAGAAAAAATTTCTACAACAGTTCCCATTGACATTTAAGTAAAACCCAGAATTTTTGAAAACATTCATATAGGTGCTTCTTGTACAACTGATGAAATCCAAGCATATAAAGCCCTATTTTAGGAATTCCATGACATTTTCGCCTGGTCATATGAAAAAATGTTAGGAATCAATCCACTGATTGTTGTTCATGAAATTAAGACATACCCGGATGCTAAACCCGTCAGACAGAGATTACTTCAGATACATCCACGAAAAGCTGCCACTATTAAAGCAGAAGTTGAAAAACTACTTTGTGTAGGTTTTATTTATCCAATTCCGTTAACGGATTGGGTGCCTAATATCGTTCCTGTCAATAAAAAAACAAGGAACAATATGAGTATGCATCAACTATAGGGATATAAATCGAGCTTGTCCAAAAGACAATTATCCAACCCCTTATATCAATCAAATTATTCACGATTGTGCTGGAAGTGAGATGTTTTCGTTCATGGATGGATTTTCTAGTTACAATCAAATCAACATAATCCCTGCATATCAACCTAAAACAACTTTCATTTGTCCATGGGGGACTTTTTCTTATCACAAATTACCTTTTGGACTTAAGAATGTTGGCACCACTTTTCAAATAGCAATGTATTATGCATTTCATGACATTAAACACATTGTGCAACCCTACCTCGATGATTTTCCTTCTCATTCCTTACGTAGAGCATATCATCTCACTCATTTACGAACCATTTTTATATGATGTAGGCATTATAAGATTCGTCTGAATCCTCACAAATGTGTTTTTTGTGTACAATCTCGACGATTGTTGGGATTTTTTGTCTCAAAGGCAGGCATTCGTGTCAATCCATTGAAGGTTGATGCTATCATCAATTTACCTCCTCCTTCTACTCTTTGCCAACTCCAAAGTTTGCAAGGTAAAGCGAACTTTTTACGTCGATTCATTCCTAACTACGGCAAGTTAACGAAAGGTTTTACCAGGTTTTTAAAACAAAATATTCTTTTTTTTTGGGATGAGATCACTGATTGATCTTTTGATGCTCTTAAAAATGCATTGACCCATGCACCATCAGTACATCCTCCCAATTACAACTAGGATTATTTTTTGTACCTCACTTCTTCCAATTCCATGATAGGAATGGTTCTGGTTCAGGAAGATGAATTCCATGGTGAACATGTGATTTACTATCTTAGTCGCAATTTGCATCCGACTGAAATCAAATATTCACATGTGGAGAAATTGGCATTACCAGTCGTTCACGCTATCCAACATTTTCGTCATTACATACTTTTACACAAAAGAACAGTGATTTCTAATTGTAACCCTATGATGTATATTTTGACCAAACAATTGCTAGGGGGAAAATACTCCAAATGGATTGTTATCCTACAGGAGTTTGACTTGGAATTTGAAAAATCAAAATCAAAGAAATCCTTGATATTTTCTAAACTTACGTGTGACTTCCCATGTACTGATACAGAAAATATGGCAAAACAACTGATCGCGGAAAAATCCTTGTTTCCTATTAGTACCATTGATCTTTGGTATGGAGATATCATCATTTATCTTCAGACCCAATATTTTCAGCCCAAAATTTCATGGTCACAATGACATAAAATCCGTTTCCAGTCTCAAAAATATCATATTGTTCATGACACACTATACTGTCATGGTGCAGACTCTATTTTTCAACTTTGTCTCACCCATGAAGAAGCCGAAAAGGTTTTAAATGAATGTCACTCTGGAGCATGTGGTGGTCATATGTTTGGGTATGCCATAGCCCAAAAGATATTGCGTACATGTTATTTTGGTCATCCTTATTTAAAGATTGTATTTATGTGATCAGAAAATGCCATAATCGTCAAATATTCGATCAAAAAATGCATGCACCACCTACTCCTCTTCACCCTATAATTGTTGTCGGTCCTTTTGCAAAATGGGGCATTGACTTCATTATATGTAACCCTCACTCGACTGGGGGGCATGGGTATATTATTCTCACAGTAGATTATTTTACCAAGTGGGCTGAGGTGATGCCTCCATTTGCGACAGATGGAAAAACTGCAGTTAATTTCATGTTCAATCATGTGATTTCTCATTTCGGTGTGCCCCAAGTGATAATTACTGACCATGGGATTCATTTTCAAAACATCATGATGACCTAGCTAATTGACCAACTTGGCCTGCGCCATGATAGTTCTACACCATATTATCTGCAGGCTAATGGTCTAATTGAAGCGATTAATAAATTTTTAGTCACCATGATCAAAAGAATCATTGGAATTCATAAATTGAATTGGCATACGATGCTCTTTTTAATACTTTGGGCATATCAGACCTCAACAAAAACATCGATAGGTTCTACTCCTTTTCAACTAGTTTATGGTTTAGAAGCGGTATTACCGATTGAATATGAGATACCGTCACTCCAACTAGATATAGAGTTACTACCAGCCACTTCTGAGGAGGAAAAACATTTCTTTTACTTAGCTCAATTAGATGAGAATCGACACACCGCTGCATTAGCTATTGAAACTCAAGTGAAACGAATGAAAGCTCAATATGATAGAAGTGTTACACCTCATATTTTTTCAAAAGCCAACCTATTTTTGGTATATGATCAAGCTAACGACAAGCTAGGGGCTGGGAAATTTGAACCCATGTGGCATGGTCCTTATATTGTTAAGAGACAGCTTGCAAAAGGGGTCTATGAATTGATTGATTTTGACGGGGTCTCTTTAGGCAAACCAAGAAATGCTCTTTATCTGAAGAGATATTACGCTTGATTCTCATGTGGAGATATTTTCTGTATATTAGTTATTTTCTAGCTGGTGTGCTGTAGATTAGAAATGTGTGCCTAGCTTAAGTGTGATTTTACTACTATTCCTGCTTATCTGGATTACTCTTGATATTGCAGATGTTGACGTCTTTTCAAACATACATTGGTTTTGTTGATGGTGCTTTTCATAATACATGGAATATTTCTTCCACAGCCTGGGTTATTTATTCACCCACTAACGAGTTAGTATCTATGCATGGGGTAAGCCTCGGTCAAACGATGAATTATATTGCAGAATATAGCGCAGTTATTGAGTTATTGTCTAAATCCATTTCATTTGGAATTCGGAGTTTGATCATTAGGTTAGATTCTAAACTCATTGTATTAAATTTAAATTGAGTGTATGCAATTAGAAACTCAGTGTTGTTAAGATTATTTTTGAAAGTTCGTCTCTTGGAATGAGAATTTGATTATATCGAGTATCAACACATTCCAAGAAATTTAAACACATTAGTAGATGTAATAGCTTCTAGTGTTGTAAATAGATATTTTCGATAATTAAAGCAGTAAATGAAAATAACATACGATAATATGTTGAACAGGTAACTGGAAATATTAGTATATCATAGCATAGAGTAGTGTTTCAAAAAATAGTACATCATCCTCAATCATAGGTTCAAAACACCTTATGATTGAGAAAAAATTGATAGAAAAAATGATATAAGTCTATACCGTGGTAATGATCATGATAACATACTACAACCCATGCCACCCTACTCAGGAATCTCCTGAACAGTCCAGGAACCCCAATTACATATCTCTACAAACGAAGTGGAATGTCGTCTATGGTAGTCTCTGGGATGTCCATAATCAGTCGCTCCATATGGTGTTCCAAATTAGTAAGGATCTTTGATGTTTGATCCTGTGGTGGTGGTACTGCTGCAGCTGCATCCCTTTGCCTCCTCTCAAAGGAGCGGAGAGTGACTGGTCGACGAGGACCCACATCTGTATTTGAAATTTTTTTTATCAGTTTTGGACGATTTAAAAAACAAAATAAAAATTAGAATTTATAACATGTCAAAAATGGTTCTTACCTAAGTTATCCCACTGAGCTCCTGGAGGAAGTTTCATATCCTAATCACCATGGTAATCGATTCCGACATAAGGGAAGTATTCTATCACAAAGAGTTGGTTCTCTAACCAACAGAAATGGGCTAGGGGAAATCGAAAAATCTCTGTACCCTCACTGTGACGGGCGATCAAAGCAACCCATCAGACCATCTGAGGCTCTCGAACTCTACCATGATCAACTGGAATATGTTGCGGGGCTAGTAGAGGAATCCTCTCTAGATCAAAAGTAACCACAATTGATCCATATCTGAAGTTATTCAACTTCTCGTTCTTTGATCTAGTTAGTTGGTCTTTGATATTAGCCAACTCTGCCTCACACCAATTGAATATGGTGCCTTGGAAATAGTCCATAGAAATCCGCATTTGATATCCAGTAGCAACATGCAAAGCTGCACTTCCACATAACTTGGTTACGGTAAATGCAATTACTTTCAACTCAGGACAGATGGTGGTTTTGATATCAATCTATTTGTCTTTAGGAAGGCCTCACCATTGCAAAACTCTAGTTGCAGGCTAGTGACAGACTGACCACCTGGCCTAGCCCCAAATAGAGAAAGTGTTTTTCCTCTATTAGACAAAACGGTCAGAAAGTATATGTCCTCCAGCTTGATTTCGAGCTGGTTTCCTCCAATCACAAAGCACTGGTCCTGTACATCCCACTTGTTTACCAACCAAGTGAGTAGATCTACTTGGGCTCTGATGCTCCTGATAGCCCATAATTTAAGTAACCCGCATGCTCTCAAAACTTGTAATATAGGTGGATGAATCATTGCAGCTTCATCCACCTCCGCGTGTTCACGTTCCTGCCAGATAAGCATTGTAAATATCCTACAATGAACAAAATGAAAGATTAGAATCATTTTAAAAAGAAAATTTTGGGTAATTTGGAGAGGAAATAAGTTTTTATATTCTTCACGACGCTCCCACACTTTTTGTTCAAAGATAGTGCGTAGCTACATACAGGATATATACTAAAAGTGTGGGACCACAACATTTTTCTTTGTAAGAAAATGTCAAGGTCCGCAGGTACCGTGTGTCTTACCTGCGGACCCCCGTGAGCGAAATTTTGAACCAATTGATTCCCCAAAAATGAATTTTAAACCCTAAATTAAGGAAATGAACATATGAAAAGCAAGGAAAAGAATGTGGATTACCTGGAGTAGATAGTTGTTTATTTGAATGGTCAGTTTGTCCGGAATCTTCTCGAGAGAGTTTTTTGCCAGAAGCTCTCAAATTTTCACTCGGAACTCAAATGGTAAAAATGAATTTGGAAAACTCCTTTTTATAAGTTTTTTTGAATAAATGAAATTTAATTTTGTTTATTTTTCACTTTAAGGAGATGGTTTTTCAAAATATTTTTATTTTATTAAAAGCAGGTACATTTAATTTTTTGAGTTTTTGTGTAGAATACCAGATTTTTTCGGGTGAAATGATATTTTTTGACGAAGAGTATACTTTTATCACTTTTTCAGGCTCTTCAAAATTTACGAAAAAGCAAAACCATGGAGTCCTCTTTTTAGCCCTTTTTCAGACTCTCTAAATATGAAAATATTGCCGAGTACTTGACTATTCGAACTCGTTAAAGGAAATGAAAAGTCATCCCTTCAGTGTAAGTTTACCCCTTTTCCAGAATGAAATGGACTATTTATGAAAAAGGTATACGTTGACTAATCATGGTCAATAGAGTTCTCTCCCACATTATTTTATCATTTTTCGGGCCTGAGAGACTAAAATTACGAAAAAGAACACCCATGGAGTTTTCTTAAGTTTTTTCTTCTGCCTCCCTAAAAATGAAAAACACTGAGTTTCTCCTATACTAGACCCATTAAAATTTAATAGTAAAGGACCTATCGATTACAAATAGGAATGGACCACTCCTTCTTAGGGTTCGATTTTAAACTAAGTTGGACTCATCCAAAGGACGAGCTTATAAAAATCAAATGTTATCCTCCTCAAGCTTATCAAAAATAAAGAGGTACTTGCCAGAAATGGTGGGGGAAAAAGAGAGAAAATGAATCCATTTGTTACACTTTGATTTAAAATCAGTATACCACTCTTGAACACGACACTTTTTGTCACACTTCTATCTGGGTTGGGAAAATCCTTTTCCTATCAGTTAATCAAACCACATTGAAGGTTTTCAGCCGGTTTTTGGGTATTAGCTTAGGGAAATTGTTACCAAACCATCTGCAGTGTCGTTATGTGTTCAAGGGGACAATCAAACAAATCATTCATCTGCAAACATTTGTCTCCATTAACGTTGACCATCCTTGAGTTAGTCCTTGCAAAAAATTTCCTTAAAAATTGATCTATGGTTTCGTGTCATGAGCTTGCTTACGACGGATCACTTTCTATCGACGATAGCTCATCATCTAGGAATTTGATCTAGAATTCGTTAGTAACTTGGAATCTGCATGCCTTAATGGCAGGTTTCTCGCCTTTGACGACAAGTTTCATCATTGACCTTCGATCGAACGATTCAGTGAAATGTTTGACTTCAGATCACTTATTCACATTTCATGGATTGTACTGAGTACTTTGAAAGCCATTGTCATTATTGGTGGTTTCTCTCACACTTGTTAACAGTTCACATCATTGACTAATAATCAAGTGGTTTCTACCATGTTCGACTTCGACACAATCAATCGCATGGATAGAATCGTACTAGTTCGGGTAGCGGAAATCAAGACCCTGGATCTAGTTTCCACCATCCAGGCTGCGAGGAGTCTTATTATTCATTATGCAGTAGACTATTCATAAACAGATGGCTACATCCATACTATGTCTACATTATTGATGTGATAGTAAAATCATTTCTATATCAGAACAAGTTTTAGTTAGTGTTTGATCTGAGTATGGAAATGCCTACCTCAGCAATGATATATATATGTTTTGCATTGAATTTTTTTACAGGATTCTGACTAGGGTGTTCATAGGCTAATCCTTGAAATGATAAAGCACATCACTCTTCGAATGCTCTCAGACTTCGCACTTTAGGGGGAAATTTGTTACACTAAAAATTTTCACCATGATGTTTTAGTACTCCCTTATAAGTCCACACATCAAAGTTCCTAAAATCAAGCCTTGAAATTGAGAGAAAATCTCATAAAAATCTTTAAAACACTTGTACTGTACTTTCTCTTAACATTACCTGCGGTGCTGCACCTATTTTTTGTAAATAATGCGGAGCCAAATGCATTTTTTCTTCATTAAAGGTGTGGAGCCCTGTAAAAGGTAAAATGAAGGTGGAAAGTAACATTTAGAAGCCCAGCAGTCAAATCTAGAAGCTTCTAGAAGCAATTATCCAGTTGAAGGTTCACTCCTATCATGTATGTTCATTCTTCCATTATGGGAGCCTACCCCTTGGTATGTGGAACTAAATCCCTTTGAAAGAGGATTTTATCCCCTCTTATTTGGAGCTGCAACCTCTTCTCTTTTGCTATAAATTTAGGCCATAGTTTAGCCTCAAGAAGAGGTTAGACTTGGAGAATTTTTGAGGAAAAATACTGTAGAAACTTAGACTCTCTTAACTGATCATTATGTGGGAATCATTACACACCCATGTGCATTTTAGCCGAGAGAGTGAAAATATTGTCAGAGTAAAGGAAACGCCTGTTCCGGACCCCAGAAAGACCAGTACGACATCAAGGAGGACACGGTTGTAAGGTTATTTCTTCATCAAATATAACACAAATAAATCCCATTTTCTCAATGAGTTATTTAATTAAGTAGCTTGTTTCTTGAATTCCTTGATCATCTTGATAGGTATATGATTCATGAATTAGTTTATACTATGCGGGTGCTATTGATTTTTTCCATGTTTGTGATTGCAGATCTTTGAAGATGACTCTTTCAGGAAACTGGAAAGAAGATCATTACAAATAGCACTGGACTACAAGTAGGTCCTCAAAACCTTTGTTTTAGCTAATTCTAAATCGAATATTATCTAGAGAAAATAGTTTTTGTTTGGCTATTTTTTGCTAGTTGTCTGTAGGACACTTGGGAGGTTTGTCTTGTCTGCAAGAATGACTTATCCGTCCAACAACAGCCCCCCTACCATATGTCCATCCACCCAAAACCACGGCTACACGGTAACCGTAACATCAAAACGCAACCGTCGGCGCAAAGGAACTGTTACATGTGGAAGTTTAAATGTTATGCGACAGTTTCAAGTTGGAACATTGCCACTCCAATTTTCTGACCTCCGATGGGTTTGTAGCATATAGGATGATCACATGTAGAAGTTAGTGCGATGGTTATGGTGGCGGGTTGAACCATAACTTTTGGTTCCAGCACATACAGCAGAGTTAAAAACCATAGCAGAGAATTCGGTGGGGGTGGCATGTGACCACCTCGCCACCCACATTTAATGCTAACCTTATTTTCCTGCCTAATTTGGAGCGCGCCCCCAAATTTTGGGTTCACTATAAATTTATCTGTAGTTAAACTGTCAGTCTCCACATTTAATGGAGTTTTTCTAGCTGTCATTGGGAAAAATGCATTGGGAGGTCAATTTTCGACCAATTTTTGTGAAACAAGAGTCTACCTAGACTAGTTTGAGCACTCTAGAGCCATTGGTATAGAGAAAAAAATCCATTAAAGGCCTGAAAACATATTTAATTTACAATTTTTAGCATACGACAAAGAGGGACATGCCATTGGGAGTTGGACCAGCAGATGTAGCCCAGGAGGGGTGAACTGCTTCATCATGCCTACAGTGTAAAACTTATGTGTGAATGTTTTTCTTTGTTTTTCACTGCTGATCAGTATTTTAAAGGCTTATTTACATGCTTAAATTTCACTAATTCATCAATATTTCAGGGTTAAATCTCTGATTCCTTAAGCAAACACATGAAGACCAATTGTAAATGTTTAATTAACTAAAAGGATACTTAGAAAAACATAACTAATACACTCCTTTCAGATCAACAAATGCAGAGTGAAAGAAACAACAAAAACATTTAAACAGAGAAATAGCACATCACCATTTTCACACAAATCAAGAATCCTGTAAACGGTATTTGATTATTGATGTCCATCTCCAAAATTATAATGCTCCAATATAGTAGTTCTTACAATACAGGGGCTAACAATATCTAGGCTTTGATTATGAAAATCTGAGCAGTATTTAACTAAAACTTGAGTCGGTTTCCCTAATCTACTTTGGCCAACTTCATTTATTACAAACAACTTAAAATTAAACAGGTATGGGCATGCAAGGCTTGAACAAAGAAAATATATGACAAAACACCACCTGTGGAACTAATTTTAGTAACTCTTAAAGAATTCATAAATCAGGTGGCTCTTCATAAATCAAAAGTAGGCTTTAAGGTGGCATGTGATGATCTGAAAGAGGAAACAAATGATGACTCTGACATCTGGCCATGCTTTTCAAAAGATCGGCGTTGGGTAATTAAGTTTGGTACAAGGCTAGCCACTTTTCATCCATTAATGACTATGCTAATGTTCCTTGCTACCTTTTCCATTTCTGTCGTTATAACATAACAATTATGCATGAACTCTCTTTGCTTCCCAAATCAACCTGAATTGTTTATTTGCTACCTGAATCCTTCTTTTCCGTGTTTTAACCCTTTTTCTAAGAAAAACATCATAAAAAATCCTTTACCCGAACCTGGAAATGTTTAGATTTATCTTGGAGCCACATCGCATCCGTGACAACATTGCATTTCACAATTTTTGCAATTCACGATACAAGAAAAGGAATCAACGATGTGATGCGAAGTGGGAGGTGACGTGGAGGGAAGGTGGGACTTGACTGTAGCCCACAATCACAATTATTTAAAATGAAGCAGTATAGGTAAACTCTAAAATATGCGAAGTAAAAAGCGTAGGGAGGAAGGAGGTGACATGGAGGGAAGGTGGGACCTGACCGCAACCCGCAGATCACAAAATTTAAGTTTTTGTTATAAGTGCTCGAGGTTAACTATGCGCAATGTGATTTGCATTGTTGGAGGATGATGTGGCAAGGAGGATGGAGCCCACTGTATTTGCGGAGTTATTGTTACTCAGGTAAATCCCCTCTACGGACAGAGACGATCCCATTAGCCCTAGGGTGGGTCTAGAAACAAGGAATCATGCTAGAGTGTAGGTTCCTAGATACTTGAATGAAAAAGGATGCGATAAGATGACCTACCTGTGGTCCAAAGTTATCGTCGACGCCTATAGTGATGATGAGATTCACTCATTCCTGATCGAAGACAAGTCACAATCCTTTTGCTTATCGTGCTTGGACACCTACATAGAGATCAGAAAACGACAACCACATACCATATACTAATTCAATTAACCATCTACTAATTAGTCAGAGAAGACTAGCATATTGCATTTGATATAGATAAAACACAAGACGGGAACCAGACAATAGTCACTTATATTAATAGGTAGAAAGAAGAGATATGACCATGCTCTTACGTTGCGGTCTCCTCCAGCGGGGCTCGGGCGAAGCATGTCTCAAAGCTCGTCGAGGAATTTAGATGGGTTAAGGGACCTCTCAATGGACTTCCTTCTTGATCTACCTTCTCAGTTATTCGACTATGGCTTAGTTCTCCAAGTTCAACATTTCAACTACATAATCCTCTTGTTCAGCTAGCTTTCATGATGGGAGAAGGCTCATTTATATAGAGGGAGAAAGAGAGGTTACGATCCCTATAATCATGGGGGGAGTCCTATCTTCAAATAATTTTCCATCAAACATTTCCTAAAGGAAGAGATACATGGCTTATCGAGTTTAACCACTTGAAATGAGTCATTCCTGAGGTGGTTAAAGGAAACTTCCGCCTCTAATTTGTTAAAAAACATTCCCAAAAAGGTTGGCACGAGTACAACAAAGGAATAGAGCGCCAGCTGGTGCGGCCTCTAGTGTAATTTCTCCACATTGGCATGAGGGGTGAATTGGACACCCGTGCCAATGCCAAAACATGGGTTTTTATGGGCTTTCTGAGAAAGTCTTCTATAGGGGAAATGATGTTCTTGTATAGAAGGATGTAGGGAAGGTGCTTGCAGAGGATGACACTGCTCACAGGTCATGGGAAAGATCCTCCAATATGCGAGGCGAGGGATTTCAGGGACGATGAAAAAATTTTGTGTAACAGATGCCCCCTAAAGCATGAAGTTCGAGAGAGAGGGAGGGGTGATATGCTTTATGAGAATGCGTTCGACCCAAACACTGTTGTCGAAAAACCTGCAAGTACAAATACAACTGATACATCTGATATACGACATGTGGTATGGGCGCAACCATCCATAATAAAGTACATAAAAAATGAGATCCGAGGTATGGACACAGCCATACAGCAATAAGGATCAACAAATAGACTTAGGTATGGTCACAACCATCCAATCAAAAGAGTCATATAATGAGTCATAATAATCCACAAAGAACTTGCAGCCTAGATTTCATCAGAGAAAAACTAGGGTCTTGCGCTCCATCTCAACCCAAACAAAGTAAAAATTAGAGCATGTGAATATGTGATTTGAAGTCGAACATGCAAGAAAATCATCTAATTACTAGCCAATGATGAAGCCATTAATAGACGCAAGAGAAACCACCAATAATGACAATGGCTCTCAAGGTACAAAAGGTACAATCCATGAAATGTGAACAGTGATCTGACATTGAACACCCACAGAGTCAGTCGATCCAAGGCCAATGATGTGGACCTTGCGTCAAATGCAAAGAACGTGCCATTGAGGCATGCAGGCTCCAAGGACCCTGAAGGGAGTCTCTAGATCAACTTCCTGGATAATGAGATGGAGTTGACAGGAAGTGATATTGATCGAGGGTGGGCCATAATGTTTCCCACATCATCGACACAAGACAGAGGAACATGATGCTTGTGGATCAAGACCAATAGAGAATCAGAGGGAGGTTGAAAAATTCAGAGAAAAACTTCTCTTGAACATATCGGCAGTGTGACACTAGATTTGGCAGTACTCGACATCAAGGGATATGAGGTCATGGTGACATGGAAAAGAGAAGATGAGTGGTGAAAAGAGATTACCCAAACCCATGGAGGCAAACAAATAACGAGATGAGATGTCCCCAACCTGACATGAATGCAGACAAGTGCCATGTTCAAGAGCAACATACTGCCAACATGACTACAATCTGGTTCAATTTTCCCCGACCATTTCTGGCAAGTACTCGAATTGTTTTTGAAAACAAGCTTGAAGGGGATAGCATATGCTTGCAATGTAAGTTTGTCCTTCGAACAAATCCAACCTAGTACATTTCAGGAGCCCTAGGAAGGAGGAACTCGAGTAACATCATAAAGACGGAATCCAATGTCATCAATTTTTAACGAGTCTGAAAAAGGAAGAACTCGACATATTTTCATATTTAGAGAGTTTGAAAAGAAGGTGGAAAAGAAAACTCCAGCAATCCCTTTTCGTAAATAGTTTCACAGATCCGAAAAGGTAGAAAAATGTGTATGAGAGAACCTCTTAGTCGCAAAAGGCTAAGGCATTTATTTTTTGTAAGTAATCTATCCTAGCCTGAAAAAGGGTAAACGTATGCTAGGTAGATATCATTTCGTAGCCAAATTAACGAGTTCAAAACTACAAGTGACTAGACGATCTTTTTAGTTTTAGAGAGTCAGAAAAGAGCTGAAAGATGGCTCCTCCTGAAGGAACGAGTGGTATAAAGGGTAGCAACTGGTTCCAGTGATGGTGGAACTACTCAGAACAAGTAAAGGTCAAGAGGCTAGCTAACAAGACCACTCATCGCAGCGGTTCCTTAGGAACGGGTAAAACAACCAAGTGAACGCATATGATCGGCCAAGCAGATAGTGACGATGGAGTGAGAAAACCAAGGCTCTTCTAGTAAAAATAGGCTGATAAAATGGCAATCACAAGAGGTAAAATGGGAATGGTTTTATTTTTACACAAGCTTGAAATCAAGAAACTCTTCTTGAAGTTGGTTTCATTTTTACACAAGCTTGAAACAAAGATAAACTATGCTTGAAACCAGTTTCATTTTTACACAAGCTTGAAATGGAAACAAACTATGCTTGAAAAAGTAAGCATGCCCCAACATGGTGACTCAATCTGAGGCACGTGCCCCCCAAGCTTCAGTCCATATGAATGACAGATGGAGTGAAGGTTCAAATTACAAGATCAATAGAAAGACTCGACTAGGATTTTACGAGATCTGATCAAAGACTTGAATTGAACGAGAACATGTTTCATTATTTTAACGAGGTTGACATATTAAAAGAACTATCCTCGTGACGCCTTGTTTCATTTTTTAAGGAGCTTGACACAAGAAAACGAACCGTGCTCTAAGGACCTTGTTTCATTTTTTAAGGAGCTTGACACAAGAAAAAAAAAACTGTGCTCTAACGAGCTTGTTTCATTTTTTAAGGAGCTTGACACAAGAAAACGAACCATGCTCCGACGACACTTATCATGATGAATAAGAAGTCACGGCTTCCAAGAGTTCCGCACTATATGGGAGAATAACATCTTGGAAATCAGGACCCAATGCCCCCAGCACACGATGCACAATGGCACTATCACTGAATACGGGCACAAGATAGGTAACCACATAATAAACCTGCAATGGGAAAGATACAACCAACGGATAAAAACCTGAAAGGGATGGTGGTGGACCAGATGTCAGGTTAGGACCAAAAAATGAAAGCTGATCAATGGTCACTGTTACACCATTTTTTGGTCATTTAACCTATTATTATTAGATGAACCCAAGTACACCATGTAAGACCAATTTTACCCTAAGTAAAATTGCTTTCACTATGTGAAATAACCTAGTAAAACACCTTTACTAAGTTGTTTATGGTCTAAACAGGAAACCCCGAAAGGAAATAATAAACAAATCCATATTTGTTTATATTTCCTGGTCATATTTAACCCAAAACAAGGAAATCAATTAAATAAATCCTTATTTATTTGATTATTTCCTAG
Organism: Pinus albicaulis; assembly: GCA_034641835.2. Classification (NCBI taxonomy): domain Eukaryota; kingdom Viridiplantae; phylum Streptophyta; class Pinopsida; order Pinales; family Pinaceae; genus Pinus; species Pinus albicaulis. The sequence goes on along the minus strand of CM076576.1, from coordinate 577,879,326 downwards.
GAATAAGTTATTTAAATCCTATTTAAATAATATTCCTGGTTAAATTTGACTAAATCATTTATAAATAATTAAATAAATCATTATTTATTTAATTATATTCCCACCATTTCCTTAAAATAGTAAATAAATCATTTATTTATTTATTATTTATAAATAAAGGAATTGACCCAAGTCAAAATCCTTTTCCCTCCAACAAATATAATAAAATATTCCTAAAGGGTGGTTCTAGAATTTGATTAATAATATTTTATTCATGCACCAAGTTCTAGACCGCCCTAATATTTTGTTATAAATAGAAGGGTTTTCCCCATTCATTAGTCACCTTTGATTGCATTAGATCACTCTAGATATATACTCTTGGTCACATTCTTCATTTTTGCCTTGTGAGCTCCCTTTGAGTTCCATGTTTGTCTGGATTTTCTACACCAACAAGAGAGGGAAATTTTAGATCTAAAATGTTGAGGACTTTCAAGAACCCATCCCATTGAGGAGAATCGGAAACACCTTTCTTGTTTTCCTCTCAGGTGCCCCCTTTTAATATAAAAAATTCTTTCAAATACATTGTCCTTGTCTTGTCTGTTGGATGCATGGAGCCACATTTTATTTTTACTGCTTAATGTCTTTTATGTTTAGATTTGGATTTGTGCAGCATTATTTGGATCAAATAACTGCAGACTTAAAGATATTGGCAGCCATAATTGATGTTAAGGATATTTTTTATGCGTAGCTAAAGTGGTCTTCTTTCAACGAAAGATTCATACTAAAAATTGGTGACTCCACATGGGTTTTTTTTTGCGACCGCTGTCGTTTTATATATTCCTGCATATCCAGCTATTTCAGACCCTAGGGTTTCTCTTCAGTTTTCTGTTTTTCCTATTTTTCTGCTGCTTTTCACCTCTAAAACCCCCAAACATTAAATTTTTAACTTCTGTGTGTTTATGGCCCTATTGCGCAGGTGACAGACATCAGCCGCAGTTGAGATGACAACTTTTTCTGAAATATGCCACCAAGAGACCCGGATCTGCAGGTCGCACTTATTGGCCCAAAAAATACGACCTGGACTAGAGGGTGCACTTTTCTGCTCGAAACCTGTGACCTGGACTGAAAACAGGTCAGAACCTGCGACCTGCACCTTTTTCTGCAATTGTACAACAACTTTTCTAGGTTTGTCTGAAGCTTCTGTCAGGGTTTTCCAGCCTCTGTCTCTTCCTGTTTAGACCTGTTTCTGATTTGTTTCACTCAACTAAGTGGGAATCTTTCCCCTTAGGGCTTTAGTACCCTCCACTTTTTGTGGGCGAGTTTTAGCTATTTCAAACGTCTGCATTTTTAGAGTTTTAGCCTATTCTTTTCAAATCTTATACCTTATTTTTAGATCCCTCTAGATCGGCTCTTCTCCCTTTCAAATTACCTTATATAGTTTTGTTTGGTTTTACCTCTAGGGTCACCTCCTTGCCCCTTATACATTTAGCTGATTCTCTCCTTTGTAACAACAACCTTGCCTCTGCCTATTTGCTATTCTCTGCACCTCTTTTCAGCAGATTTCTCCTTTAGATCCCTGTCCCTCCCAACCTTAGATCTATTGGCCTCTTTTTCACATGTTTTGATTAGATTTTTTCCCTATTATAGAATAGTTTTGAGAGACCCGCCTTCTTGGGTTTGATTGATGCATTGTTAGCTATTAATTTTCTGTTATTTCAGTCTTCTTTACTATTTTCTGCAGATTTATTTTCAGTTACACAACACACTTTTTATTTTACTCTCAAAATGTCTGGGTTTAAGAAATTAAAATTAACACACGCCACACACTGACCCTAAGTGAAGAAGAGCCTAGTTAACACCGCCTGGAAAAGACTTTAAAATCAATTGACACTGCACCTCTCTACCCTTGTTTTGACACTGAACTCACTTGATTTTGCACCTCCCTACCCTTGAAGATTTTTCTTCTTCCCTTCGTCATTACGCCCCCAAGGCGCTTATCCCAGAGACTTCTTGGCCTTCACCCTCAGTTTCTGGATGGTTGAATTCCTCCTTCCCGTCATCATTGAGTAAGTCCTCCCCCGTGTCCGCACTCCGACACTTCTTCTGATTGTTTGGGTTCTCACCCTACTCCTGGTTCTCCCCCTATTACATTTACCATGTCTAGTTCATGGCCTAGCGTTAGCGGCAACCCCAGTTCTACTGCTGGGTCCATTTCTAGTGGAACCACTACGAGAACTACCTCGACTGTCCCTTTGCTCCCTTGTATGGTCAGTCTCAGTCTCCTCGATTTCAATCAGTTGATCAATTATCCGATCCACCATGATGTTATTTGGCCTGCTATGCCAACCAAGCTTCCCTCCAACATTCCCAAGTTCGAAGGCCTTGCTAGTGAAGATCCCTCCAACCATTTCCAATCTTTCCATATGTGGTGTTCATCCAATTCCATTACTGATGACTCCATTTGTCTTAGATTGTTCCAACGCACGCTTACCAGCGATGCTTATAAATGGTATGTTAATCAGGTCGCCTCTTCCCATACCACCTTTGCAACCATTGCCCAAGATTTTTTATCTTATTTCTAGCTCCCTCTCCGATACAACACTAGTACAAAACTCTTGAATTATTTCCATCAATCCTCTTCGACCCGCCTTTCCACTCATGTCCAGGAATGGAAGAGAAGAAGGAGCTTATGTAGAGCTCCCACGTTTGAAGATCGGGTTTATATGGACTGGGTCCTTCTCTCTCTCTTACCTCCCATCGGCAAAGATGTTGCATCCCAGTCCCTCAAACCGAAGAAGCCGCCCTCCACACAGCCTTGAAATATGACCTTATCTATGCTCAATCTGGCTATGTTTATACCATCCTTCCTGACCTCCCCAAACCCGGTGGCACTAACACCCCGGGGGCATCTCACTCTGCCGACGGTATCGTTGGAGCTCTTTCACATACCACTGCTCAACCTCTCATGGGTTATGGTTTCCCTCTAGGAGGGGCCAGCACCTCCAGCACTTTTCCCCCTCCAGGTAGCATGTATCCAAGATACGGCATGCCTCCTCCTTTTTCCCACCCTCTTTCTTACCTCAATGTTTCCCATACTAACCCTTATCCTTACCCACATTCTGGTGTCCCAGCTCCTCCAGCATTTGGACCTCTCCCTCCCTTGCCTTCTTAACCCCCACAGCCGCACTTACTACCCCCTCTAGGGCAAGTCTTTGCGCAGCAGGGTGCGACTAACTCTCTTCATTCTCAAAGATAGAGGAAAGGCAATCAATATGCCTCTGGTAATCGTGGACCCCATCCTCCAAGTATTGATTCTAACACTGCTAACCAGCCATAGGGCTCTCAGCCCAATCCAGACAGGCCTCTTCGCACCAATAAGCCCTGTTCGTGTTGCGGTGTTTATGGTCATTACACTCACGATTATCCCCTCTTACCACAGATGTGGCAGATGTGGGAGTCTCAGGCCATAGTGCGGGGACAACATTCCTCCCCTAATATCCCTCCCCATCCGGATACTTCTCAACCTACTGTGTTTACTGAAATTTTACCTCAACAAGGATTTGTGGCCACTCAACCACCTCATGCCCTGGTAACCACTCAACCTTCCCCTTCTGGTTCCTCCAATTACCAGATTCTCATGATGGCCTCCGACCAACCTCTCACCGTCGACCTTAACCTTCAAACTCAGTCTCGTCAGTACTCCATGCCTTCAGCTCCATCTGTCCCTGAGTCCCCATCTTCAGGTCCTACAGAGCCTTTGTCGATACCCAATGGTCCCTTGCAACTCCCTCCGCCCAAAGCTGAGGTTCATACCAAGATTCCTAAGGGCCCATTATGCCGAAATGCTACCTCTGGTCAGGCTGCCCATTCATATAGCATAGTAGATGATCTAGCACAATCTCCTATTGCGATTTCAACACTGGAACTCCTCCAATCATGTCCTTCTCAAAAGAAGGCTCTACTATTTGCCATGGGTGCTGTAAATCTTGCTGATGACCAATTGATTTTTTTCGATGCCTGTTAGTTAGATCATCCCCCCCTTCCTACTTCCGTTGATTTCCAAATCCCAATCAAGATTTGAAATGCCAACGTCGCTCGGTGTATTATTGATGAGGGGGCATCTACCTGTGTGATGTCTACCTTGGTTTGGAAACAACTTAGATCTCCTGAGCTGGCCCCTTCCATAATCACCCTTCATGCGTGGGATGGCCATGCCTCCTATCCCATTGGCCTATTCCGTAACTGTCCTCTCACCCTTGCGGGCAAGACTGTTTGTGTCAACGTTGAATTTATCGACGCCCCTCTTGACTATAACATTCTTTTGGGGCATAGTTACACCTATGCCATGCCTGCTATCCCATCTGCTGTCCACCACAAGATGTTTTTCCCTCATAATGGAAAGATTGTCACCATCGACTAGTTGACATATCATGAACCAAAATCTTAGACCTCCCCTAAGTCCACCATCTATGTTGTCACAAATAAGCCAACCGTTGATTCTTTGACCACTGTTTCCCCTGGCATCTATAAAGACTCCTCCTTGCTTGGAACCTTTCTGGACCCTCCTCCTGTATCTGATCCTAGCTTGGCGAACGTTTGCATGATGCAATCATCTTGGGCTGACCTTAAGCAGCCCACTTTGGCTAGTCAACAACCTCAACCTCACCCACCCCAACCAGCTCCTAGCCCTTTGCCCCCGCTAGCCAGCCTTCTTCCTTCTGAACCTTCTTCTACAAATAGTCCCCCCACACCTCTTTACCCTCCTGGGTCGATTCCACCCGATATCAACCCCCTTGGCACCATTCCTCCTGGGCATTATCCTGCTGGTCAGATACCTTTCCTTGCTCCCCCTCCCGGAGTTTATTCGGTCCCTATCTTGGCCACCTTATCCCTCCCCAACTTGACCTCGGGTATACTCGTATGGTACCTTGACCCTCCAGCCATTACCCTGCCTGGTCAACCCAAACCATATCTTGCTTTGACCCTAGTTCAACAAATCCCCATGACTTATCCCACTGCAACAGTACCTCAGTCACCTAAATAGGAACCACCTCCTATTGCGACCGCTTTGGGTAATAATGGCAAAGCTCGCAGGGGGGCATCAAAGGACAAGGCTGCCCCGACAAACCCTGCCCCTCCTCGGCCTCCAAAGCATACCATCCAGTGTGCCTTGTTTGATGTTTTTAGTCACGCCACCCATACCTGTCCTGACTTACCACATCTCAAGACCATGGTCAATAAAACATTTTCAGAATCTGATATCCCTGAGGTCTATGTCACCATACCAGATTCCATCCCGAAAATTAAAAACTTGCGCACCAATCACCCTTGTTCTTTGTTCGATTTCCATGGACATTATACCCACCTCTGCCCCCGCCTTGACGAGTATCATTCCTCTTTAGCCGCCTACCACCAATTCAAAGCCACACTTGACCATAGACCTTCTTCACTAGCACCAGATGACCTATCTACCACCATTAACATTTCCCATCCTGATATTGAAATGACCGAACCTTCAGCCACCATTTCTTACCTTTCATCATCACCGTGATTCCCGGCAACTGACCCCTTAGTGCCTTCCCCCGATGTTTTGCCTAATCACTCATCTTCTTACTCTGTCACCCTACATGACATCGTACATGTGAGCCTTTCCCATCACAATCAGGAGTTTCATATTTCTACCTCATCAGGTCAGCCTATTCCATCCACTCTTCCCATCTTCCAGTTAGATGAAGACATCATGGAAGCCATGACCGAACCTAATTTTTCATGGGACGATATGCACCATCGTGCATATTTCCTCCCACATCAATCCCATGACCAATATGCTATCAAATCTAAAGACTTCATTCCCGATAAAGTTGATTGGTTTAAAAACCCTATCCCTACACTTAACGCTTTTGAAGAAGGTAATATGGCCAATATCTCTCCTACAATCAAAATAGACATTTCTATCAAACCTGGAATCGAAGAAAATATCACCATGGGTGCCCAATGCACTCCAAAAGAAATTTAAGCCTACACTAAACTCTTCAAATAATTGTGCGATATCTTCGCCTGGTCCTATTCAGAAATGCCCGGACTCGATCCCGCCATTGTCGAACACCATATCGACACATGGCCTGATGCCAATCCAGTCCATCAAAAGTTGAGACCCATTCATCCCTCCAGACATGAATCCATAAAAGACGAAATAGATAAGCTCAGATAGGCTGGTTTCATTTATCCCATCGAATACACCACTTGGGTGTCCAACCCAGTTCCCGTCCTAAAAAAAAGAGGCACCATTCGTGTCTGCACTGATTTTCATGATCTAAACAAAGCTTGTCCCAAAGACAACTTCCCTACACCATTTATTGACCAAATCATTGATGAGTGTGCAGGGCACAAGGTGCTATCCTTTATGGATGGCTTCTCTAGATACAACTAAATTGTTATCCATCATGTTGATCAACTTAAAACTGCGTTCATTAGTCCGTGGGGCACTTTTGCATACTGAGTCATGCCATTTGGCCTTAAAAACATCGGCGCCACTTTTCAATGAGCCATGTCTTATTGTTTCCATGACTTAGCTCATATTATCCTTGCCTATTTAGACGACCTTACTGTGCATTCTAAACATTGGGCACAACACCTCCATGATCTGCGTACCATTTTCCTTTGATGTCGCAAGTATAATATTCACCTTAACCCATTGAAATGTGTCTTCTGCATTCCCACCGGTCATCTCCTTGGCTTCATAGTGTCTAAAGATGGGATAACTCTCGACCCTTTGAAGGTTCAAGCCATTCTTGAACTTCCTATTCCTTGTACCTTACGCCAACTTCAAAGTCTCCAAGGTAAAGCTAATTTTCTTCGCTGATTCGTGCCTAACTATGCCACTACTGCACATGGCTTCCTTAGACTCCTTCGATATAACACCCCATTTGTCTGGGATACCTACGCTCAAGAGTCTTTTGATGCCCTCAAGCATGCTCTCACATCTGCTCCCTTGATCCATCCTCCTGACTTTGACTGAGACTTCATCCTATACATCTCCGCTTCCACCTATTTGGTTGCCGGTGTCCTTATCCAGGAGGATGATAACAGTGTCGAACATGTGATCTATTATGTCAGTAAGAACCTCGCCGGTCCACTTGTTTCCTCCTCACATGAAGAAAAATTAGTGCTAGCTGTTGTGTTCTCGGTCCAAAAACTGCGTCATTATATCCTCATGTGTTCCACCAAGGTTGTGACTAATTCCAACCCCATGGCTTTCCTATTGAGCCAACGCATCCTTAGTGGGAATTACGCTCGTTGGGTCATTATCCTGTAAGAATTTCACCTTGAATTTGTCACTCCAAAAAGTAAGAAAGGTTTAGTCCTTGTTGAACTCATTTCTGATTTACCCACTGGAATGCAAGACCCTCCAATTAATGATGCTCTTCCCGATGAACATTTATTCGCCATCACCATCGATGATCCTTGGTACGGTGACATCCTTACTTACTTGTGAACCCAAAATTTCACCCTCCATCTTGATCATGATGCTTGACGACGTATCTGACACCAAGCCCCTCGCTACCTTCTGATTGGTGATGACCTTTATCGTCACGAAGTAGATACTGTCCTTCATCATTGCCTCACACACGCTGAAGCCAAGAAAATCCTCAACACTTGTCATAGCAGTGCTTGTGGCAGCCACCTCTCTGGCCTCACTACCGCCCAAAAAATCATGCGCACTAGGTATTTTTTGCCTTCTCTCTTTAGAGATTGCATCGAAGTAGTCAAACACTATACCAATTGCCAGCATTTCGCCCCTAAGGCACGAAATCCTCCCGCTCCCCTCCATCCCGTCATCACAGCCGGTCCTTTCTATAAATGGGCCATCGAATTTATGGAGTGTCGACCTCCATATACTGGTAACCACAAATATATCATCGTGGAGGTTGACTATTTCACAAAATGGGCCGAAGCTATGACAATATTCAACAGCACGACAGCCACTGCAACCCTCTTTTTCTTTAACCACGTTATTGCTCGATTCGGGGTTCCAAAACAATTGGTCTTTGACCATGGCCGACATTTTGAAGATGAGATTTGGCATGAACTATCCTCACTATTGGATTTTTAGCACTAATATTCATCATCCTATTACCCCCAAGGTAATGGCCAAGTTGAAGCGGTCAACAAAATTATTAAGACCATGCTTCAACGAACGGTGAATAAGCATAAAACCAATTGGCATCTTATGCTCTTCCCTGCCCTGTGGGCTTATCGCACTTCTGTTAAAACCACCACCGATTTCACTCCTTTCCACCTTGTCTTTGGCGAGGAGGCAGTCTTACCAATCGAGTGTGAAATTACTTCCCTTCACTTGGCCGTCGAACTTCTCCCTGATACCCAACCTCTAGAACAACTACTTATCATGCTTGAGCGCGCCTTTGAAGATCGTCGTGTTGCATTGCAAACTCTTGAAGCGGCCAAAAGGCACACCAAAGCTCAGTATGATCGAAAATTACAACCTCGTACCTTTCATGAAAGTGACCTTGTTCTAGTATATGACCAGGCCCACGGTACCCTCGGTCATGGGAAGTTTGACTCATTATGGCTAGGTCCTTACATCATTAGCAAAGATCTTGGTAAGGGGGCATATCTTTTAGAGGACTTCGAAGGCCACCCCCTTCCTAATCCTCGCAATGCACTCTATCTTAAGAGATATTACCCTTAGCATTTCCCATTCGAAATGCATGTTTTATCTTCTTTTAGATAGCCAGCATCTGTTTGTTTTCGTAATTCTCTACTTCACCAGGACACATGTTGTCCACGAAGTCTTACTTCACCTCTCCTCAAAATCAGATTTTCTCACTTACAACACTTTTCCTTGGGGCACCGCTTTTCCTCCATACTCATTCTTGTTCGTGTTGATCTCTGTCATGAGATACCATTTTGTACTCATGTTTTTATGGTCCCCGTTGGATCTTCCCCCATTTCATCATCATCATTAGTGTCCGTCTGTTAGTTGCTCTACTATTTTTTCTCATGCCTTAGTTGGGGATCCCTTATTGCCTCACCTATGGTAGACCTCCTTCTGTCGACATCAACTCATTTACTCTAGAAGCCAGGTCTAGAGGGCAGTGTACCTTGGTTCGATATCGCTATCCGAATACTTGATGGTCCAGTGATGCAGCAGTAGCTATTCGTGATTTCCGAGTGTGTGTGAGATGTCTCAACCCTCATGAGGGGGTGGCCTTGCAGGTAGCCCCCCACATGCCTAGATGACTTCTTCATTTTAGCCTTTGATGTTGCTCCTTCCATTTGATGATGTCGGCCTCAGCCGCTTGCAACGCCTTCTCGATTTGCATGTCTTACTCAGATGTTGTGGGCCCTTCCCCATGTATAGGGGGCATTTGGGTTGTATTTGTATCTCATGTACTACAATATTATTGTATAAGTCCTTACTATTATTCCAGGCACAACATGTATGTGGGATTCATCACTGTATTTTTCTGGCTCGTATTTACTCCAGCATGTACTTTATAGTTTGGTTCCTTATTTACTGGACATACTATTCTTTTGTACTTTGTCTCAGCGGGCATAGGTATGCCTCCCCCACCGCCTTTAGCACAGGTACCACTTCATAAACTAGAGACTTGTTCCACCTCTAAGTCTTGTCTCCTCAAGGTCTAGTCCTTTAGCACATTAGACTACCTTACATTTCTCTTTCTGACTTCCCTCTTGATGTCTAGTGATTGAGTTCTTACAACGTACTTCGGTCATACGATTTGCTCCTAACACTCGTACGTTGGGGGGCAATCTGTTACACCATTTTTTTGTCATCTAACCTATTATTATTAGATGAACCCAAGTACACCATGTAAGACCAATTTTACCCTAAGTAAAATTGCTTTCATTTTGTGAAATAACTTAGTAAAACACCTTTATTAAGTTGTTTATGGTCTAAACAGGAAACCTCGAAAGGAAATAATAAACAAATCTATATTTGTTTATATTTCCTAGTCATATTTAACCCAAAACATGGAAATCGATTAAATAAATCCTTATTTATTTGATTATTTCCTAGGAATAAGTTATTTAAATCCTTATTTAAATAATATTCCTAGTTAAATTTGACTAAATCATTTATAAATAATTAAATAAATAATTATTTATTTAATTATATTTCCAGCATTTCCTTAAAATAATAAATAAATCATTTATTTATTTATTATTTATAAATAAAATAATTGACCTAAGTCAAAAATCATTTTCCCTCCAACAAATATAATAAAATATCCCTAAAGGGTGGTTCTATAATTTGATTAATAATATTTTATTCATGCACCAAGTTCTAGACTGCCCTAATATTTTGTTATAGATAGAAGGGTTTTCCCCATTCATTAGTCACCTTTGATTGCATTAGATCACTCTAGATCTATACTCTTGGTCACATTCTCCATTTTTTCCTTGTGAGCTCCCTTTGAGTTCTATGTTTGTCTGGGTTTTCTACACCAACAAGAGAGAGAAATTTTAGATCTAAAATGCTGAGGACTGTCAAGAACCCATCCCATTGAGGAGAATCGAAAGCACTTTTCTTGTTTTCCTCTCAGGTGCCCCCTTTTAATATAAAAAATTCTTTCAAATACATTGTTCTTGCCTTGTCTATTGGATGCATGGAGCCACATTTTATTTTTACTGCTTAATGTCTTTTATGTTTAGATCTAGATTTGTGCAATATTATTTGGATCAACTAACTGCAAACTTAAAGATATTGGCAGCCATAATTGATGTTAGGGCTATTTGTTATGTGTAGCTAAATTGGTATTCTTCTGACGAAAGATTCATACTAACAGTCACGATCCGACCTTTGTGTGGAAAATAAATCACAAAAAAGAGAGAAGAAAAAACTGCCCCCATGACATAAGTATAGTCGCGCCCCAGGAGTAAATTAAAATACAAGGGGCCTGGAACGACCAACACATCTATATGGACGGTTTTCCCTCCCAAAGTAACAGGCAACTTTGGAAGGATCCCTAACGGTTGATTGGTTCCTCTGTTAAAAGCCAACATATTCTTCGTAATAGGCATAAGAGGTGGAGAACCGAAAGCCTCCCAAGTAGTGGAAGACAAAATACTAACAGACGCACCTTCATCTATAATGGTGCTAGGTACAACTAGATCAAAATTCCGAACCGTTATCTCAAAAGGCACATAAGAAGGAAGGCGGTATCCTGAAAATCGACTCCAATCGAAGGAAGCGACCAAACTACTTGGAGGGGGTACCATCGAACTGAGATGGATTTCTCTTGGTTTTACCAAAGAAAGAGGAGCATCCTCTAAGATGTCCATAATGGGAGTAGGAGGAGCAGTTTCTTGAACTACAAGGACGGAAGAATATTTCTTCAAGTTCAAAGAATTTGAAGAAGCAAGAAGAACATGAGGGGCATGAGATCCACTCTCAACAGAAAATACCTGATGAACCATAGGCATGATTAATTCAACCAATTCCACGTCCAATGGTTGGTCGGGAACAAATTCCTGAATTTGAATTTCCCGGGGAGTGGGATTGACCAAGGATGACCCTTGACCAATCATGGAATCAACTAGCGCAGGACTCAAAGAAAGCTTCTAGTAACCAACTGGAAGGTAGGGTGCAGAAACACTAGGGTTGTTCAACACTTTCTTGGCTTCATCCATGTATGGAAAAAGGTGAATGGGATGATGCCCTTCACACAACTTATAGGGATTCATAATATTACCCTGTTTCTTACGAGTCTTATTAACACTAGTCAAAGATGTGCTACTAATATGACTTCCACAAACCAAAGGAAACTACGGATGACCATCGGACCATACTTCAAGTACCTTGGGAATGCCAGGGCAGTCTCAAAGAAGATGGTCACATTTGCACAACATACAAGGGAATTTGAATTTTCATGGAAGGTTGGATGACTTCTCAATGGAAGGTTTCTTAGGCACAATAGTCACAGAATTAGCCTCTCTTTTATCTAACTTCTTCTTCTTCGTCTTCTTCTTCTTCTTCTTCTTATCCACCTGGTTACTGGAATTCAGACTTTCACCATGCGAAGTAGAAGAGGAGGACAAAGAAATAGGAGAGGAAGGGGAGAGGTCCACCTTAGAATAAACATGATGTTGTTCGGGTGGAGGAGATGGTCAAACATATATCAGGGCATTCGGGACCACCGAGGTTGAAAACAACCACACATGAAAACCAAAAGTCAGCCCTAGAAGAGACAACGTTGGCATATAAGGAGTAGCAACATTCCCAAAAGCAGGAAAAGGACAAGGATTCCCTTCGGAGGGGATTCCTTGGTTGGTAAACTCTGGGAAGGTTGGCATTAGAAACAATGATAAATCAACACTAAGGAAACTAACTTTAACTAGAAATATTTCGTGGGCAGTTAATTTTAAGACACTTAAACCAAAATCTATTGTTTCATCTTTTAAGAGTCAAGAAACAGGAAAAAGGTGAATCTATCACTTTCAGGTTAAAACGAACATGAAAGGACAAGTGCTCGATGATCTTTTCAAATTTATGGAGTCAGTAAAGATCAAAAATTACTGCTCAGGTAGTCTAGGTAGAAGGGTGTACCAGGTTCCTGTGAACTGCCATATGCACCTTGGTTATAAAATGAAAGAAGAGTCAACCAAGGACTTGAAGTACGTGCAGGTAGTCTCCCTGAATGTTGTGTTTGGTGTATCATGGTTACAAGGCGGCAGACTCAGCTTCCTACGAATAAAAGGATTGCAACCTATAGGGGTCTCCCTTCATATAATCGATGGTATGAGGAGCACAAGTCCGTACTAGCACTGTCTGAAGCCAGATGACGAGCGAAAGCTGCTAAGCTTAAAGATGCTGGAACACGTATCTAACTTAGACCACTAAATGTTTCGTTAAGTTTCAATGTTGCCTTAGGTTAATTGAATAAATTTTAAGTTGATCTTGTATTTATGTTTCAATTTCAAGTTCCTACTAAATGTTGGATATCACAAATCCTTGAATGCAAGCTACATGCCATAAAATACCATTTCGTTCAATGAAGAGCTATCTACGAGAAAGTTAGAGGTTTTCAAGCAATAGCAACAATAAAAACATGTGAAAACATCCACTACAATACCTGATGCAAACTAATGAGAACAGGAAATATTTCCTAGAATGCCGAATGCTAGTTATGCAAAATATTTTTCAATTTCATGATGCAAACAAGAATGAAAAAACAAAATATTTTTTTATTCTTTCAATGTAATAGAGAAAATAGTGCACTAGATAACATGAAAAATGAATCTTCACACTAGTTTGAGAATGCTAATGCAAGATCCGAAGCGAAACAATTCAATCAACTCATAAGAAAACAAAACAAAGACTCAAACCAATGTCACAATCTCTCAAATTGAAGAAAGATGTCGAAACAGAGCCATACAAGAAATGTGAGCTATGCTTGGAGTAACAGGAAGCAAAACTAAATGAAAGAGACAAGACTCACTCAAGGCTCATTTCACCAAATGCAATCACTCAAAACGGATCCAGGGAGTTGAATGCAATCAAGCAAATAACGAAGGTGACCACGAAACAAGAGACCCAAACTCCTACAGGAGGCTCAGCATATCAAAGCACTAGAAAGCCCTAAAGCCATGATGCTGAAAGAAATGGACAAACAATCGAAGGAAGAAGGCTAATCGTAGTCACAAACAAACCCAAAGCATTCAAATCAAGCCAAGAAAACACCCAGAGACATCGGGATGGACCAAAAACTCCAAAACATGGAAAACCATAACACCTACAGGAATTGGTGCGACTATCTGGCTGTAATCCGTGCAAGACAGGGGATGGCGCGGGTGATGAATTGGAAACTAGTGCCAGTGGGCGTGACTATTAGGCTAGAAACCACGCCAATCAAGTCAACCTTGAAAAGCTGAAATTTTTGAAAAAACAGAGGTCAAATCTGATCCTCTGGGGCTGAACAGGGGTCTAAGAGTCAGAAAAACAACCATAAAAGGCAAGCTAAGCAAGAAAATACCAAGAAGAAGATCTAATATATGAAAGAAAAACTCACACTCATCCCCAGTGGAGTCACCAACTTGTTACTCAGGTAAATCCCCTCTGCGGACAAAGGCGATCCCACTAGCCCTAGGGAGGGTCTAGAAACAAGGAATCATGCTAAAGTGTAGACTCCTAGATACTTAAATGAAAAAGGATGTGATAAGATGACCTACCTGTGGTCCAAATTTATCATTGACGCCTGTAGTGATGATGAGAGTCGCTCGTGCCTGATCAAAGATATGTCACAATCCTTCCGCTTATCGTGCTTGGACACCTGCATAGAGATTAGAAAATGACAACCACATACCATATACTAATTCCATTCAACATCTACTAATCAGTCAGAGAAGACTAGCATATTGCATTTGATATAGATAAAACACAAGATGGGAACCAGACAATAGTCACTTATATTAATAGGTAGAAAGAAGAGATACAACCATGATCTGACATTGCGGTCTCCTCCAGTGGGGCTCGGGTGAAGCATTTCTCAAAGCTCATCGGGGAATTCAGACAAGTTAAGGGACCTCTCGATGGAATTCCTTCTTGATCTACCTTCTCAGTTATTTTACTATGGCTTAGTTCTCCAAGTTCAAAATTTCAGCTACATAATCCTCTTGTTCAGCTAGCTTTCATGATGGGACAAGGCTCATTTACATAGAGGGAGAAGGAGAGGTTAGGATCCCTATAATCATAGGGGGAGTCCTATCTTCAAAGAATGTTCCATCAACCATTTCCTAAAGGAAGATATCCATGGATTATCGAGTTTAACCACTTGCAATGAGTCATTCCTGAGGTGGTTAAAGGAAACTTCCACCTCTAATTTGTTAAAAAACATTCCCAAAAAGGCTGGCATGGGTACAACAAAGGGACAGAGCGCCAGCTGGCACAGCCTCTAGTGTAATTTCTCCACATTGGCATGAGGGGTGAATTGGACACCCGTGCCAATGCGAAAACATGGGTTTTTATGGGATTTTTGAGAAAGTCTTCTACATGAGAAATTATGTTCTTGTATAGAAGGATGTAGGAAAGGTGCTTGCAGAGGATGACACTGATCACAAGTCACGGGAAATACCCTCAAATATGCGAGGCGAGTGATTGCAGGGATGGTGAAAAAATGTTGTGTAACAGTTATAAAGCGGCGAATGTTTTAGCGGTAAGGTACATTTATGGTGTTTTATATGATATGTCAATGTATTTCAACATATTCCAAATGGCTGCGAAGTGGGGGGGTGTAGCTTTTGTGGTGGGGCTTGACCACATCGCTAGTTAAAAGAAATACCTTGCAGGAGTTTTAATGGTAAGTGGTAATACTTGCGATGTGTGATGGATGGCAGGGGGGAAAGGGTGATGTGTGAAGGGGACTAGCCCACTTTAATCGTAATCAAGGAGATGGGAAGAAAATTTAAATGAATGGTAAATCGGTGAAATAAAAGGTATAGTAGCAATGTAAAGTGGAAAAGGCAGAAAAGGTAAGGTCTAATGTTTTTAAACGAAAATGAGAAGAAAAGGATTGTAATTTGGGTGAATGGGTCCCACTCCATCGCATATCGCCTTTGGAGTGTTATATCACGAATTTACAACCCAAGGTTGGCTTTCGCAGGGGTCCTAAGGTGATAAGAAGTAATATAGAAGGGGGTGCGAAATTGTAGAATGACGACACGTAGTGGGGATGGTGGTAAGGGATACCACTCAATTTGGAACCCCTCGATGGAATTCTTTCTTGATCTACCTTCTCAGTTATTTTACTATGGCTTAGTTCTCCAAGTTCAAAATTTCAGCTACATAATCCTCTTGTTCAGCTAGCTTTCATGATGGGACAAGGCTCATTTACATAGAGGGAGAAGGAGAGGTTAGGATCCCTATAATCATAGGGGGAGTCCTATCTTCAAAGAATGTTCCATCAACCATTTCCTAAAGGAAGATATCCATGGATTATCGAGTTTAACCACTTGCAATGAGTCATTCCTGAGGTGGTTAAAGGAAACTTCCACCTCTAATTTGTTAAAAAACATTCCCAAAAAGGCTGGCATGGGTACAACAAAGGGACAGAGCGCCAGCTGGCACGGCCTCTAGTGTAATTTCTCCACATTGGCATGAGGGGTGAATTGGACACCCGTGCCAATGCGAAAACATGGGTTTTTATGGGATTTTTGAGAAAGTCTTCTACATGAGAAATTATGTTCTTGTATAGAAGGATGTAGGGAAGGTGCTTTCAAGAGGGACGACACCGCTCACAAGTCACTAGAAATACCCCCGCCGACAAGTAGGCAGGGATTGGTGCAGATGGTGAAAAAATGTTGTGTACCAGTTTATAAAGCGGCTAATGTTTTACCGGTAAGGTACGTTAATGATGTTTTATATGATATGTCAATGTATTTCAACATATTTAAAATGGTTGTGAAGTGGGGGGCGGAGCTGTTGTGGTGGGGCTCGACCACATCACAAGTTAAAAGAAATACCTTGCGAGCGTTTTAACAATAAGTGTTAATATTTGCGATATGTGATGGATGGCAGGGGGGAAGGGTGACATGTTAAGGGGACTGGCCCACTTTAATCGCAATCGGGGAGATGGGAAGCAGAGTTAAATCAATGGTACAACAGTGAAAGAAAAGGTAAAGTAGCAATATAAAGCAGAAAAGGCAGAAAAGGTAAGGTCTAATGTTTTTAAAGGAAAATGAGAAGAAAAAGGATCATAATGTGGGTGAATGGGTCCCAATCCATCGCATATCACCTTTGGAACGTTATGACATGAACTTAAAACCCAAGGTTGGTTTTAGAAGGGGTCTTAAGGTAATAAGCGGTAATAGAGAAGGGGGTGAAAAATTGCAGAAGGGTGACACGTAGTGGGGATGGTGGTAAGGAATTCCATGCATTTCGTACCCCCCCCCCCCATGGTTAAAGTTCGGACGCTGTAGGAAGTGAAAAATGAAACACGGATCGTTAAATGAGGAGGGGGTGAGTGGAGATGGAGAAAAGGTGGAGGTCGATGAAATTCTTTGTTGTTCATAGGAGACTCATTCACAACTTTCCCACATTTACAACTTGACCTGCTTAGGGTGCAGGACTCGACCCAAGCATGCACGACTCTCCCCTTATTGTTTTTTGTACCTTAACCGCTTTCGTTGCTGCCTTGTATTTACTAATGGTCTAATGTTGCTCCTTGCCTCTTTGTTGCATTATTTTATTCTTGTTTTGGAAAGGATTTTGAATATTGACATCCATGTAAATTATGAAAAAATTGCAAAGAGAAAATAATCAGTCACCTTGTGATACTGAAAATTACAGGGTTCTAACAATGGCTCCATCTGGGGATGGAAGCTCCTTCAAGAGGTGTCAACAACATCACAGACTAGTGGCCTGATCCACTGAGTTGATCTCACCCTTGTATCTTGATTTGTTAGGCACTTTGTGACTAGAGACTAGCTAATTTTTCCTCTTGACTTTGAATGATATAAATAGACTAGATGCTTAGCCAGCTAGCTTATTGGCATACTGAGATTTGAATTGAAACTACAGTTGCACTTATCCACTGCAATCCATTAAGCTGAACATACTGCTGAACCTTGAAAACTTGAATGGTGAAACCACAACTAATCTAAAACTAAAGTCTAAAACATACTGATCTGAAAATGAAAATAAATCTAAAACTAAAATTTGATATATGCTTTGAGTGTTGAGTTTATTTGCACCCCTACCTACCCTACTCTAGTGAAATGATTGCCCTTCTAAAAAATACAATAATGCCAGTGCAACCAGTCAATCAATTTTTCTAATATATTTTTTCTTTCATTTCTCTTCACCGTGTTCAGATAAAAACCTGACAATGGTGTTTGATAGAGATTCTCGGCATGATCTGCTTTACATGGATCTTGGTACACTTGAAAAACAATTGTCATGCTGGAAATATGTGCAGGCTTTATACAGAACAATTCCTCCATATAGACAGCCACTGGATCAAGATACTCTTGATTTATTTCTGGGTATTGTGACTCAACTAACTCAGCTTCATATCCTGGTACTACATATGTGCTCTCCTGGTCTACAATCAACTCAGAACATGTTTGCATGCTACCTGATGAGTGTTGTGCCACTACTTCTACTAAATCAGACAATGGGGAAGACTGTATGGTCATATCCATACCATAGCATCTTTTGAGAGCATTATGAACACAGGAAGATTGACTTTGAAATCAGAAACCATCCAACGCATATGCTATTGGGTCATGTGGTGCTTTATATTGTAGTGTTGGTTCTTCTGAGACCTCATGTTTTATATTATAACTATCAACTACAATGTGATCTCAATTCCCTTTTATAATTTGAAAATCATTAAAGCACAAAGGTAAAGAGCCAAATTGGATAAATCCATCATTTTTTTCAGACTATGATTTCATATGCTAATTGAAATTCAAAAGAAATCAAGATCTGAACCCCTGAATCTAAAACATATATTTTATCATCCCTGATTTCCTCATCTAATTGATGAGAGAGATCTCTTCTCCTGAGATTATCATCTATAAGGTGATCCAGATTCCCTTTCATAATCTACAATGAATTGAAACCTAAAGGTAAAGACTCAAGATGTATTGGTTCCTCCTCTGTTTCAAATTTTTTGATTTCAAGATGACTCGAGGGGAGAACCTCTGGATTTGAAAAAGGTTTTGTATCATCCCTCTTTTCCTCAACTAACTCATTAGAGCACTCCTCCTCCTTCCTATTTTCAACCTTCTTGTAATGCTCTCTTAAGAGTGAGGCAAAATATAGAGCAAGGCATTTTGTACTTACTTGACAACTTCCTGCACTTTCCTCTTTACAACCTTGCTTAGCATGCAGAGTTTGATTGTCATCTTCACATTGTGGTAACTAAGTTTGTTCCTCCCAAGAAAATAGTGTTGGTTTCTTTAAATAATTAGCCTCAAACTCAACCTTATAGTATTCCTCTTGATAACAATATTCAAGATGTGTACCTCTGTATGGAAGGTCATCTATCGTGTACATTGTTGCTGAGGATTTCCCTGCCTCCTTCTATTTTTGGACTTCATCTTTGGCTATGTTGTGGATAAAGTACACAAAGAAATCATTTTATGTTTTAGGGTGTCCAGAATGGGGTGAAAACTTCCTGAGTACATTGGTGTTTGTCTTTTTCAGAACTAATGGAATAAGAGATATCTTAACAACAAGTTCCTTTTTCCTCATAATCATGTGCATTATTTCGTTCACTGTTCTTGTCAACATATCTAGCTTTAGCTCTGCAGATATTAATCCCTCTCTTTCTATTTTATCCTTCTCCACAACCTTTAACTTTTCTTCTCTATTTAGCAGGTTGGCTTCCACATCAAGTGCCATATTTTTCATTTCTTCTAGGGTTGTAGGGTCCCTTTCTCTTAACTGGAATGCCATCTCCGGGTCAAATTCATCTGGGTAGTGCCAGAGAGCTAATCATGGGGGTGTCCTTATCTTAGAAGGCATCGAATAGTATACCTTATTGAACCTAGCTGAAAAATGTTGTAATGTCTCCCTAGGTTATCTTTTTAAATGGTTATACTCTTCTATGATGAGAAAAAAATTTGCCACAACCACCCATCTATCTAGGAAAACTTGAGTGAATTGATGAAAATTGCTAATGCTTGCAGCTGGAAGATATTTAAACCAATTTTTAACTTTACCTTGCAATGATAGGGAAAACATTCTTTTAAGCACATCATCTTCTTCCACCTCAAACAGATCAAGGAAATCCTCAAGATTTTGAATGTGCTTTTCAGCAGTGATATTTGTATTTTCTCCATAAAATCTAGGTAGATTATTGATAAAATTTGCAGGGAGGTCATGTAGGATAGGAGGCAAAACTAGAGGCTCGTATCTTTCTAGGACTTTTACAAGTATAGATAGTAAATCAGGAGGCATATAACCATTTGGAGCTTTTTCAAGAGCAGGAGATGAAGTAAAAGGCTCATGTGCCAGTGGGTTTTCTACAAGTGCATCAAGGATATGAAAAGGTGTAAAAGTATGTACATGGTATACAATTTGGGGCTTAGCTTCTTGAGGCTTATCAAACAGCCAATGATCAATGTAAACCTCAATAGTGTACTCTTGATCAAGCTTAAATTAGGATAAAACATATTTATAGATAAAAACAACAATCTCTTGAATCCAATTTGGGCTTGAATACTTTCTCCTTCTAGGCTGACTGGTCATGTTTCAGGTCCTTCCTCCAGTGGAGTATTTGAATGGAACTAGTTTGAATTGGAGTTTCCAGGTCGATGATTTCAACTTTCTTGTGGCTGGTTGTTGTCCACTATCAACAACCAAATACCAATATTGGAGAATACTTGAAGCATCTAATTTTGATTGGGGTTTCAAATTTCTAAAGAAAAACTAAGTGTTTTCAATAACTCAGTCCCCAGTATGGTCACCATTATGTTGTCACTCCGTAATTTGTAAGATTTGCAAGAACAAATGACATAGGACAACATCAAACCACTTTGGAGCCCAAGACCTAGCCTTCCTAGACTCAAAAAGGTCTCTCTTTGTTTTTATGATTATAAGTGTTGCTATTAGGCTAGTTACGGTGATGGGGGTTTTTTGTTTGATTGATGGTGTGGTTGGATAGATTGGGTTGCAGGGACTAATCCATTGGGCGATGGAGTCAAAAGGATGGAATGGCACATCAACATCAACAACATCACAGGGCAAGACAACTGTGCTAGATTGATCTTTAGAGAAGTATGAATTATGAGGTGAAAGAAACAGTAAGGTTCAGTAGTGACTAAAGAGCAATTAAGAATTATTTAATAAGACTTCAGCAGAAAACATTCAGATTGTAAATGCAGACAGAATTAAGGTGCTCCAACAACAAATCTTAATCTATAATTTCTGATTTACTATTATATGAACAGATGCATAGCGAAGGAAACAACAAAAACATTTAAGGAGATAAATAACACAGCTCAAGAATCATATAAACGGTCTTTGTTTATTGATGTCCAGCTCCAAAATTACAGTGCTCCAATAAGTAGTTCTTAGAATGCAGGGGCTATCAATATCCAACCCTTGATTATGAAAATTCAAGCAGTATTTAACTAAAAATTGAGTCGATTGCCCTAAGCTACTTTGGAAAACTTCATTTATTACAAACAACTAAAAATTAAATAGGTATGGCCATGCAAGGCCCAAACGAATAAAATCTTTGACAAAACACCGCCTGTGGAATTAATTTTAGTAACTCTTCAAGAATGAAAAACACAGGTGGCTCTTCGTAAATCAAAAGTAGGATTGAAGGTGGCATGTGATGATCCTAAAGAGGCAACGAATGATGGCTCTGACATCTGTCCATGCTTTTCAAAAGATCGGCATTGGGTAATTAAGTCTAGTGTAGGGCTAGCCACTTTTAATCAATTAGTGACTGTGCTGATGTGCCTTGCTTCCTTTTCAAATTTTGTTGTTATAACATAACAATAATGGATGAACGCTCTTTGCTTCTTGACTCGACCTGTGGTGTTTATTTGCTACCTGAATCCTTCTTTGTCCTATTTTAATTCTTTTTCTAAACAAAACAACGTAAAAAATTCTTTACCCGGACCTGAAAATGTTTAGATTTTAGCTTGGAGCCGCATCGCATCTGCGACAACATCGCATTCCACAAGTTTTTCTATTTAAAATATAAGAAAAGGAATCGGCGATGTGATGTGAAGTGGGAGGTGACGTGGAGGGAAGGTGGGACCCGACCATAGCCCACAATCATAATTATTTAACATGAAGCAGTAGAGGTAAACCCTAAAATATGAAAAGTGCGAAGCGCGGGGAGGAAGGAGGTGATGTGGAGGGAAGGTGGGACCCGACCGTAGCCCACAGATCACAAAATTTAATTTTTTGTTATAAGCGCCAGAGCTTAACTATGCGAAATGCGATTTGCATTGTCAGACGATGATGTGGCAAGGAGGATGGAGCCCACTGTATTGGCAGATTTATAAAGCGGTGAATGTTTAAAAGGTAAGGTACATTCATGATATTTTATATGATATGTCAATGTATTTCAACGTATTTCAAATGGCTGCGGAGTGGGGGGGCGGAGCTATTATTGTGGGGCCCGACCACATCGGAAGTTAAAAGAAATACCTTGCGAGCGTTTTAACGGTAATTAGGAATATTTGTGATGTGCGATGAATGGCAAGGAGGAAATGGTGACATGTCAAGGGGACTGGCCTAGTTTAATCACAATTGGGGAGATGGGAAGTGGATTTAAATCAATGGTACAATGGTGAAAGAAAACATAAAGTAGATATATAAAGCGAAAAAGGAATAAAAGGTAGGTCTAATGTTTTTAAAGTAAAATGAGAAGAAAAGGATCATAATGTGAGTGAATGGGTCCCACTCCATCGCATATCCCCTTTGGAACGTTATATCACGAACTTAAAACCCAAGGTTGGTTTTCGGAGGGATCCTAAGGTAATAAGCAGTAATAGAGAAGGGGGTACGAAATTACGAAAGGGTGGCACGTAGTGGGGATGGTGGTAAGGGATACCACTCATTTTGGAACCCCCCACCCCGCAACCCCCCCCCCCCCCCCCCCCTGTTGTTAAAGTTCAAAAGCTGCAAGGAGTGTGAAATGAAAGAAGGACTGTCAGATGAGGAGGGGATGAGTGGAGATGGAGGAAAGGTGGAGGGCGATGAAATTTCTTTATTGTGCATAGGAGACTCATTCACGAATTTCTCGCATTCACGACTTGACTCACTAAGGGTGCATGATTCGACCTAAACGTGCACGACTCCCCCCTTACTTTTTTTCTGCCTTAACTGCTTTCTTTGTTGTCTTTATCTTTGCTAATGGTCTAATTCTGCTCCTTGCCTCTCTGCTGCGTTCTTTGATTCTTGCTTTGGAAATGATTTGGAATATTGACATCCATGTAAAGTACGAAAAAATTGCATAGAGAAAATAATCAGTCACCTTGTGATACTGTAAATTACAGGGTTCTAACAATAACCATGCTAGAACTTCCCTTGAGATAGTCATCTCATCCGTGCACTAAAGTTGACATTACTGCACAAGGGTTGACATCAATGCCAACATGACAATGCATGCTTCCAACAAAACAATGCCAAGAAAATTAGTCCTCATAGTATAAATTTTAGATTTAAGTAAATTTCTATTAGATATGTTGTGAAAATTTATACAATAAAATATATGTGACACTTTATTAACTAATTAACTAATAGATTAGTAATGAAGATGAATTTATGATGAGTCTATTATTTTAATTTATATAGTAAAATCTATTTTTAAAGTATAAATATTATTTATATTTGATATATATTTTACATCTATGTGAATAAAAATATTCTTATTTTTAATTTTATTCCTTATAATATGTGTAATACACATAGTTAAATACATATATCTATGACATTTTTCTTCAACATTTTTTTTATTATTATTTTCAAAGTTTAATGTTTGTGTTATCACCAAAATCATACTCGATTGGCTGTTGATCAAACAACTTCAGTGTAACTGTTTCAAACAAGTTTTTGAATGAAGCTTAGCCTCTTCAGTCTGAGAGGGCTCTCTCAAGGGGGTTTTATGATTTAGATAATGATAAAGATAGAGGGCTAACTCTATGATTTATGTATTGGTTTTGTATTTTTACAAGTAGAAAAGATCAGAACTTACTACCATTGGGCTATGGAGTCAGTGAAAGGGATCTCAATAACAAGGTTTTCCTTGTGGAAGCTAAGGCTTGTAAATATTTCAATAAAAGAGCAAGAAATGCAGGGGGTTTTCAATAGCTTGAGGTTCAAAGGAAGTCAGAGCATGTGATACACAAATTCTGAGTAATGAGACATCAAGACATTGAAGGCAAAATATTAAGAGAGATATGCCATGGCTTAATTCTTAAAGGAAGTCAGAGCATGAACAATTATGAGTTCTGAGTAATAAGCATTAAGACATTGAAGAAAATCTTTCAAAGGATAGGACATAAACTCATTGAAATATAATAAGAATTTCAGGTGAAGAAAAGTTGTGTTGTTACTGTATATAGTAGAAACTCCAATAGCTTTGCAATCAAATAGTTTTCTGAGATAACATCTCCAACCTTGTAGGTTGAAAATAATATCAATATATAAACATTGGGCTTATGGAGTCAAAAATTTCAGTGATTCAGTGAGTTTACTTGACATGGAAGTTGAGGCAGATCAGAGTTTTCAGTAGTAGGACACATAGACATGAAACATGAAAATACACAGTCAATTCACTTGTAAAGGAAGTTAGAGCATCAAATGGATGAATTTTGAGTAATATAAATGAAAACCCCTACAATAGAGATACATAAAAGGTATAGATATAATACGTAAGAACCAAAAACTCCTTCAGAATCTCAAGTTGGCCAAGTAACAGATCTTTGTATTGTTGAAACAGTGAATTTACAATAAGCTACAATTTTGCCAAAAATCTCCAACCCTTAACAAATTCAACCCAATGGCCTTTAATAAGTATGTTACATCATGAGACGATCCGCCTCTATGCTAG
Source organism: Pinus albicaulis (assembly GCA_034641835.2). NCBI lineage: Eukaryota > Viridiplantae > Streptophyta > Pinopsida > Pinales > Pinaceae > Pinus > Pinus albicaulis. The sequence goes on along the minus strand of CM076576.1, from coordinate 577,854,781 downwards.
ATACATCGAATTTCTATCCACTGACACCTTGCATAACTATAAAACATGAAATTTATTACAAACAGACACCTATCCTACTTGACAGTCCTATTTCAAAAAGGACTCAAAGTACTCATTACTATATTTAACAACCTTATCTACTTAAATAAATTACATTATTGACAAGTATATTGTCACATGGTCAAATTTGGATAATGGCATTCATCTCTTTATGATCACTTAACTGACCTCCTTAAAACTAGGAAACAAGACCCTGTTTTTTAGGCAAATAGTCTTCTTCTTCTTTAAACATTTTGACTGTCATTTAATCTTCAATTCATGGTCCTTGAATGTTTAATAATGGCTTCACATGGTCTATTATTCTTCCATAACCTCCAGCTATCCAAAAATCGTTTCAAAACCTGCTCAAAAGGATGAAATGCAGTGCGTTACGAAAGTATGGCAGTTTCGTAGCGCTGCAAAATAAGCCTTTATCTTCAACAATTTCAACTTTTTCCTTTTGCATCAGATTTACCATCATCCAACACATGTTTCATACCAATTTCAGCTCTCAACACCCTCCAAAACTGGTCAAAAAGTCAAAAATGCAGCTACAGTACTTTCGTAGCACTTTGCTTCCCTTCAAGCTTGGAGGTGCTACGAAATTGCTGAAAATGAATATTTTTGTATAATTTTCAAAACTGAAACTTGTGAATGCCAAAAACTTGTATCTAATCATGTCATCAACCTCAAACAACCATAAGTCAACTCACCTAAGAGTCTTGAGGTGTCAATCTCACCTTTTATATTTAAGACATCCTTGTAGATTTTTCCTGTTTTTTCCTGAAACATAGGTCTTGGAACAAAACCTATATCTTCTAATCCATGATGTATTTTTCAAAACTGAAGGAGGTTTTTGTAGGTCAATATGTCTTGAAGAAATCTCTTGGTGTTTTGAAGCACATCTCCAGCTATCAAGAAACTGCATTTTCAAAACATGTTTAAAACAGAAAAACTTTGTTTTCTAAAATAGGGCTTGCAATAAATCCTTGTATCTCCCAACGGATAACACCTGTGAGAAAAGTGAGAGAGCTTATTGTTATTTGATATGTTTTTTGAAAATAACCTCTCTCGGTTTCTTAAAATACCTTTCTATTTGCCCAAAAACCACCTTTGAAGTTGACTTTTCAAAGTCAGAAAACAAAATTTTGCTTCATATTCCGCTACGAAACTTTCAGTAGTTTTGTAGCAAAAAGTGACTTTTTACAGTGTAATGCACTATGAAATTGTGGTTTCTTGGCTAATTTGGCACTTTTGGTTAAAAAACCTTTGGAAAATGAAATGAATCAGAAAATTATGAAGGATGTGACATGAAAGAGTTTGAACATGAATGGGTTTAGACCTTAGGGTAAACTTAAACCATAAAAATTTAGTATTTCTCTTGACCAAACTTAAAAATGAATCCTATAACCATATTTTGACCCATGAACCTATTTAGCCCTGTCAAAATGATGTTTGAATTTTTTGAATGATAACAATTTGTTATATATATATAACAAAATATATTTTAAATTTACAAATGTTATTTATAAAAATATATTTTTCACATTTTTATGAAAAAAAAAATATATTTTTTAATTTATTTTTAATAATATATATATATATGTATAACATTTTTCTCTAACATTTTCCTCCATTATTATTATTATTATTATTTTCAATATTATATCTATATATAATAATAATTATTTTTATGAAAAAATTGTTTATAATTTTATAATTAAAAATAAAATTGTATTAAATTGAGTAAATGTATTATTATCATTATTTTCATTACAGTTTATTACTTTTCTTAAATTCAACTAATATCACGACTTTTTATTACAATTTTTTATTTAATACTTAATTACAACCTCTCATCTAACACTTGATTACAATATAATACCACATAACTTGAAAATTACATACCTTAGCAGAAAAATTTGGGGTTCCATGGCGTATCTCGTTTAATGATAAGGTTGATGCGTGTCATCAAAATTAGAGATGCTCAAAGTATCAAAATATCTTTAAAGTTACCATTGAAATGATTAGTAGATGATTATGTTGTAGAAATATATAATTGTTTTCAGAAGAAATCTACAACATGATCTCAAAGTGAAAACATCTTCATTTCAACACACTTTCATTTTAGTAAATGTATTAAATATAATCTAAATATCACATTTATGACCATATATCAAACATAATGAGAAGTATAGTTAGAGAAGCTATCAAATCAGATTACCGGATAGTAGACTCTCACTCTACAACCCCATCGAGTAGTGATGAAAAGAAGCTTTGTCCGGTGCCGAATGACTTTGCAACATGAACAAGAAGATGCTTTGTCCCACACCTAATTTCTCCTTAACAGGAATAAGAACATATACAACAAGTGGTGGAGTCAACGGTAGTCCCTGCTGGCCATGTCAAAGGACAAACCCTGCAAGCCAACTAAAAATTAAATTTGTGATATATATACACATATAGCATCAATGGTTGATTCAGAAAAAGTTGATGTAACAGAATAGAGCTTATAATATTTGAATCCATAAATTTCAAATTAAATCAAATTCAGAGTGAGATAATGAATACAACCGGTTATCAACTTTACTGTTATATCCCAAAATCTACAATAGTAATAAGTCCACACCAGTTGGAGTGTTGAGTTGACTTTGGCTCCGAGTGATATGCTTTAATAGAAAACTTGTATGATGTGTATACATTGTAATTAGATTCAAATTAACTCACTTTAACAGCTTTTGATGTATCATTTGTAAAGTTATTGTAGGAATTTCGGAAGAAAAAATATATGTAAACCATGTCTGTGAAGTTCAAGAGGACAAGATTAGTACCCGCAGTTGTTTCTGGAATGAGCAGTGAATATCTCAATGCCAACTCCATCTTTTTTATATTGTTCTTTGAGCAATTTGTGTTATGTTTCACACTAAGAGAGCCGATGTTTTCTTTATGAAATACCTGAAGAAAATATCCAATCATGATCGCTCTTGTCCGGTTCTATGTTTTCTCTCATAAATAAATATTTCCCGAAGAATCTAAAGGACAAACATCATTCCCCACTGTGATCATATATTGATTTGAATTTCAGAGTAATGGATGCAGTTAAAATATACTCATATGCACTTAATGAAGGAAAAATACATGCAGTTAACCAAGGAAAAATACATTGGCAATTCGAGTGTAAAGTAAATAGTTGAATATTTAACTATTTAACTGAACTAAAATATTAAAATAACAATATATAAACATGTGGCCTCAATCAACTTTAAACACGGTTATAAGACAACATAGGGATCCTAAGAAATGAAAAAATTAGACAAATGTAATCCCAACCAAAAACTTGTTGGTTTAGCATGCAGGGGGGCTTGCATGAAGAAGGGTTGTGAATATAAGTTGGGTTATGAGTATAATCTTGGGCACAATTGTCACTCCAAAAATCGTACTATGATATAAAGATTAACTCTAGTTAGTCGTCGATTACCCCACCTTGTAAAGATCCAGATCCCTTTATGGATGATCCAGTTTCATAGCCGTTTTACTGAGTATTTGGCCCAGCCCAAACATCAATTGAAGCATATGGAGAGGTAGAAGTCACAGGTGTGATCATTAGCACGCACACTACGGGTAAATATCCACATCCCTCTACGGATGATCCAGTTTCATAACCGATTTACTCAGTAGTTGGTCCAGTCCAAACATCAATTGAAGCAAATGGAGAGGAAAAAGTTGCAAGTATGACCATGAGCATGCACACTACAAGTATAGGAGAGACGCAAAATTCATCGTTTACCCGTTTTGAGGAATTTTATGTGAATCCTCTCCTACCTCTGTATCTGTCCCTATCTCTGCGGTGGTGGATTAACCACCCCACCCCTTCTTATGCCTTCACTCGATAAATTGGATATGAAACCTCTCTAGCTTCGACCTCTTTAGCCACCTCTTGTGGTTATTAAGTGGGTGTCTTAATTTAGCTGAAACCCCATTATAATTTCAGTTATTTCAGTGAGACTGGTCTGAAAATTCAGATAATATTTAGGGGCTCTTCACTCCAATGTAAGAAAAATACGAAATATTCAGAACTTGAGGGAGGAAAGGCACAGAAACTTTCAGAAATATACGGAGAAAATGTATAATTGGTATTGAATTCTCTAGTGGCTAGGGTATTTGAATATAATAGATAAAGCACTTTAAGTATCTGCAATTTTCTGAATGCCCTAAATGCCCCCTTTGAGCATTTTCAAGATTTGGAAAACTTTGATTCAATTTAGCAATATATATTATGAATAAAACATTATAAAATTGATTAAACAACTATAACATAAAGTTGTTGGGTAATTATTCAACCAATAACAAAAATCGTCATAATCTTCTAGCGAAGGTGACTCTGATTCATGTACTAATTTACTGATTTATGTACTCATTTGTTGAAGGTAAATCGCATTATATTACTTTGATTCACGTGTCGATTTATGTACTCATTTTCTGAAGGTAAAAACCATTACACTTTAATAGAAATATTGTTCTATTAATATTGTTATATTTCCAGCTTCCATTCATATAGTTATGAATTTCAATTCTTTGGATAACCAAGGTCAAATTCCATCCACATAGTTTTGAATTTCAATTTTTTGATACCCAAAGTCACACAAATTTTTTATGTTATAGATACAAAAATCCAAGCAATATTGGGTTTGAGCTATGACAAGGAAGCATTTCCCAAGAAACCAAATCAAGAGTTGGTTTTTGGTTTCAAATTGGCCATATATGGGGCTAGAAAGTTGAACCCATGCCCTAAGCTTGTAGGTAACAATTTGATCTATAAGGAAACTATGCCATTTTAAGACATATAATAAGTATGCACTTTATATAAGGATTTCTCTATATACAATGTTCCAAGCTTTACATCAGCTATATTAATATGCTTGCACTTGTTTTTCACTTTCTTGGCTTGTATTGCTTGTAATTTACTCACTCTGGTCATAGTAGTTTGATATTGAAATGGATTTCAATATAACAGAAAGATTGAAACTAAAACCATGATAAAAATTTAGAGCTAGGAAAAGTAAAATCATGAGAATAGGCTTCTCGTTACTTATGTCCATTAAAAACTAGAAAATTTGAAAAATTAAATCCATGATAAGACCAAAGACTAAACCATGATAATACCAAAGACCAAAGCTAGGAAAAGTGAAATCATGAACATACCTTCTAGTTACTAATGTCTATGATGAAGGCCAGTTAGCTTATTTCATGGGAGTGTGAACAATCACGACCACTCAACAAACTATTTGGACAAACAAACAACCACCCTTTTTGTAGTGTTGAGAACATCAGCAAACTATTTGGAGAAACAAAAAACCATCCTTTTTGTAGTGCTGAGAACATTTGTATATTTGTGTAGTGATGAGAACATGATCTAGATGGCTCCAGAGACACACATAGGACAAAGAGGGCTTATGGAAGCTCAAAAATCAAAGTGACTGATACGTGGAAAACTCAATTTAAGTTGAAGATCTCGTAGACCTGATCGTAGCGGTGTGAATAGTTCATCAAATTGAGTTCGTATGTGAAATTTAGAGTTGGTCAAAGTTTTTGGGTTGAATTGAAGATGTTGCAGGTTAAGGAGGAAAAAATTTCGAGTTGTTTGGCGGTTGGATTCCAGGCGAAATTGTGGGCTCGTTTATTTGTCTCCTTCGGTCAGTTTTGAGAATTAAAAAAAAAGGGGATATAGTTTTATTTTAAATTAAAAATATAAAAAAAGGGGTGAGTCATGACCCTTGGCCCTACCCCAACCAACATAACTTAAATGTGTTATACTTAAAAGGGTCGATGACCATGAACCCACCAGACCTGCTCCATGTGGTGCTATTAACTTGGGTGGGTAGGTCATGACCCCTGCCCCTACCCCAAAAAAACATAACTTAAATGTGTTATATTTAAAAGTGTCGATGGCCATGACCCTGCCGGACTTGATCCGTGTGGTGCTATTAATGTGGGTGGGCGGGTCACCTCTGGTCGACTCGACCATGCCACCCCTCCATACCCCATACAAAAAAAATGCATACAGTTGGGGCGGGCCGCCTGATGCGGATCCGACCCCCATGGGGATTTTAAAAATTAAAATGTGCTATGTTAAATCAACATTGGGCTTTCAAAAAAATCCGCACCCATTATGGAGGGCTCGGGATTAGACCCCACGACCTCCCTCCAACAAACCTTTAAACTTAACCATTGTGCCAACTGACTATTTTGTAAATTTTGCTCACCAAATTTTATATAAACTCGTCTTTTTCTTAGTGTGCCAGGCCAGACTATGGCACACAGTTCGAGACAGAGGAGGCAGAATGGTGGCACAAATTTCGAGACGAAGAATATTCCTTTGATGCCCCAGAGATTCCCTGGGGAGGTAAAATTTATTTTTATTAGAATATGCTCAAGTTTACATTCATATTTATCATATTTTCATAGGGAACATAATGGTGATATCAAATTCACCTTTTCAACAGTGGTTTTTTTTTATTCCACGTGGAGAAGAATCTTCAGGAATCATGAGGGAATCTTTTAGATTCCTTGGAGGCCGAAATTCACCAGTGTCAGAATGAGGTCAAATTTATACTCATTCTTCTCAGAATTTTGTAAGGATCTCAATGGTGAGATCACTTTCTTGTCTTGAGTTTCATATTTCCATATTCCCCGTGGAGCAGTATCTTTGAGGAATCTAAGGGGAATCTAAAAGATTCCTTATGGCCCAGATTTCGACAGTGTCAGAATTTATGTTGTGAGATCCCTTTGTTGTATTGATGATGAGATACTCTTTTTCACCATGTGTGATGTTGTCATGCTGATAGGAGGTTTGTGATGAGTGAGAGTTCCTTGTAATAGAATGTCTCATGGAGAGACTTTGCCACTCGTGTTAAGGGTTTTTCCTTGTATGAAAATTCAACAACATCCATGTACATTATCACCAGCTACAACACTGAATAAAGCGACCAACACCATCAAGGCATCGAGGCCCAGAGACATAGTCCACACTGGACGAACTCCATTATTAAATGGCTTGTATTTTTGTTGTGTGATTGTTGACATGTTTTCCTCTTGATTATATCTGCATATGTGTTTATTAATTCTTTGAGAAATTTTGATTCTAACACATCGGCCAAAGTAAAAGGTCCTGGTTAAAAGGGTATTAGAAATTTACCCCAATCAAGTGGTATCAGAGCAGTCTTCTTGCTGATGTGTATCACAAGCGTGAACCATTGAATGTGCAACAATGGAGGATGTCAAAGACATGTACGAGACCATGCTCAGGGTGTCTAAGAAAGTGGACATGTTGTATGAAGCTTATGAGAAACAAGTAGCAGATAACACTGAGTTGAAAACTCTTCTACAAGAGGAGAAGGATGACAAAAATTGATTGAAGCTTCAACTAAAAGCCATGATAGAGGCATTGGAAGAATTGAAGCTCAACGATGGAATTCTTCAAGAAGATCATGAGGCATTGAAGACACTCCTATAGGAAGAGAAGGAGGAGAAGCAATGATTGAAACTTTAATTTCAAGTCATGACAAAGGCATTGGAAGAATTTAAGTGCAACGACGGAAGTCTTCAAATAGTTCATGATGCATTAAAGACCCTTCTACAAGAATATAAGAAGGAGAAGCAACAATTGGATCTTCAACTACAAGACGTGACAAAGGCCTTAGAGGACGTGAAAGGCAACGAAGGCTTAAAGAAGCCCTCATCACATGCTTCCAAATCAGCATCTGAGGTAAATAATTATGATCATTCTTCAGTTTCATCTTCACATGCTATTATTTCTATTGGAAATGTCGAGATCCCCATTACAGGAACCAGCATGAAACTCCTTATAACCAAGATGGGGTACAAAGGATGAGGACTTGGCATTCATGGCCAAGGCATAACTCAGCCAATGGAGGTTGTGTAGAGACCTCGCTACGCAGGTTTGGGATACACTGAAGGAGAATGTTCGAAGATGTCAAAAGCTCCCTCGACATTCGAGGAGAGAGAATGATGGGAACTCTTCATCACCATCATATGATAGTGCATATTGTAGAGAGAAAGCTAAGGCAAGCTCTCATCACCATAGGACATCAATGGAAAACAAACATTGCTGAACTCACTAGGAAAGAGGATTGATGGGAACACTTCACCATCATCCCATGGAAGTGCATGTTGCAATAGAAGGGCTAAGACAAGCTCTCATCACCATGATCGTACCAGAGACGACCAGGAAAGGTATAACAAGTCTCGATACTCGCAAGTTCATTTTGATTATAAGCATGTTTCTAATCATGAATGTAAATAATGAAATAATAAAACTTGTCATTTTTTCGTTTTACATAACCATGTCATTAATAAGTGTTGGAAATGAATGGCAACACAAAGGAGGATGAGGGGTGGAAAGCCTTCTCCACAGCAGGAAAAGAAACTAGTTAAGTAAGTCTTAAGGAAAAAGACCTTTTGCACCCATTGCAACCAAAGTGGCCATCAAAGAGCCATGTGTTCGAGGCTCCATCCATAGCAGCTCCTTAAGGATGAAGAGTCGGTGCATGAACTAGTTGAAACAATTGTTCGACATGAAAAATTGCCACAGGGAGAGGATCCACTCACTTTGATCAGTGAGAGATGGCTTTTTTAGATGTGATACTATGTCACGGTCATGTTTGTAAATTATATGTTGCATTTTTAATTGTAAAAGTGATGATGTGTTTTCCATAGCTTGTTAAGCAACCATGATAATTTGGCCTTGTTTTTTAAATCATGTGACACATTTATTTCATGTGAAAGTGATAAAGTGTTTTTCATCACTTCGAAATACGACAATGATGTTTTGGCCTTGTAATGATGGCTTGTGTGTGATTTCCATTCGATGTAAACTTGAACACCGAGTATGAGTTATAAAATCGTGGCAAGTATGGAAATGTTTGGGTCATAGTTGGTCATAATTTGAGCATGTAATTTCCAGGAGATTGTACTACAGGTTTGTAGAGAATGTAGGTGTCAAATCATCACATAATGCTCTGAATAACAAAGGTGAAGGAGATGGAAGGGTGACCTTGTTCAGGACACTTGTGTTGCAGACATTGTACACAACAATTGCATATTATTATTGATGCTTTTGGAGGACCAAAAGCTTCTTAGTTGGGAGGAATGATCTAGGTTGCTCCAGAGACACACACAGGACAAAGAGGGCTTATGGAAGCTCAAAAATCAAAGTGATAGAAATGTGGAAAACTCGGTTTCACGTTGAAGATCTCGTTAACCCTAATCGCAATGGTGTGAACGCTACGTCAAACAGAGTTTGTTGTGAAAGTTAGAGTTGGTAAAAGTTTTTGGGTCGACTTAATGATGTGGGAGGTTAAGGAGGCAACAATTTAAAAGTTTTATGGTGGTTGGATTCCGGCCAACTCTGGCTAGATTCTGAATGAAATTATGGGCTCGTTTTTTGTCTTCTTCGGTCAGTGTCGAGAATTTTTAAAAAAGGGGATATGATTTTATTTTAAATAAAGAATATAAAGAAAGGGGCGGTTCGTGACCCCCACCCCCCCCCCCCCCCCCCTCGCGTAACCAACATAGCTTAAATGTGTTATATTTAAAAGGGCTAGCAGCCATGACCCTCCTGGACTTGTTCCATGTGATGCTATTAATGTGGGTGGGAGGGCCAGTGGACTCGACCCACGCCACCCCTCCATACCCCATACAAAAAAATGCATACGGTTGGGGCAAGCCCCCCATGGGTGTTTTAAAATTTTTAATGAACCATGTTAAATAAATTTTGGGCTTTAAAACAAATCTGTGCCCATTATGGAGGGGTCGGGTTTTGACCCCTCAACCTCCCTCCAACAAACCTCTAAACTTAACCATTGTGCCAATCGACTGCTTTGTAAAGTTAGCTCGCTAATTTTATATAAACTCGTCTTTTTCTCATTGTGTCAAGCCAGACCCGAGCACACATTTCGAGGCAAAGGAGGTAGAATGGTGGCACAAATTTCGAGACAAAGAATATTCCTTTGATGCCTAGAGATTCCCTCGAGAGGTAAAATTTATTTTTATCATAATATGCTCAAGTTTGTAGTCATTTTTCTCATATTTTCACAGGGAACGTAATGGTGATATTATATTTTCCTTTTCAGCAGTGGTTTTGTAGATCCTTTGTGGAGGAGAATCTTCAGGAATCTTGAGGGAATCTTTCAGATTCCTTGGAGGCCGAAATTTGCCGATGTTATAATGAGGTCAACTTTATACTCATTCTTCTCAAAATTTCATAAGGATCTCAATGGTGAGATCAGATTCCTGTCATGAGTTGCAGATTTCCATATTCCCTATGGATCAACATCTTTGAGGAATTTAAGGGGAATATAAAGGATTCCTTATGGCCCAGGTTTCAACTGTGTCAGAATTCAACAAATTAACAGTCAATTCTACACCTCTTGGCAACACAAATTCGATGGTGTAGTCAGATTTTCCATGTGAGCCTTATATTTTTTGGTCATAACCAGCATGGGATGACGATGTCGGATTTCAACATGTGGAGAGTTGATTTATTGCCATTTGAAGCCATGTTTGTGATGGTGCATTCAGATCCAACGATTGAGCAGCCTATTATTCAACCAGTGTTGGAGTTGAGGTATATGAAGTTTTGTTTCCATGTACTTCATTGGTTATTGTTGTAGGATGCTTTATGTCATGTCGATTCCTGCTTGATATATGATGAAAATTCTTCATGTTTATTTGTTGTTGTTGATTCCTGTTGATGTAACATGTGAAACCTTTATGTGTATTTCATGTGGTATGTATTTATCATGGATGGTGATTTATGTTGTCAGATCCCTTTGTTGCCTTGAAGGCAGGATACTCTTTTTCAAGATGTGTGAAGTTGTCATGCTGATAAGAGGTTTGTGATGAGTGAGAGTCCCTTGTAATGGAGCGTCTCATGGAGAGACTTTGCCACTCATGTTGAGGGATTTTCCTTGTATGAAAAGTCAACAACATCCATGTACATTATCACCAACTACAACAATAAATGAAGCGGTCAACACCATCGAGACATCGAGGCCTGGAGATGTAGTCCGAACTGGATGAACTCCGTTATTAAATTACTTGTATTTTTTCTATGTGATTATTGACATGTTTTCATCTTCATTATATCTGCATATGTGTTCATTAATTATTTAATAAATTGTAATTCTAACACATCAGCCGAAGTAAAAGGTATTAGTTAAAAGGGTATAAGAAATCTACCTGGATCAGAACATCAACAAACTATTTGGACAAACAAACAACCATCCTTTTTGTAGTGATGAGTTCTCAACAAAATATTTGGACAAACAAACAACCATCATTTTTGTAGTGTTGAGAACATCTATATGTTTGCATGCAATTCTAAGAATGACATACTTTTCTTAGTGTCATTGATTTATTCTCTCATTCTCTCTAAAACAGTCCAAATCTCATCGAAAATTATGATGTGACTGTAATTATTATCTAAGCGCTCAAGAGATGAGGTGAAGCGATGGTCTATAGTGGTGGTAGGTGGACAAAAGTGAAGAGGTGGCCTCTAATGGTGGCAAGTGGAAAAACTGGTATAGCGATGTCAGGCACAAATGGCACAAGTGGTATATTTTTTTCAATGTATTTTCATACTTTGGATAAAAGGGGAATCCGTTTTTTTCGAACATTTCAAACTTCCGAATATTTTTTTTTCAATTTTTTTCAGTATATATGTATGTTGTAGTTTCAAAAATATTAAACTTTGGATAAAGCGATATTTCATACTTTGGATAAATGTTCGCTTTCGACGTGCAAATTTGGAAACCTCACAATAAGTCATCAAAAGTAATGCATTTTTGAATTCTCAAACTCGTTATTCTAAGTTTTATCAAAATCATACAGTCTCCCGGAAAATAATAGGTACAAACTGAAAGCTTAGATAAAAGTTGGTTTGGCAAAGTATTTTTTTTTAAGATTAGTTAAAACATGGAATGTATTTATTGGGAAAGTCATTTAATACCAAGTCACTACCTAACAATCGCTATAGTCCCTGCTATGCCGAATGCAGGGACTAATAATTCTATTGGTACAACACCACTTTAGAACATTAGTCTAATAAACTCTTTCCATGGTGCCAACAAAATTATTGAACGAAATAGCCTATGGACCTTGGTAAAGAATATGCCTTCTAAAATTGCATAGTAAATAAGTCTAATATAAAAAGTGAAGATCGTAGTGTAAATCCGACATACAAATCCATGCATATAACAATTTATATAGTATTGAATACATCACATGCATATTATTTCTTATCTACTTTAATCAAGTGAAAATTTAATGAGTAAGATTTAATATATTATAAGGTGTGTTATGTATTTAGTAACATTGTTTCTTAATGTCCTTGAATGGAGTGGGAAAATATGGAGTATTAGAGATCATCACCTTGCTCAATGTGTTAGGTTGAGTTGCCTCTAAAAGATCATAAGGAGGGACAACATTGGAGGGAGATATGGAAGAAATTAATAAGTACTATGTGCTCAAGAAATTTAGGCATGCATGATAGTAGGTGAAGGGGATCAATTGAAAATTTCCAAGGTATCACATAACTTGCACATCATTTCAAGTAAAGATGGGCTAATGAAATTGGTGCCACCTTTTAGTCTTGAGAGCTTTAACATGGGAAGGTAATACAGGAAGGGAACTTTGATTCCTTTCCTCTACAGTGAAATATAGTTTATCTAGCTTTTCTCCAATTTCCATGGTTATGCTCGATGGTCATGGAAACATTACATTAATTTGTGGAAAATTTGTTTTTCTTCTCTTGTGAGTCAGAGTAGGTTGAGAGCTTCAGCTCTAGATTCTAGAATGAGTTTGTTCCTTCCTTGATTTCTAGTAGACCCAATGGTGAGGCAAAAAGCTTGTAGATAGTTCAAGGAACAAGCCCCATCCTAGGAAAATAAGGAGGTAGAGGATGACATTCAATTGGAACAATAGTGCCTCTCAAACATTGAAATTTTAGAGGATGCTAGAAAATGGGTGTCGGTTGTTAGGCATACTAGAGGACAACAAAATCAATTTCTATTGACTATATATTTGTATTGGAGAATGAAGAAATAGCCTGGATGTGTGTTGTTGGACTGGAATGATGTGAAAAATGAGATATTACCATTGTTTGATGGCTTAATGTTGTGCAAACATGAGATGAGGGTGAGTTTGAAGTGGCTAGAGGTATGCATTCTCACAAGAATTGACCCAAGTGAAGCAGTCCTATCCATTTGCGAAGAAATCCAATAGAATATACCATAGCCCCATCAAGGTTGACACCTCCACCTCAACTTAATTATCAAATGTCATTATTTTGGATAGTTTCTCTTCTATAATGTGTCTAACAATGTTTGTTAGATTTTTGGTATTATTTGATACATAGCAAGATAATATCAATAGATAGAATTTGTTTTTGGATTTTAATTAAATCTAACACTCAACCCATAAGCTTTATACCTAATATTTAGAACATCCTGAAGAGAAAATATTATGTAAACTTTTGAAACAAACTCTATAAAAATTTAGGTAATATCTTCTATGGTGAGTGGTCTAATTCCTCGTGTGACAAACTATTAACAAATAAAAATCTCATAAATATGTAATATCGTTAATATTTTGATAGGAATAGAAACCAACTTTTAACAAAAACAACGACGCCTAATGAAAAGAGAGGAAAAGTTAGAATCCCATTATACCACCCAAAACTTATGTCAACAGGTGATGCCTAGCTAGCTTGGCTGCACATGACAAACATTTGAATAGCTGGACTTTGTTTTTAACAATGAAATATCAAGCATGCGACCTCAGAATACTTGGATTATCAATAAGTACTTAGAGACGGACGCTACTAAAGGTCATATTATAAATCAGATCATTTGAGGCAGAGCTTTGATATGAACAGGGTTTCCGAAAACTGCGCATATAGTGTAGCACATTATTAATTTTTTCATGGGCAAACACATATTTGGACATTCGGACAGATTTTTGGAATCAACAAATTTAGACCTGTCATGCCTTTTTCACTATTAAAAAAAAACTATTTGGATAAGACTTTTCAAAAGATACTATTTGGATGGGTTTAACCAAATAAAGAAATGCAAGCCTTTGGTGATAAATGGAATAGAATAGAACAGAAATACAAGCCTTTAGTGATAAATCTAATAGAATAAGTGTCTTAGTTGATTATTTTTGGTGAAATTTTAATATAAATTTGTTAAAATTAAGTTATTAAATTTATATAAAATTAATGTTTCAATAAATTTTTAAGAAACTAAATTTATTTATATATTTAAAAATTCATTTTAAATAGCAAAAAAAATCATAATTTTAATAAAAATTATATTACAAAATTAAAAAACTCTTTTACAAAATTAAAAATCATAATTTTATTTATATTTAAAAAAAAACTCTTTTACTTAACTAAATAAATAATTTGATCACTTAATAAATACTTCATTTTTTTTTTCTTTTTCTATTGGTTTTTTTTAGATAACCATTTTTGAAAAGTAAGAAATAATTAAAAAATATTTTCCGAATAATTTTTTTAGTTTCATTACTTTTTAATTTAACTTATATATATTTTTTGTCTTTTTTTTATGTCTCTATTTTCATTTTCCATTACATTAATCATAATTTTTTTCTTTTAATGTTTATAGATAGCTTTTATAATTAATAACTATTATGATAATTAGTTATTAGTTTTTAGAATCTTGTGAGCATTTCTTTCCTAATTTTACTAAAAAGATTGTATAGATGTATAGTTACTAATTTTTTGAATCTTATGACCATTTTTTTTCTAACTTCGTTGAATTTGTTTTATTTAATGATAGCTTTTATAATTTATGTCTCCAAGTATATCAAAATTTGAAGAAAATATCTTATAATAAGAAATTGAATTGAAGAATTCAAGAAATTAATTTTCTTGAATTCAAGAAGTTTTTTCATATGCATGTGATTAATGTTTGTTCTCTCAGATCAAAGGATGTATGTGATTAATGTTTGTTCTCTCAGATCAAAGGATTTGAAACTCTAAGTGAGGTATTATGAGGACCCAACTTTGAAGTTCCATATTATGTTTCAAGTAGACGTTGCTCCACAATTAGTGGGAGGTTAGTCTTCAATTTCACATTTGTTTCAATTAGTTTGTTAAAGTTGTTTTATCTTTTTTCCTCGAACCAAACACAAAAAATTGGTCTTAGTTACCATGCAAAAAATTAATGTGTGAATTTTTTTAAAGCGGTTTAATTTAATTTATTGAAACTTTATTCCTGGTTTTATTCAAAATGATTGCGTTAAAATTAGATAATTTAATACTAAATCACAAATCATAGACAAACTTTATATATATATTAAATGGCTAATTAAATATTTTATTTATTTTAATATCTAAATTTTTTTAATGATTTTTTATACTAAATATTTTAGGAACTAAGTATTTGGATTAGAAATTAAATGCTTTGATATTTATCTATAGCTACTAGTGATTTAATTTATATAACTATGCTAATTATAATTTACTTGTTAAATTAATAGTAAAACTATTGTTATTACACATTATTCACAAATATTAATTAACTTGTCTTTACAATTTAATTTAAAAATTAATTTAATAAATCATAAATTATAGATCATCCCAACTCAATTTCGCTCTTGAAAAGAAAGAGGCCTCATTTCAAAGATAACAATAAAAGTTGTGTTCCATACTCCCATGTCTTCACTACCACAAACACAATTGCATTCAACTCTATATCAATCATGTTCAATTCCCATGAACTTTGTAGTAGACAATTGGTTGTGTGAAATAAGCCTTTTGGAATTGACATCTCATTGAGTTGAAACTAAGATTTATTACAACCATTAAGATAAGGGGCTCACCAAAAAAACAACATTTTCAGAGAACATTTTTACTTTCATTTCCATTTTTTATGAAACCTTTAATTGTCCCAATTAACTATATTTAAACTAAAAAGAAAGTACTAACACTTATTATATTATCATTATTTTCCTATTATTTTTAATTTACACTCATCATAATGATAACTACATAGACCTTCCATTTAATGTCTTCGTAGACATTCCAAATAATCAAATATGTTACATAATTTGATGTCAGCAATAAATCTTTGGTTCTTAAAAATCAAGATTGTCAAAGGCATGAGGATGTTTTATTTATTTATTTTATTTTCATTATTTTACTTTAGTATCTAGTTTGAGGGTAGCTCATGGTTTTGGAGATGATGGATTCAAAATGTAATGTTTACATTAAAAATTTATATATAGATAGAGAGTAGTAATAATAATAATTATTATTAGTATAAATTTATGGGAACTAATATGAGTTGAGAGGGATCAAATTTCTTCACATTTAAACTTTTTTAGAGTATAAAATACAATGTGTTATTTTTCACAATTTAAATTGTATTTTTGAATGCTACACAGAGTATATATATGACGAAATAAACTTTTTTAACCATAAAAACATAATTTCCTCATGATATATACATAGTTTTTTTTTAAATGATATATAATATATATAGAATTGACATTAAGATATTTTACATAACATGTAAAACATTTTATGACAACAAATTAAAATGGATTCTTATTATTAACATATTTTTAAGTATATGTCAATATTAATTTGTATTAAAATATTTTATCAATAACTAAATTATACGATTTAAACATTTTACTCACACCTTTTTTTTACTGTACAATATATTCTTTTTACTATATAACCGACATGATTTTTCTATTTTTTAACGTTTATTTTTATACTAAAAAGGAATAAATAGACAAATAGACTTACACATCCTCTCATACTAGGTTGTAAAATAAGATTCTCAACTCAATTATTATTTTATTTAAAATTATAATTTTTAAAAATCGGATTTTAGTTTCTAAATAAATTTAGATTATATTAAATAAATGAAAATGAATAAACAAAAATTGAAATTTCAATATAATAACAAAACCCAAAAAAATAGAATTTAAAAATAAATAAATTTAATTATATATTTGTAAGTGTTTTGCAAGCAAGGTAAATAGCTATGTTTTAACCTTATGCAATTACCACATGTATATATGTTTGTTAGCATATTAAAGTTGAACTGGTAGCACGTGACAAGATAATAATTGAAGGTTTGCAAATCTCCAATGTACATATATATATATATATATAAAGTATTACGTGCCCACATGGAAATGGAAACATTACACTCACCATTACCATTCTATAGGCTTACATATGATATTGATGTTATACGTTAATATTTTTACGCCGTAAGGCGTTATTATTTGAAAACAACTTTCCTGATGTGCATCGTGTCATAATGTGAAATCCTTAGATTATATGTTAGACGATTAAAACATTTTCAACCCTTGATAGAAAAGTTAGTTTACAATGACGTTATGAAAAGAGAAAATGTGGAAGGTAGGGCATTGGGCGACCTGGACATTCTCAGATTTCAGAAAGGCGTAAGTGTTACAGGGTTTTTGTGCTGTCTGCTGATTATAGGGGTTTGTTTCTTAGGATTTGTAGAATGATCCTCTCAACTCATCATGCGAGCTCAATGTGAATTATTTTAGTTTCAGGGGCAATAAGCACTATGAAATCTGCCTTGAAAACTTCCTTCAGCTCTCAGATTGTAGGAACTCCTCGGCCTGTCTTTTTTATTGCAATATACCTATTCAGTAAAACAACACAGAGTGTAAATACAATGCCACTTGCTGTTACCCTCTTTCCAATACCACACTCTGGCAGGTAGGTGTCAACATTTCAATCTTTATGAAGTTCCACTGTAGTGCATTTAACAATTGGGTTCTCTCCAGTCCCTTTGCTCCTACTTTAAATGCCGAATATGGGTTGAAGATGGAGTGGCCTTTGCCGAGTAACTGCTCAAACATCGGGTGCTCGGAAAATGCAGTATGTGTGAAGGCAACCACCATCAAGGGGTCATGGCTTTCCTCTTTTAAGCCTTTCAATTGCAACGTCTGGTAAATCGTGTGTTTCAGCAGAGTCTGATTTTACTTTGGAATTGGGACAGATGCAGAATGAAACAGGAATCTCAATCAATATGAATAATATACCAATTGTTGATGAGGGTTCCCTCATATTTAGTGGTTGGTCATTCGGTTGTCTTCGAATGCAGACTACCCCCCGCAACTAATTTTAGGACTTATAAATCTCTATAGTTTGGGTTTAGAGTGAAAGGGGATAGTCGGCTGAACAGAGGATTTCTGAGCTGCTTTTTCTTAGTGAAGACCATTTGTTCTAGAAGAAAAATACAGGGCGCTGGTGAATTTGGAGAAGTGCATGTCAGTGGGGTTGAGCATGGCAGAGGTTCTGACAAAGGGGTAGCTGTTAGCGCTGCAGGAGAGAATAGTACCATGAACTCAAATTCTCAACATGCCATGGTTGACTCCAATTCGGTTGAATCCTCCATTCAAAGTATGTTTTTTCTCTGTTTTTAAATTTAATGATTGAAATTGGGTAGAGTCCATTCCAGAGCATGCATTTTTCTTTTTTTCCTTTGTTTTAAGTTTGAAGTGTCTTTTTAGAAAATTTAAATAGGATTTTATTTTATTTTTATAAATTTGAATTGGGCATACTTGATTAATTTTTAGGGAACATTTTATTACGAGGTCAATCCCCACAGTTGCATTGGCAATGTAGACTCCAATCATGTTCCCTTAGCCTTAGGTAGCAAATTTTAGGACCATCCCTAGCCCAAAAAAGATCCCAATTCTAGGTGTTGCAGGGAGGTGAGACCTTTGGAATTTACTGTGGTTTAGGCCCCAATTATATTTCCCTTTTATCATGGTGTCATGGGTGTGGTTGCGGCAACTATAGGTTCGTATATGGATAATAAGTTGCAAATTACTGGTTTTTGAGACATGATGCATTTCTCTGGAGAGGTAAAGGAATCTAATATTATGTAGAACGGTTTTCAGGAAAAGCTTAGCAGTGCGTTGAAATTATTGTGCTCCCAATTCTCACGTAGGTTGATGGGAAACATCATTGTTGAAGACCACCGGTGACTAAGAAAGAGATCCAATCATATCTTTAGTAGTGTATTTGCATCTTTGCATTATATATTGCATCTTTCTAGGTGATTGCCATAGCAGGGTTCTTATCTGGCATTTTACTAAATTCCTCGTTTCTTAACATAATTTTCCCCAGGGACTCGAGTCTTTTATTTTTTCCGAGGAAACTTAAGTCTTTTGTTATATATCTTCAGAGACTTCTAAGGAAATTGAGAGCATGCCTTTTTTATAGATTTTAAATAGTGATGTTTTTTTTCAATAAGTTGATGAAAGTTCGAGCCAAATATTTTATCATGTATTGAAGGAGCTATTGCAAGAAAATTATCTTAAGATATGGTATGAGATCACATCATAAGATGGTTGTAAAACACATCATAGGGGATTAGGATTATATGATATGAGATGATATCATATCCTGGTTGAGGTATGATATGAAATCATATCTTCAGATGGTTGTATAACACACTCTAAGAACATATGGTATGAGGTCAGGTCATATCACTGTGAGGTATGGTAATGAGATTGGGGTGTGATACAAGAACATACTTCTAGATGGTTGTAGGAGACCTGAGTGAATTGGATGAGGGATGGTTGTAGGAGACCTGAGTGAATGGTTAAGGAGGGCAAGAAGCTGACATGGTTAAGGATTAAAGATGCTAAACTACATGAATGCAGCAAAATCTTGAAAAAAGTCAGTTTAGTGGTGTCATAATTGCTAATGAATGAATCTGGAATTCACATCATGAGACAAAGGGATACAGACCAACATCAGTCACACAAGAAAGAGGTACGTTTAATTGATATTTCACAGTGGTGCATATGGTATTTTAAACATGGTGCTTATATTAGCTGAGTCACTGTCGTGTAATTCATACTTGCTCCTAAGATTAATTTTATGTGTGGCTTAAGCTTCTTGTTGCAATTAGACGTAATTATAATGAAAAATCTCTACATATTCAGTTATGCATCTTTTATTTGAATTAATCTTCTTTTGATTTTTGAGGTTCTCATGAGTGCTATTCTATTTGAAAATTTTGAGCAGATGGACTATGTGCAGGAATGTTATAGAAAGCAAATCGATCAACTGAATGAACATACTGCAAAAAGAGAATTAGAGTTGGAAAAGATGCACGAGCAGCTAAGGAAGGCACAATTAGATTGTTTCCACCAACTTGTACTTGATTATGCTAAGCTCCCAATCGATATAGGAGTTGTGAATGATGAACAACAAGAACAAAAAATCAAGTAAATTTTCTGTCTGCATATACTTCTTTGAATTTATTTTCATTTATTTTCTCTTTCAAGGAAAGTTTATTATGTAATTGGTAGATGTGGAGAATGTCATTATTCATTCATCACTTGAGTTTATATTAGGTAAAGTGTGTTAAACTTATAAAGAAATATTTCGGTAATAATCACATTACAATGAACAATGTTGACGCGTTTCGAACCAACCAGTGTGGTTCATCATCAGGACATTGATGAACCACACTAGTTGGTTCGAAAAGCGTCGACATTGTTCATTGTAATGTGATTATTACCGAAATATTTCTTCATAATTTAATGATGGATCACAGAAGCCAAAAATCTATAGATGTGTTAAACTTATTTGAATTGTAGGTTTTATGAGTATGGTGTTGTTCATCAAATTTTGAGATATTTTAGAAATCTGCAATTACCCAGTAAAATCAAAGCCTGTGTCCTATTTAAATATATTTTTTAACTTACCTAACTCTGGGCCATTAGCAGAATAACACACCCATTCTTACTATCATAATGTGTTTCCAAAATGCTTAGATCTTGAGAACTAGTTAAACATTAAAATACAAAAAGTAGTGTAAATAAGCAAATCATTCATAGACTTTGGCATCATTTATTGCTGTTTTGAGGAAAGAATTGATTCAAATTACTTCAGCTGCATATGCCTAGAAAATTATTTTTCCTTCCATGCTGGGATTTTCCATCCTGTACACTATTACTCAAAACCTAAATACTATTGGACACCCTTGCACTGTTTTGTACATGGATAAAATAGAAGTGCCCCTTGTTAGGGGCATTCATCATGAAAATGAACTTACCCATTTAGTGAGCTCAGATATATCTCAGGTTGATAATACAAAATAGCTGATGATCATACTAAATGTCCAAGTACAAGGTGGACTCTGCCAAACTGCCAAAATATTTGATAATGGAAAATTTCAGCCCATGAAAAAAACCTTTGGAGTAGGCCTAACACCATATACATACTTGACCCAGACAAAAATAAACGTAGGCATCATCTTCCTTCGAAATATCAACCTTATTAGCCCTCCTATAAATAAACATAGGCATTTCTCATATTTACAGTTCCAACAATTGATTTTTGTAGGCTCTTCATACCATTGTGCTGTTCATAGCAATGGTAAATGTTGTAGCACTTTGTCATGATTTTGTACAATTGAAGAGTTCAAACTGTTCTAAATCCTTGCCTAGGGTAATGGAGTTTTGTAGAGGTTTGGTTGTGAATGTGTCAAGTGTGTACTCTAACCCATAATTCTGGCAGTGTCACCCATGATGAGTGTTGTCCACTGCCTTTTTCTGGAGTGTCAACTATCACCTTAAATTTGTTAGCCCTTAAAGATTATCTTGGTATCTGTCATATACCATCTCGAATTTTCAACATGTTTGGGTGTACAATAGTTCATCTGGTTGAATTGCTTTTATGTCTGAATTGGTTTGAAATTCCTATTCCTTCAATACTATTGGGTCCTTTATGGTACAAAATTTACTAAAATGAGTGCATTATATGTTTCACTCCTGGACTATGAATAGGATCTAGCATTCCCGCTCAGACTATTGAGTTCCGTGAGCTGACAACTCACAGAAATTGCTGTGGTGTTAAGGACAAATACATGGTAAACTTCGAAGTAGATATGCTGAATTTCAAAACATGCTGGTAGTGTAAATTTTTTAGCACCCTAAGAGTTTGTAGTTGGTTATTGAAACATTGTTTAATTCCGACTAACCTTGGAAGTCCATTTTAGGAATTTAAGGACTGTATCTTTAGTTTAGAAGGGATATATTTCGTGATAGGTCGAGAGGATTCTGAGCAATATTTCTTTAAGAGTAGTGAAAATATTGAATCCCATTTGTTGTTGCAGGAAAATACAGGGCATGGACTCTGAATTTCATGAATTGTAGGTGTAGTGTGTTTGATCGTTGTATAATGCTCTTATCAACATATAAAGATAAAATAAAAAATCTATCCATGCTAATAAAAATGCATCAAGTCTCAAGAACCTCAAAATGTTTTCTCGTTTTTGGTGCATAATACAGATGCATCAAGTCTCAAGAACCTCAAAAGTTTTTCTCGTTTTTGTTTTTAGCCTCCAAAGCATATGATGTCTGATTTTATTATTGTTATGATATTTCCCATGTTTCTTTGCAATCCTAGAAATGAACACACCAATGCTCTTCAAATGCCTCAGAGCTCCTCTATATTTTGGTCAGCATCAAGTGACAAGGCACCTCAGCACGATTTCCTAAACCCTGAAAAATGAGCAAAATAGGCAGAAGCTTTTTGTAATGGAAGATGAGATACCAATGGATATTGTCGAGCTAATGGCTAAAAATCAACAAGAGCGAGGTCTATCAAACCTTAAACATTTTCACAGATGAAATAACCTCCAAAAAGAGAGAACAAGATTGAATATGAAATTCCAGCTAACCTTGGAAGTCCATTTTAGGAATTTAAGGAGTGTACCTTTAGTTTAGAAGGGATATATTTCGTGATAGGTCGAGAGGATTCTGAGTAGTATTTATTTAAGAGTAGTGAAAATATTGAATCCCATTTGTTGTAGCAGGAAAATACAAGGCATGGAATCTGAATTTCATGAATTGTAGGTGTAGTGTGTTTGATCGTTGTATAATTCTCTTATCAACATATAAAGATAAAATCAAAAATCTATCCATGCTAATACAGATGCATCAAGTCTCAAGAACCTCAAAATTTTTTCTCCTTTTTGGTGCATAATACAGATGCATCAAGTCTCAAGAACCTCAAAATTTTTTCTCGTTTTTGTTTTCAGCCTCCAAAGCATATGCTATATAATTTTATTATTGTTCTGCTATTTCCCGTGTTTCTTTGCAATCCTGAAAATGAGCACACCAATGCTCTTCAAATTCCTTAGGGATCCTCTATTTTTTGGTCAGCATCAAGTGACAAGGCACCTCAGCACGATTTCCTCAACCCTGAAAATGAGCAAAATAGGCAGAAGCTTTCTGTAATGGAAGATGAGATACCCATGGATATTGTCGAGCTAATTGCTAAAAATCAACATGAGCGAGGTCTATCAAACCTCAAACATTTTCACAGAAGCCATAACCTCCAGAAAGAGAGAACATGATTGAATATGAAAAAGGAGCTATGAGTCAGGTCAATCAACATGGAGGGGGGGGAACAGGTCTCAAGCAGAACACTGCAAAGATTAAGACACAACCCAAACAAATTGTAAAAGTAAATCTGCTGCCCTCATCAAGAAATAAGTGCCAAAGTAGTTTAGTAGTAGACTATGGCCAAATTGATGTTTCCTGGGTTCTAACAGATAAGTAGGGAATTCCATACAACTCATGTGAAGGTGATCTAACCAGGATGCAATCAAATCAGTGGCTCAATCCATGGGAGAAATTCTTTGGATATTTTTTTGCGCCAGTGTTGGATGAAATAGTCTCTGTGTGTAATCTGCCATTTCCTATTGATGGCACTAAATCACATGTTCTTAATACTCAATGTCATCAATATGGATCTTTCTCTACAAACAGTATGGTGGTAGATTTTATGCAGTTCCGGGGAGTATCCCCATATTGTGGCAATATGCAAATGAAAAACCTGTGCAGGGAAGGAACCCCTGCATTACCAGACTTCACAGGTTCAGTGTTTCCAATTATTCAAAATAAATTTGATTCCTCCATAATCATAATGGGAACTCAAATCTAAACCTCACAGGCACTGAAAATCAAAAATTCTTTAATGGGAAAAGTTCAGATTTAGGAAATTCTGGCAAAACATTTGATATTCCATCCGAGCATCACAAAGGAAATGGTATCCCAAATCTCTCAATTACAAAGGATGGGGGTTCAAGTATTATTTATTTCAACGGACAAAGTAACTCGGCTTTATTGCAGCAGGTAAATGCCCAAGCAAGACAACCATTTGGGAAGAATTATTGTTTTCCCTCCACACCTAGGCTGAGGCTAATGGGGAAAAGTGTATCAGTTCCAGCAAATTGTGGAAATGAAGAAAGCATGGTAACAGACAGTAGAGACAAAAAAAAATTCTCCCATCTATCTCAGGCTTCTTGACAAGATCATTTTGGTCGGTTTCACTCATCAGGGGTAACAGAGAGGATTCAGAAGGAAACACTTTCTGGTACTGGAAGAGTGTATACAGGTTCAGAATCCATTCAAGATAGCATTTATATGAATGGAAAAACCACGAGTTCAATAAAACCTATACCTCCTATTCCAAAGTTTAGGCCTTTTGGGCATTATGCCTCAAAGTGGCTCTCTGGAATTTCTATGTCTTCTTCAACAATCACTGGCAATACTAAAGTTGCTCTGGAAGGGACCAAATCTGCCTTGGGAGGTACACTGTTGTCTAGAAAAAAAAGAAAGGAGGCAATGGAACATGCAAATACTTATAACAATGGCAATCTACATATTTTCTCTACCACCCCTCCTACCTTTCAAAGTACGAAGGTTGTAAAAGGGTTAAGTTCTACAAAAGGCTTAAGATCATATAGGTCAGCACCCATGTCTATGCATCGAAAAGGAAACCACGGATCTACTCTTGATAGATTCCTTGAGAATCCCCAACAAAATGTAACAATGGAGGCAGAGAAAGCGAAGGGACCGAAACTGAGCAAAGAAAATGAGCAATCTTCTTTATGTGGAGAAAAGGTTTCCAATTTAGAAATATGCAGACTGAATCACAACCCAGCTGAAATCAGTGTAGCTGGCGAAGAAGACATACAGATTTGGTTATGAACATTTCACTTTATTTAGCAGAGATATTGGACATGGTGAGTGGAAGATAGATATGGAAATCCCACAAGGGAAAAAACATTGGAGAACCATAAAGAAAAATCACATGCAAGAATTCCTCAACCAAAAGTATGGTTATGTTGGTGATCCTGCCAAAAAAAATGTGGACAATCTGGATATTTGGGGTAGGAATTTAGTTCTGTTAAAGAACTAATTGGAAACATTACTTCAAATTTTGTAAGTTTGTTTTCCAAAACATCCAAGGGCTTGTGGTTAACTAATCACACTTCAAACTACATTCAGCTGTGGATGATTACAATAGTCTCACAAGATTCAATCTTATGCATTTTGCTCCTGTATTATTGTGCTTTTGTTGGACTTCATTAAAGACAAATACAATGTTTCTTCAAGCCTGCCAGCATGTATAAACTCATGGATTCTATTTTGAAAAATAAAAATAAAAATTGAAAAACATTATTAATTTGAAGTTAATTTGATAGTTGATTTTGAAAATATTTTGTAAAGATGGAATTGAGGGTTAAGTTGATATTGAAAAAAATTTATTAATTTGGTTGTTAATTTTGAGAATGTTTTGGAATCAGAAGTGGTCCATTTGTAAATATTCCTTACATTTTTCAGAAAAGAGGGTGCATCCTGTCCATGTTTGTAGACCCGGTGTTGCAACATGGCGAAACCAACCAAGTTTGAAGACCTGGTGTTGTAGACATGGTGTTGCAATTTGGTGGAAATTTTTTAGGTGATAAAGGATTTTACATTGAAACAACAATATTTTCAGATGTAGAGGTATTATTTGTTTAATTTATATTTTTCAAAATGTTAGTATATATATAGAAACTATGTGATGGTATATGCATTTTCTAGATAATTACTATTTCAATAAATTTGTGCAGAATAATATGCAGATTGCAAAGGAAGAAATATTTGGATCATATTGCCAGTTCCCAAACCACAACAGATACTGATTTAGAATCCTAGATTGAATTTCCATGAATATATTTGTCGGGTAGAAATCAAATTGCGAATCTAAAAAATTTGATAGCTATTAATATGGTGTAAAGTTGTATCGAAATTTACGCACAGAATACGATAGAATAAGATAGACATCAATTTCAATACACATATCTTGCTTAGCAACTATTGGATCTCTTTAAAAATCTTACGGCGTTTCCTTTGCGACATTTGTTAATGTTGCAATTGCTAGTGATTAATATTACAAAGTTGGAAATAATATGGTGCATGCTCAAAACATTAGCGCTGAAACCTTGGTTTTTTGCTCCATTAAGCTTATGTTAACCCTTCATGACATACTCGAAGCTTCTCGAACTCACATTGGTTGTTTGCATGTTGGAGATTTGGTGACCTCCACAATGTTGATCTCCTTTTAACTCAATGATCCATACCTTGGCAGGCGGTTAGGGTATTATCCCCTCCCTAACCCTCGTTAGAAATCTCATTCGTCACTGAATTGGAACTTGTATTCGGCTCTAGAAATTCAGTTTTTGGTGTGCCCCTGGGAGCCCAATTCTCATGCAACCAGTGTCCAAATGGGAGTTCCCATTACATGTGATTTTTACACAATTGTCTTATGTCACTAGCTATAGTTTTAAACTTATTTTCCCTGTAGTTGTCTCTAATATTTCATCTATATCCCGGATAGATGATGCCATGTCGACTATCAGGTTCAAGGAATTGATGCTTTAGTTGATAAATATGATTTCAGATAGGAATGGTAAGCCTAACTCCAACTCTTCTATCGAACATTTATTATCCTATTTAAATGTGTGTGACAAAATGACTTTTTTATTTATTTTTAGGTTTATTTGGACAAGGAAAAGCTTTCACCCAACATGTAAGACTGAGTTTGTTATTTCTGAGTTGTGAGAATTTGCAGAACCTTTTCATTCATTCAAGTATACTCTTAAGTGGATATCGTTGGTGTTTTGATCACAGGCACAATCTTGTGCTAAGGGTTCCATTATCTACCATATTTAGGTTTTGACTCATAGTTTAATGTTTACTTCCCTTCTCCTCTTTTCTAGGTATTATAGAATACCCATTAGGGTTTATTACAATGGTTAAACAAATTTTGGGTTTGCATGCTTCAGCACCGAGAGGATTACCAAATATTTCCATTTTTTGTTTTAGATTTAGGGTTTAATTTACACTCTATAGAGTCTCATCCTTGAGTCGATCCTTCCTTTGAATATTTAAGACTATAATATGTAAACATATGTATATTTCTAGCACTGTCATCTAAGCCAGGAATCTATGGCATAGTGTGATTTTCTGAGTATTTAATTTTAAAATTTTTATGGAGCCATGAGGTCATATTAACTACCATTTTTCTCTGCTCTGACTATTCATGACAAATGGAAATTCAATGTATTTCTCTGGGGGTTTTCCCTTAACTAGTTTTGTCGGCTTTCAATATTTTAGAATGCAATGGCTTAATTTCTTTTCTTAATGGTATGACTCTGTATGGAATGAAATGATCTTTATGATGTTTGGTTATATTAGGAACACTTGTTTGCAAATGTTTCTTTAGATCCATCCTCGAGTACCGATATTTGTTTAAATTACACTTTGTTTGGTTCTTGACCTAATATTATAGTTGACCTCTTTCATTGTTTGTTATGCACGTCGGTAAACTATTTTCAGGGTTTATGTTAAGAGTTTACTTCTACAGAGATAATCTTGCATGGATTTATGTAAAGAATACACAACATGCATGGTTGCATTTCATCAATATCGTTTTGGGGTTATTTCATGCCCGATATTATGATTGAATCTTGTTCTATTTTCTGGTGAAGAAGACGAGTTATATGCCTAAATGATTTATATGCATGAACTGCGAGTTTCTAATTGAACATTATCTAAGATCTTATTAAAGTACGGTTCTTCTATAGTATGGGTTTCAAAGTTTTCATGATCATTCATTAAATTTCTTCATTTTGTTTATAGATTATTACTGCATATTTACAAAATCATCATTTCTTGCTTGTTGTTATAATTATATTACCATTAACAACTTGTGTGTGTTCTCTGCAACAATTTTGCAATGATTCTGGTAATAATAGCCTATTGGGTTACCCACCTATTTAGGTTTTTATTAATTAATTTATATCCTAATCCCTGATGCCATATCGAATTGTTTGACTTCAACTCTAGACTAATGATATATACAATAACAAGATTCTTTTCTATACCTGTGAATTTGTGCATTACTTATAATTCGTTCACTACAACCTATTCCAGTTCTACTATATCCTCTTTCTTATTCCTACAGAGTACCAATATACTTACTCGACTAAAGAATTAAGGTATGAAATACATGTACAAATTATAGTACTTCCAGCATAGAGTTCCAATAAAGCTACTACAAAGTGCTAATAATCATGTAGTCTAGGGTTACTTGTATGTTGATTTTCTAATTACCGAGTTTGACCATGAAGATAAAAAAGAAGAGTACCCTCCACCCTTCCAATGAGGTCAATGATCACATCTGAATCTCCCCATGAGCCTCTAGTTACTAGCACAATCATGGAAGTGACATGTTTTGTCCTCTTGTAGACCTCAAGGAAGTGACTTGTTTGAATCTCTCCATGAGCCTCTAGCTACCAGCACAATCATGGAAGTCACCTGTTTTTTCCTCTTGTAGACCTCAAGGAAGTGACTTGTTTTGTCCTCTTGTAGACCTCAAGACCTTTCTGACTTGTATTTTCCTCTTGTAGACCTCAAGACCTTTCTGCAGGTCTAGTCCCAATCCTATTTTTGAATCCACTAGGTCCAACCCAACTAAATAATTTCCTTCACCTACAACACCCAGTTGCACTTTTTTTATTTTTTGGTTTTCTTCTTATAGAATAATTTTCCCAAAAAGGGTCAGGACCACATTCTTTCCCACATATCCATTTGTCTCCAGGAAAGGAAGCCAAGAACCATAACCACTTAACCACTTAACTCTCTGGTAGTTAGATAAATTCTTTAGGGTCTCTTCTTTTAAGTTCTCCAATCAAGCTCACTAATTTACAACACATATAATCATATTCTAAATGATAATATTTATGGTTGAATAATTTACTAATTATTTTAGTCTCAACAAATTTATTTAACTTAAGTATCAAAGTCTCAGAACCGACTAATTTATCCAAAAGAAACATAGTAACTTAAGAATTTTCATTGTACTGGGGTGTTACATCCCCCCCCCCCCACACTTATGCAAAACATCATCCTTGGTATTTAGTCCATATCTCTGGAAATAGTTCTAGAGAGGATTTTCTCACAAATTCTTCATCTTCCAAGGTAGCATCTTTCGGGCTCTTTCGGGCTAAAGTACTTCCATTTCACTTTAACCTAGGTGATGTATGACCTCCGTAGTGCTATTTCTCTTCATTAGAAGATGTGTTGAGGTTCTACAAATATCTCTCCATCTAGATCAACTTGTTACAATCAACATACAAAGAAACTAATCCATATAAATATGTATACTTATATCAAAGAAGGTAGCTATAAGATTACCTGAACACTTTGCAAGTGAATCCCATGTCTAGTATATGACTTTGCAAGTGATTCGCATGTCTAGGATCATACACGTATCGGTTTAACAACGATACATGTAACACTTTCTAAAATCTTATGTGACTAGGTAAGGCTAATCGATAAGCCACTGGTCCAATTCTTTCTAATATATGAAAAATGACCGCAAAATCAAGGTACAAGTTTTGCACTACTAGTACATCTCAAAGTGCTTTTCTTAGGCTTGATCCGTACCTACAGATGATCCCCAACTTTGAACTCTCAGAAGGTTCTAATCCAATCAGCATAAGTTTTCTTCTTGTCTTGGGAAACCTTCAAATTTGGTCGAATTCTCTTGACTTCTGGTTCCATCTCTTCCAACATCTCTGGTCTTATCATCAATTTATTTTATGACTACTCCAATTTGTAGGGGTTCTACATATTATTCCGTATAACACCTTGAATGGGCTCATATTTAATGATTTATGATATGTGTTATTATATGAAAATTCTACCAAATGAAGATATTCTTCCCACTTACTGGGTTGTTTCATAAGATACATCCGTAGCATGTCTTTTAGTACTTGATTCACAAGTTTAGTTTTCCCATTTGTTTGTGGATGCTATGTAATGTTGCAATAAATTTGATTTCCCAATCCTATAAATAGAGCTTTCCAGAATGTGGAAGTAAATTTTACATCTCTGTTCGAGATAACTACTTTAGGAATACCATGCAATCAAAACACTTCCTAATATCAGCAACTTGAATTGTCCTGTAAGTAGATTTTAAAGGAATAAAATGAGTTGTTTTACTGAATTTATCTATTACTACCATTATTGAGTCATTATGCTTCTTATATCTAGGAAATCTAGTGACAAAATCAAGTGTAATGACTTCCCACTTCCATTCTAGTATAGGTATGGGTTGCAGAAGACCAACCAAGTGTCGAATGTTTATGTTCAAATTTTACCTACTAACATTAGATACATTTTGTTAGGTATTCTGCAATATATCTATGCATTACGGGAAAAAAATAATAATTTTTAATTGCTGAAAATATTTTTTGATATCCAGGATGAGTAGAGTAAGGAAATTTGTCATCCAAAATTAGCTACGTTATAGAAATTTTGTTGGTAATGTATATTATTCCCCTAAAGGTTAATATTTTGTCCTCATTCACTTTGTATTCTAGCTTCTTTCCTTGAATGATAGCTTGTTGTGCTTGCTTCCATCAAAATTTGTATTCGGGATCTTTTTGGGAAGCTTTTTTAATATTTTTATGAAATTTAAATTCCACTTTATTATAGTAAATTTCATAGATGAAATGTATCATTCTTCTTAATGCATCTGCAACATGAATTTCCTTTACTTTTAAATGTTCAATTTCAAATTCAAATTCTCTAAGGAAAGCATTTCATCTTGCTTGATGGGCATTTAAGTTAGGTTGTTTAAAATAAATTGTGAGACTACTATGATCAGTCGTTAACAAGAATATTTTTCCTAAAATACAATGCATCCATACTTTTAGCGCATGAACCACAAAAATTAACTGCAAATCATAAGCATAATATCTCTGCCCATTTTACTTCAGCTTTCGTGATTCATATGCAATCACCTTCTCATATTGTGTTAATACTTTCCCCACTCCTTCCTGACATGCATTTATTCATACCACAAATTTCTTATTTGATTCAACAATCTTAAGCACAAGAGCAATAGTTAATAAATGTTTTAGTTGCTCGAAAATTTGTTGACAATTGTTGATCCAATTAAAATTTCTTCTTTTTAATGTAAGAAAGTGATGGTTTACGAAATTCGAGAGAATCCTTCGATGAAATTGTTGGTAGGATCCTACCAGGACCATAAGATATCATATATCAGCTATACTTTTTTGGCATTGGTGATTCCATAATGGTCCTAATTTTCTAAGGATCAACTGTTTTTTCCCTCTGCTGAAATCAAATGGCCTAAATACTGAATTTGGCTTTTGTAGAAATCACACTTACTGAATTTTGCATACAACTGATGATCCCGCAGAACTTGCAGAATTATGCGTAGGTGCTCCTTATGTTCTTCGAAGTTTTTGAATAGATCAATATTTCATTTATAAAAATCAAAACGAATTTATCCAAGAAAGGATGAAAAATGTCATGCATCAGGCTCATAAAAGTTGTGGCGGCATTGGTCAACCCAAAAGGTAATACTACAAACTCGTAGTGCCTATAAAGAGCTCTGAAAGTTGTTTTGCAAATGTATTCATCCTTGACATGAATATCATGATATCCTAATCGTAAATCAATTTTAGAGAAAAATGTTGCACCATTAACTTGATCAAATAGATCATCAATTCAAGGAAAAAGATACTTATTTGTAATGGTTAATTTTTTAAGTTGCCTATAATCAATGCACATTTGTAAGGTACCATATTTCTTCCTTACGAATAACACCAGAGCTCCCCAAGGGGACACACTGGGCTGAATATATCCTTTATCCAGTAATTCTTGTAGTTTCAATTTTAGCTCACTTAATTCAGGCACACTCATGCGATAAGGGGCTGTAGACACTGGTGATGCTCCAGGAATTAATTCAATGGTAAAATCAATATCAGTCTTTGGATGCAGCCCTGGTATATTTTCAAGAAATACATCAATAAACTCTTGAATTATTGGTATGTTCTCCAAATTAGCAATCTTATCTTTGGAGTTGGAATACCCCACCTGAACTGCATAAATCATACAACCTTTTCTGATACATTTTCCCAATTGAGAAGTAGTAATTGGACATAAATTCATGGTTTTGTTAACCCCTTGGATCTCTTGTCGAGTTCCATCTTTATCAAGGTAGCTAATAGAATTATTCTTACAATCTGCCAAGAACCAATGTCCCTCCAACTAGTTCATCCCAAGCAATAGATCATAAGACACCAAAGGAAAAATATTCGGTTCTTCCCTTATGTATTGATCCCCAACTTCGATGGTATAAATTAGTACCTTGACACTCACCATTCTCTTAGCTCCAGTTGCTAATTGCACTAGCCAAGGGTGTTTAAATTTTTGGGTTTGCAAACAACATTTTTCTACTATGTTGTGATTGATGTAACTTAAGATTGCACCAGGGTCTACTAAAATAGACACAAATTGATTAAATGTCTTACCTTCTAGCTCTATCATGGTAGGTTGATAATTTTATTGAAGTTATTCTAACACCTCATTGATCCTAGGCATGCTCCTTTATACATCTCTGACCATTGATGCTTCTTTCATGATTAGTTTTGGCACGATCAGGAAATTTTTTATAGTAATGTGGTTCCCCGCAACCCCAACACTGCAAGGGGGCCTTTTTCAATTCATTGGGTTCTGGCTTCATGGATTCCTCGGTAGGCCTAGCCTTTTTTTGGAATTTGTGTATTTGCTTATTTTTCCCAAATTGTTTGTTTAGTGGATTCCTATGTGAGTTCTTGAAATTTGTAGATTTAGTGCCTTTGAAATTATGAAAATTATTTTGTCCCTTATTTTGAGAACAATTTTTTCTGGTGTCTCCCTTATGGTTTTTTTTTTTTGGTAACACATTGCTTTGTCCATGTTTTTTGGACTGTCAAATTCTATCCTTTCCTTCATGAGTGCAGGCAGACTACTCAGGAAATGTTATACTTTAGCTTTTTCCTCTTGGAGATAAGGCACATATCATAATAATTAGGTAAATTTAGTTACATATTCATCCATATTAAATTGTCACAATCTTAAATCATGGAATTATTTTTCCTTTTCATCGTAGAAGCATTCCGTCAAGTACCTGTTTTTGAAGTGTTTTTGAAATTCCTCCTAGGTTACATTTTTTTCATCTATTCCTTGTACTTCCTTGACCTATTCCCACCATAAGGTCGATTTTATTTGAAGCTGATAGATGGCTAACTTGGCCCTGAGATTAATATTGTATTTGTAGTACTGATAATATATTTTCATATTGATAATCTAAGCTTCTCTAGATTCTTCTGCTTCTCTATCAAAAAATGGGGGTTTAATATTTCTGAATTCCCCTTGTAACTCCATATTCTATGTCTTTGATTTTCTTGGCTTTGAAACAATGCCTTAATCCTCTTCATTATTAGCTTTATTTCTATCACTTATTTATGTATGAATTTCTTCTGGATTATCCTTAGTATATTGTTACTTCTCTCCTTCCTCTCGAGTTTCATGCTCAGGACTTGGTTGATAGGTTCAATTATTTTTCCTATTTGAAAGGCTCTTTAAAATCCTTTCTTGTTCACGCAGTAGTATTTCATTATTTTTACTTACTCAAACCAGTTCAACTTGAAATTGATAAAAAATCTCAAGTAACCTACTTGTTTGGTGCTGCTATTATTCTAGTAACCTTCTTGTTTGGTTTTTTTGTTCTATTCCTAGCTGCACCCACATTTACGAATTTGATTTCAGATTTATAATGGGACACACTCTCATTGCTTATTAGGTTGGAACCTAACCTAGAAATCCTCTCCTCATCGTGGTTTGTCATTTTCCCACTTTCCTTATTTCTAACATTGTGCACAGTTAAACACACTCATCATTACTACTAGTTCTCAATCAACCCACCCTATTGAAACCATGCTTTGATACCACTTGTAACACCATCCAAAAAAAAAAATTCCAGCAAGGTAAATAGCTATGTTTTAACCTTATTTAATTACGACATGTATACCTATTTGTTAGCCTATTAAAGTTAAATTGGTAGCACCTCACATGATAATAATATAAAGTTTTCAAATCTATGATGTACAAACACACACACACACACACACATAAATTATTACTCACCCACATGGAAATGGAAAAATTATGCTCACCAATACCATTCTATAGGCTTAAATATGATATTTATGTTTTATGCTAATATTTGGATTAATATTAAAAAGTTGGAAATAATATGGTGCATGCTCAAAACCTTAACATTACAACCTTGGTTTGTTGATCCACTAAGCTTATGTTAATCCTTTGTCACATACCCAAAGCTTCTCAAACCCGCATTAGTTGTTTGAACGCTGGATATCTAGTGACCTCCACATTGTTGATCTCCTTTTGATCCAACGGTCTTGGTACTTTGGTAGGTGGCTAGGGTATTACAACCTCCCTTTTGATCCAACTGGATATTTTTGTTTTTTTTATCACAGGTACAATCCCATCTTAAGGGTTCCATTCTCTACAATATTCAGGGTTTGGCTCACAATTTAACAATTACTTCCCTCCTACTCTTTTCCAGGTATTCTAGAACACCCATTGTGGTTTCTTATTGTGGTTAAACAAATTTTTGGTTTGCATGCTTCAACACCAAGAGGGTTCGTAGATATTTCCATTTTCCATTTTATATCTAGGGTTTAGTTTACGCTCTGTAGAGCTACTTGAACTTGAGCCAGTCCTTCCTTTGAATATTTAAGATTGTAATATGTAAACACACACACACACACACACACATATATATAGATATTTCTAACATTGTCATCTAGACCAGACTTCTATGGCATAGGGTGATTTTCTATGGTTTCACTTTTAAAATGTTTATGGATCCATGAGGTCGTATTAACTACTAGTTAGCTCTGCTCCAACCATTAACAAAAAATGGAAGTTCATTGTATTTCTCTAGGGGTTTTCTATTAAGTAATTGGTTATGTTTACTTTCAGTATTTTAAAATATAATGGATTACTTGATTTTATCAATGGTATGACTTCATATGGAATGAAATGATATTTGTGATGTCTGGTTATATTATTAAAATTTGTTTGCATATGAATGTTTAGATGCACCCTCAGGTACCGCTATTTGTTTAAATTGCAGTTCGTTTGGTTATTGACTTAAGATTATAGTTGACCTCTTCATTTCTTTTTATGCACGTTGGTAAGCTATAGTCAGGGTTTATGTTAAGAGTTTACTTCTACAGAGATAATCTTGCATGGCTCTTTGTAACGAATACAAAACGTACATGGCTGCATGATGTAGGAGCATTAAGGCAGAGCCAGCAATGTGACAAAGTTGGTCACATGTTGTGGCTTGGAAAGAGGGTTAGCAGTCCTAAGCATTTGAAGACTTTGTCTTTCTTTATTTTTAAAGTATTTTGTTTAATTTTAATTTGGGATAACTTAGCCAATGTAATTTGCATAATGGTTAATTTAGGATTAGTTGAGAATTTAGTTTAATAAGTTGAATGAACTATTTTGGAAACTAAATGACAGTTTCCCAACGATATGGGGATTTTGGAGAAGGATAAAATCAAACCAAAATCCACCATTACGGGGTTTTGCCATCTGTCGAGAGAAATAATAGATAAAGAAGCAGAATTAAATGTAAAAACCAGCTGTTAGAGGGTTTGGCTCTGTGTTTTTTTCATTTTCCATATTATCTAAGTGTTTTTTATTTTGATCGGGATCTCTGTCTTTTAAACAATATTTTCATTTTCAAATAATGTCTAAGTGTTTTTGTGCTTCATTGGGCTCCATGTTTTAAATTAATTATTTGAATCTTTATTGA
Source organism: Pinus albicaulis (assembly GCA_034641835.2). Lineage (NCBI taxonomy): Eukaryota > Viridiplantae > Streptophyta > Pinopsida > Pinales > Pinaceae > Pinus > Pinus albicaulis. Next base: position 577,818,570 of record CM076576.1, on the reverse strand, counting down.
AGTCAAATTCTTGTATTAAATATGCACAACGAGAACAAAAATTGAATTGCAGGCACGTCAAGGCCTTAATGTTACATTTTCCTTTGTTAAATTGTGTATTGTGCTTACTGCAGAACAAACCCCAATCGAACTTGGAGGTTTGACGAGGACCGTCGATGCGAATTTGATCAATGGTGATAAACGCACGTCACAACCAAACATTATCACACATCGCAAAGAATAATAAACAACAGTAAGGGTTCGTACGTTAAAGGATTTAGTTTGCGATGTGAATTGGTACAAAGGAGAAATAGTGCAGGCTATCAGATCTATTCGAGATCGAATGATGGAAGTTGATATTGGAGATCGAAAATTGAAATTCATGAGGTTTAAAGATAAGAGCCATCACAAGGGAAGTTAAAAAGTTTGCGATGTGAAGTGCAGAAAACCGCATGTCAATGTGGTGCAACATCGCATCGCGCATAATTTAAGGTTTAACATTAAGAGCCATCACAAGGGAAGTTAAGAAGTTTGCGATGTGAAGTGCAGGAAGCCATGTGTCGACGTAGCACAATATCGCACCGCGCAAAATTTAAAGTTTAGCGCTTAACATTTCAAGGTTAAGTTGTGGGGAATGCGAAGTGTGACTATCCGTTGATTGGTCGAATATTACAGTGGGACTCTCTAGGAAGAATTCTGAGGGTTTGTATTTCATTTGTTTTGTGTGTGGTATTGGGTATTTGTTTAAGTTTGAATATATGATAAATTCCTCACTGTTGATCACATAAGTAAGTATGTATGTGTCTTAAAGAACTCCCTTTTCGCAACATTGTTCTAATCTATTGCAATGGGTTCACATCAATTTATATCAGAGAAATTTTTTCTTCGTAAGTAAGGATGGAAGTAGGAAGAAGAGGTCGGGGAAGAGCTGAATTAGGGAGAAGAGGTCAAGGAAGAGTTGCAAGAGGAAGAGCATATGAAGGGTTGCGCGAAGAGATTAGAGTATTGTCAGCATGTTTAGCAACAATAGAAGCAAGAAAGCATAGGGACCCAGAAAATGGAGATGATAGTGAAGATGAGGAGCCAGAGGCACAACCGAATGAGCAAGAGAATGAGCCACCAAAACTCAGTTTACTGATATCTATTTTGATGGCTAGCAGCAAGACGAACCAAAGCTTTCCAATTATGATGGCAGTTTATCCACTGAGGCACTACTCAACTGGATAAGTGAGTTGGATAAATACTTTGAATATGAGGAAATTGGTGAGGACATGAAGATCAAGTTTGTTGTAATTAAGTTGAAAGGGCATGCTGCATTATGGTGGGACAGTGTCTAGGAAGACAGGAGATGACTGAACAAGCCTTTTATCAGGAGTTGGGACAAGATGATTGCAAAAATGAAAAGAAAGTTCCTACCTAAATATTACCAATTTTCCCTTTATAGGAAAGTGCAGAACATGAGAAAGAGAACAATGACTGTAAAGGAATACACAGAGGAGTTCTATAAATTAAACTTAAGGGATGGGTATGCTGAAGATACACTGGAGAAGACAACTAGATTTTTAAATGGTATCTAGATGGAAATCTTGGATGAGATCAATATTTTTTCCCAAAAAACTATAGAGGAGGCATACCAGTGTAATTTGAAGGTAGAGGAAAATATTTCCAGGAAGAAAAATGAAGGAAGAGGACGTTGTTCCAGAAGAGGAGGAGGACTGTCCTATGGCAAAGTTAGAATTTCTGACAGTGATGAAGAAGGCAGCAATTCGAAGACTTCGGAATAGACTGAGGAACAAGGTAACACCATAGGTGGAAGGCCAGACCAGTGAGGAAGAGGTAATGGCAGAGGTAGGGGAAATAACTACCAGTGTTACAGGTGTCACAAATGGGGACACAGGTCGATTGAATGTCCTGAAAATGAACCAGCTGGATAGAGAGGAGAATATGTTGCTCAACCCGATGAAGCAGAGGCAATACCACTAGAAGTGGAGAATGTTCCTGAGATAGGAAAATCCTTGGTGTTGAGCAAGGTTTTACTAAAACCAGCCAAGGAGGTGGTTGGCCTAACACAGAGGAACAATTTGTTTGGGACTGCATGTAAGTCACATGGAAAATGCTGCAAATTGATCATACATAGTGGAAGCACTGACAACCTGGTAACCACTGAGATGGTGGATAAATTGGGTTTGAATAAGTCAAATGATCTGACTCCATATAAGGTGTTTTGGTTGTAGAAATGACACCAACTGCTGGTTGATGAGCAGTGCGAGGTGGATTTTCACATTGGAAAGTACAAAGACAAGGTAACTTGCGATATTATGCCTATGGAAGTGTTCCATATTCTGCTGGGAATACCATGGCAATATGATAGAAAGGTCGTCCATGATGGGCAGAAGAATTGTTATAGATTTGTGATGTATGGGATAAAGCATACGCTAGTTCCCATGAAATAAGAAGAGACTGTATATTGATGATAATGAAGTGAATTATGGAGTTGTGTGAAGGCCAAGAGTAGTATTAATTCATACACAAATTGTTGATTTTCCTGTGGAAATACAGGACATGCTACAAGAGTTTAATGATATTGTGGTAGATGATCTACCAGATAAATTACCACCGAAGCGGAGCATTAGTCACCACATTGATATTATTCTAGGAGCCAGTTTTCTAAATAAGGCTGCCTACCGGATGAGTCCAAAGGAAAATGCGTATATCAAGAAGCAAGTGCAGGAGTTGTTGGATAAAGGAATGGTTCGGGAGAGTTTGAGCCCTTATGTTGTTTCGACTGTTTTAGCTCCTAAGAAAGGATTTGAATGGCGGATGTGCATAGATTCTCGGGCAATAAACAACATCACCATCAGGTATAGGTTTCCTTTACCTCGGATGGATGATATGATGGATTTTTGGAGTGGATCATCATACTTTTCAAAGATATATTTGAAGAACGGCTATCACCAAATCAAGATTCGAGAAGGTGACGAATGGAAGACAACTTTCAAGACCAATGAAGGTTTCTACGAGTGGATGGTCATGCCTTTTGGATTGAGAAATGCACCCAACACATTCATGCGCTTGATGAATGAGATCTTGAAGGAATTCATTGGTAAGTTTGTGATTTTATATTTGGATGATATACTTATTTTCAGTAAGAAGAAGGAAAAACATTTACGACATGTCAGGTATGTGCTAGAAAAATTGTAGCAAAATAAGTTGTTAATGAATTTGAAAAAATGTTCTTTTTGCAAAAAAGAATTGATTTATCTAGGTTTTGTAATTTCTGGAAATGAATTGAAGATGGATCTAAAGAAGGTTGCAACCATAGTTAATTAGCCTTCTCCCAAGATTTTGTTTGGAGTTAGAAGTTTTCACGAATTGGAAAGTTTCTACCAGAAGTTTATTAAGAACTTCAACGGTATTTGTGCACCTATGTTAGATACCATTAAGAAGGAAAATCAACCTTTTTATTGGATGGAGTCTGTTGAGAGGATTTTTCAGTTTTTGAAGAAGAAGATTACAAAAAAACCAATCATGAAGTTGCCAAACTTCAAAAAAAATTTCCAAGTTCGTTGTGATGCTAGTGGGATAGCGAATGGTGCAGTACTCAACCAATAATATAAGCCAGTAGCATACTTTAGCGAGAAGTTAAATGAGAGTAGGTAGAAGTATATGTCTCATGAAAAATAATTTTATGCAGTTGTCCAAGCATTGAAGAATTCGAGACATTATTTTCTGGCTTAATGAGTTCTTTCTATTTTCAGATAATTCTGCGTTACAATATATTATGCAACAGCATAAGCTGAATCATAAACACGTGAAGTGGGTGGAGTACTTACAAAGTTTCACATTTTTTTTTAAACATATTAGTGGTCAGGCCAACAAAGTGGGAGATGTGTTGAGCAGGAGGAATCTGATCTTTCAAGAAAGTGCAGTGCAAGTATTGGGATTTGAACATCTCAAAGACTTGTATGAAGTGGATGTAGATTTTAAGGAGGCTTATGAAGCTTTCCAAAACCCACTGTTGAGGGATAATATTCCATGGTTGGATTATAACATATAGGAGGGGTTGTTGTTCAAATGAGGGTAGTTGTGTATTCTAGAATATTCTATGCGAGAGAACTTAATCCAGGAAAAGCACAATGGAGATTTGGTTAGAAATTTTGGTATAGATAAGACCTTGGATCAGCTGGGCCACTTTTACTATCAGCCAATAATGCGAAGGGATGTAGAGAGGTTTGTAATTAGATGTAAGGTGTTTCAACATGAAAAGGGGCATAGTCAGAATGCAGGACAGTATACACCCTTACCAATTCTGAATAGACCATGGGACTCAGTTAGCTTGGTCTTTGTATTGGGTCTACGAAATACACATAGGGGATAAAATTCCATCATGGTGGTGCTGGATTGTTTCACCAAAGAGGCACATTTCATTCCATGCAGAAAGACAAGTGATGCCACACATGTAGCACATTTTTTATTTATAGAGATAGTTAGATTACATGGCTTGCCAAAGGCCATCATCTTGGATAGGGATGTAATGTTCACAGGCCATTTCTAGCGAACATTGTGGAAGAAGTTAGACACAAATATAAATTTCAGTTATGCTTACCATCCAAAGTCAGATGGGAAAACTGAAGTTGTGAATAGGAGTCTGGGAAATATGGTGTGGAGTCTAGTTGGTGAAAATTTCAAACAGTGGGATTGTATGCTCGCAAAAGCAGAGTTTTCTTACAATGACTCACCCAACAGAAGCACGAGAAGAGTTCCTTTCCAAATCCTATATGGAATGCAACCACGTGGAGTATTTGAGCTGCAGGATTTGGGTAAGTTACAATGCAAGAGTGTTGATGGCGAAGATTTCACAAATGCATTCAGTGATCTACATTAATAGGTCAAGTTGAAGCTACAAGACATCAGCCAAAAGTATAAACAGTGAGCAGATTTAAAAAGGCGGGAGGTACAATTCGAAGTAGGAGACATGGTACTGGCACATTGGAGCAAGGAGAGGTTTCCTAAAGGCGAATACAAAAAATTAAAGATGAAAAAGATCGGGCCTTGTATAATTCTTCTGAAGTTTTTTGCAAATGCTTATGAGTTGCAGTTACCTCTGGTTGTAGGAATCTCACCCATTTTTAATGTGTAAGATCTGTACCCATATATTTATGTTGATGAAGTCAAAAGTTCAGAGAGATGAACATGGGACACCTAGGATGAAGAGAAAGCATGGATTAAATAAATTCCTCCAGCACAGCCTATGGAGATTGAACATATTTTGGACACACAAGTGGCCAAGAAGACACATAACAAATACTATATGAAGTATCTGGTCAAATGGAAGGACCATCCTCAGGAGGAATTTTCTTGGTTGGACGATACCCAGATTCAAGGTGCAGGGTATTCTATTGAAGAGCTTATGGACAAGAGCCATGAATTTAATTTACCCCGAGAGCCTGATATAGGAGCATTAAGGTAGAGCCAGAAATGTGACAAAGTTGTTCACATGTTGTGGCTTGGAAAGAGGACTAGCAATCCTAAGAATTTGAAGACTTTGTATTTCTTTCTTTTTTAAGTATTTTGTTTAAGTTTAATTTGGGCTAACTCAAACAATGTAATTTTCATAATAAAAGAATTTTTAATTTAGGATTAGTTGAGAATTTAGTTGAATAAGTTGAATGAACTATTTTGGAAACTGAATGAAAGTTTCCCAAACATATGGGGATTTTGGAGAAGGTTAAAATCAAACCAAAATCCACCATTGCGGGGTTCTGCCATCCGTCTTGAGAAAGGAGAGATAAACAAGCAGAAGTGAATGTAAAAACCAACTGTTAGATGGCTTGGCTCTGTTTTTTTTTCATTTTCCAAATTATCTAAGTATTTTCTATTTTGATCGGAATCTATGTCTTTTAAACATCATTTTCTTTTCCGAATAATGTCTAAGTGTTTTGGTGCTTCATCGAGACCCCTGTTTTAAATTAATTCTTTGAATCTTTATTGAATTCGAATTCCTGTATTAAAGAAGCACATCGAGAATAACAATTAGATTGCAGGCGCGAAAAGGCATTAATCATACATTTTCCTTTGTTAAACTGTATATTGTCTTGACCGCGTAACAAACCCCAATCGAACTTGGAGGTTTGACGAGGACCATCGATGTGAAGATGATCAACGGTGATAAATGCACGTCATAGCCAAACGTTATCTCAGATTGAAAATAATAAGAAACAACAATAAGGGTTCACAGGTTAAAGCATTTAGTTTGCTATGCGAATTGCTACGAAGGAGAAATAGTACAGGCCGTCGGCTCTATCCGAGATCAAATGGTGGAAGTTGATACCGGCGATCGAAAATTGTAATTCGTGAGGTTTAACATTAAGAGCCATCGCAAGGGAAGTTAAAAAAATTTCGATGTGAATTGTTGTTATGAAACCAACTCCAATAATAGAAGAAAAGAGAGATCAATGCCTTAGAAATTAGCCACTTCGATGGGGTAGCCTCCAATACATTACATAAATGAACAAATCTTGGATGATTGAAATGAAAAAAACCTCCTTTCTATATATACGATTCCATGAGGCCACAATGTAATCCTAGCCGACGTAACAATAATAATGTAAGGGCACAATAATAACAATATGGGGGTTACAAGGGTACAACAATAACAATAAGGGGGTTACACTAGCAACAATAAGGGACTATACTATTAATATAGGGACCTAACATGCTCCTCTCCTTCAAAAAATTATTGTCCTCAACACTTGAGTAGCTCTGGGTTCTTCTGTATAAAATTCTCATTCTCCCATGTAGAATCTTCCATGGGTAAGTTATTCCATTTGATGAGATACTCTGAAATTGATCGATTTCGTAGCTGTCAAGTTCTTGTTTCCATGACTACTTCAAGTTCCAATATGCTTTTTTCTTCCTCATCAAGTTATAGAAATATTGTTTGAACTAGAAGTTTGTTCCCTATAACCTTCTTTAAGCATGAAACATGGAAAACTGGATGCACTTGCGAAGAAGAAGGAAACTCCAATTTGTATGCCATAGTACCAATATTTTGAAACACCTTGTAAGGACCATAGTACTTTGGAGATAATTTATTATCCTTCTTAGCTTGCTTGAGGGACATTTGTTTGTATGGTTGTAGTCATATAAATACCTAGTCTTCGACATCAAAGCTTCTCTCGCTGCAATGTTGATCTGCTTGTTGTTTTATTCGATTTTGTGCCAAATTTAGGTTATCCTTTAAGATTTGGAGAAATTCTTGTTGATTCTCGATGTGATATTCCACTGCTTGAACCCTATAATTTTCCCTTAAAGAAGATGTGATGGACGGTGGATGATATCTATAAAGTGCCATAAATGGGGTCATTTTTGTTGCAGTATGGAAGGAAGTGTTATACCACCATTTAGCGAGAGGTAACCACTTGACCCATTGTGCTTTCTTATTAGATAAAAAACAACGAATATATCCTTCCAAAAATTTATTCACTATCTCAGTTTGACCATCGGATTGAGGATGATAAGATGAGCTATGAGCTAGTTGAGTACCCAAACAAGAAAATAATTTCGTCCAAAAATTTCTTGTAAAAATAGGATCTCTGTCACTTACAATAATCTTTGGGTTTCCATGTAGATTTTGAATTGTTTCCATCAATGCAGGAGCAACTGTACTTGCTTTAAATGGATGAGATTCCTTCGGACATAGGTAAACCTGTGACAAAATCCATTGAAATCTGCTCCCAATGCTGAATTGGAATGGATAAAGGTTGTAGAAGACCCGGGGTCTTAATTGTCTCAACTTTATTTTGCTTGCAAACCAAAAATTCTGCCACAAACTTTTGAATATCCGATTTAAGGCCATCCCAAAAAAATTCTTTCTTCACCCCGTGGTAAGTTTTTAAAAATCCTGAGTGTCCTCCTAAAGGAGAAGTGTGCAATTTGAAAAAAATCTTTTGTTTTAGTTGGGAATTATTGCAAATATATAAGCGATCTTTGTACCATAAGGAATCATTTTTCCAACTAAATGTATCAGATGTACTAGGATCTTGTTGCAAATTTTGAATGAGTGTCCACACTTCTTCATCCTTCTTCCATTCATCCCTTGCTTCGGTTATCCAATATAGTTGAATAATAGAAATGGCACAAACAAATGCTTCCACCTCTTCATCCTTTCTTGAGAGTGCATCTGCAACAACATTTAGCTTCCATTTTTTGTAGATGATTTCAAAGTCATAACCGAACATCTTTGTGACCCATTTTTACTGCTCTTCTAAAGATAGTCTTTGTTCCAAAAAGTGTTTAAGACTATCATGATCAGTTTTTACCTTGAAGTATCTTCCCATTAGGTAATGTCTCCATTTCCTTAGTGCATGTAGTATTGTCAACATTTCCTTCTCATAAATAGCCTTTTGTAAATACTTTCCTTTGATTGGATGAATTTAAAAAGAAATGGGTCTTCCTTCTTGCATTAAAACAACACCAATTCCATTTCTTAAGGCATCACATTCCACAATAAACGTTTTTGTGAAGTCTGGCGTAGCTAATACTGCTGCTAGGCACATTGCCTCTTTAAGATGTTCACAGGCCTTAGTTGCTTCAGGAGTCCATAAAATGCATATTTCTTCAATAATGTTATTAGAGGTGCTGCTATTCTCCCATAATTATTAACAAACTTGCGATAATACCTTGTTAACTCGAGAAATCCGCGCAACTGCTTTATGGTTTTTGAGACTTTCCATTCCTTGATGGCTTTAATTTTGTTAGGGTCTACTTTAGCACCCTCATGAGATACAATATGACCCATATATTCCACCTCTTGTACTCCAAAGAAAAATTTTGATGTTTTTGCATATAATTGTTTCTCCTCCAATAGTTTGAGCACCCTGTCAGCATGTTCAACATGATCCTTCCAAGACCTACTGTAGATTAGTATATCATCACAAAATACTAGCACAAATTTTCTAAGGAAGGGTTTGAAAATGGAATTCATTGACCCTTTAAATTTAGAAGGTGCATTGGTGAGGCAAAAAGGCATGACTAAAAATTCATAATCACCCTCATGAGTTCGAAATCTTGTTTTCGAAATATCTTCAGTCTTCATTCTAATTTGATGATATCATGAGCGAAGATATAACTTAGTAAAATAAATTTCTCCATGTAATTAATCTAATAATTCATCAATCACAGTAATAGGAAATTTGTCTTTAATAGTGAGCTTATTGAGCTCCCTTTAACCCAGACACATGCGCCATGATCCATCCTTCTTGTGCACCAATACTGCTGGAGCAGAGAAAGAACTTTGACTAGGTTGAATTTTACCAACCTCTAACATTTATGCAATCATACGTTCAATTTCGCTCTTTTGGAGATAATGATATGTGTAAGGCCTAATGTTTGGAAGAAAACTTCTTGGAATCAAATGAATAGCATTATCATGATCACGAATAGGTGGGAGTCCTTTGGGAGTTTCAAAAACCTTGGAATGATTGTCCAAGAATTTTTGGAGATCTAGAGAAATAGATGATTTTGATGTTGGAACTTGTGCAGCACACTGTAAATGTGTCTCTCACTGCTGTATTTCTAAGAAGTTTTTTTCACAATATTATATCTATTATATTCTTGGATCTAAATTTTGTACACCTTATAATTTTTTTCCTTTCCCTTTCTAAACTTTTTTTGAAAAGTTCTTGAAAATTAAAAACTACCGTCCCCAAAGATTGCAACCATTGTACTCTTAGTACATCATCAACACCTCCCATAGGAATGGAAAACATTGGACTATTCACTACATATTCCCCCATGGTTAGCTGACATATAGTATTTATTTGAGAAATTTATAGTTCCTCCATTTTCAACCATCACTTCACATTCTGGTGATGGGTATAGGAAACAATTCAATTCCTTGGCTACCTTACAATGAATAAAATTATGGGTACTACCCAAATCAATCAACACTATTACCTTTTTCTTCTTGATATGTCCTTCTATATTGAGAGTTTGAGGAGTGGTAATGCTTGCCAATGCACTACACGGTATGGTCAGACTCATTTCTTCTTCTTCTAGGGTTGGTTCCTGGTGTATATCCTCTTCTTTTGAAGTTTCTTGTTCATTTTATTCTTCCTCTTCACAATCTATGTAAAATAATTTCTTCTAAGCACACTTATGACCTTTAATGTATTTGATATCACAACTATAGAAAAACCATTTTTCTTTTTTTTCTTCCAATTGTTGTGGTGTCAACCCTGTAGGTTGTGGAAGTCTAGTAGTAGCAACACTTCCATATTTATAGATGTGAGAGGTAGGATTCCTTGTCGCCATAATTTTACATTCAATTTTTCTTCCCAACTTGAATGCCTTCTCCAATGAATAAAGTTCCTAAATGTGAAATTCATGTTGTATGTTATCCTTTAAAGTCCCTATGAAGAGATAAATCCCATGTTCCTCTGGAATATCAATTACCCTTATATTCAATTTTTGGAAGTCCTCAATGTGCTCCCCCACTGAAACCTTTTGTTTGAGATTTATCAATTGGCTAAAGAAGGTGTTGCTCTTTGTATCCTCATAATGTGCTATCATTTCCTCCATAAAAATTGACCAAGTGACAATTTTTTTACGAGTGCAAATCCGTCAATCCCATAGAAATGTATTTTGTTCTAAATGTAAAGTTGCAATGTGTACATTTTGTGTGTTTTGCACATTATTGAGATCAAAATATTGTTCCATTTGTAGTATCCATGTTACGGGATCCTTGCCATCAAAATGTCTCATATCCATATTTGGAATATGGTGGTTCTTCCATCCAACATTAGAGTTTATGAAATCACGATTAACATTTATTTTGTTCTCATCATGAGTCTCCTCTACTATATTTTTGCCATTAGGAAAAATTTAATGTATCAACTTTGTCAAACGTTCCATGTCTTCTTTTAGATCATTCTTCATGTTTTCCATGTTGTCTTTCATTTTTATTCCATGTCATCCATCTTCGCTTCCACGCCTTTCTTCAAAACTTCCATTTCATTTTTTGTTGCTCTTTGCGAGAGCGAAATTTGGTGCACTTTCTCTTGTAATTTTGATAGATCATGTTGAAATTCTTCATCTTCATGAGTCATAGTAGAGTAATATGAGGGCTTAATGGGTGTTGAATTATTTTTAGGAGGCATTTTAGAACCCAATACTGATATCTATGCTCAATAGGCCTTTGGAATCACTTAAAACAGATTTTTCAAACAAGACTTATGCAATTTGAAAAAAAATACACACCTTTTTCTTGATTTTGAGGAGCTTGACATTGAAACTGAATTATCTCTATGATTTCGGATATTCAATATCTGAAACTCGGCCCTGAATTAGCCCTCTGAAGCTTCTTTTGAATTTCAAAAGTCTGACTTGATTTAGATTCTCAAAGACAAAGTTATGCTCAACCCCCTACGATAACCTAATTATGGATTGGTTCAGTAGATTGAATTTGTACGACTTGCCATGTGTCACTGTTTTCTCCTTCTACTCTGAAATTGATACAAAAGAAATTAAAGTTTGTGTACTTGTGGCCACCTTTTACATAATTCCAATCCAATGCTCAGAGAGACAGTTATGATTATTTTCCCACGATCACCTCTTTGAGATTAAATTTGGGAGCCTGAAAAATCCCTAACTTCCATAGACCCTATCTCTGAAAATATTGTGAATCAAGCTCTGAAATTTTTCCATGACTTTCATCAGGATTGTAGCTTCCCTCTTTGAATATTTCAGCTTCTGAACCCTCGTAGAAACAAATTTATAGCAAAAATTCCAGGAGAACTTATTTTGGTTAAATTCAAGAGCCTGCAAAAATCCCTAACTTGCACAGATCATATATCTGAAATTTTTCCACGAATTTCCTCAGGATTTCGGCTTCGCTTTGTAAAAATTTCAGTTTTTGCACCTTTGTAAAAAAAACGTTATATCGAAAATTCCACAATGACATGTCTGGAGCAGCAAAAACTTAGAATCCAAAGTTCTAATTACAAATGTTATGAAACCAACTCCAAAAATAGAAGAAAAGAGAGATAAATGCCTTAGAAATCAACCACTTCGGGGGGGAAACCTCCAATGCATTACATAAATGAATAAATCTTGGATGATTGAAATGACCAAAACCTCCTTTCTATATATAGGAGTCCATGGGGCCACAATGTAATCCTAGCCGACCTAACAATAATAATGTAAGGGCACAATAATAGCAATATGAGGGTTACAAGGGTACAAGAATAACAATAAGGGGGTTACACTAGCAACAATAAGGGACTATACTAGTAATATAGGGACCTAAGAATTGCGGAAAACCACGTGTCAACACGACCCAACATCACATCGTGCAGAATTTAAGGTTTAAAATTAAGAGCCATCGCAAGAGAAGTTAAAAATTTTGCGATGCGAAGTACGGGAAGAAATGTGTCGACGTAGCGCAACATTGCACCGCGCAGAATTAAAGTTTAGCGCTTAACGTTTCAAGGTTAATTTGTGGGGAATGCGAAGTTCTACTACTCGTTGATTGGTCGGAGGTTACGGTGGGACCCTCCAGGAAGAATTCCGCGGGTTTGTATTTCGTTTGTTTTCTGCGTGGGTTTGTTATTTTTTTAAGTCTACATATATGATAAATGCTCCATTGTTGATCACATAAGTTTGTATGTATGTGTCTTAAAGAACTTCCTTTCCGCAACATTGTTCTGATCTATTGGAACGAGTTTGCATCACTTCATTTCATCAATATTGTTTTGGGGCTATTGCATGCCAAAGATAATGATAGAATCTTATTCTTTTTTTTGGTGAAGCAGACAGGTTATATGCCTAAACCATGAGTTTCTAACTTAACATTACCTCAACTCTTATTAAAGTATGGATTCCTTTATAATATGGGTTTTTAATTTTTCATGATCATTCATTAAATTTCTTCATTTTGTTTATAGTTAATTACTGCATATATGTAGACTCATCATTTCTTACTTTTTATTATAATTATATTACCATTAAGAACCCATGTGTGTTCAATGCAACGATTCTAGTAATAATAGGATATTGGGTAACACACATATTCAAGTTTTTCTTACTTTATTTCTATCCTAATCCTTGTCGCCATATCGAATTGTCTGACTTCTAGTCTAGACTAACGATATCTACAACAACAAGATTATTTTCTCTCCTTGTAACTTTGTGCATTGCTTATATTTCGTTCATTACAACCCTGTTCCAATTCTGTTATAGCCTATTTGTTATTCCTACACAGTACCAATATACTGACTTTACTCAACAATTAAGGTATGAAATACATGTACAGTTTATCGTATTTTCCAGTAGGGAGTTCCAATGAAATAACCACATAGTGCTAATAATCATGCAGTGTATGGTTACTTGTCTTTTGATTTGCTAATTATCGAGTTTGACCAGGAAGCTAAAAAACAAGAGTACCCACCACCCTTCCAATGAGATTGACGATCACGTATGAATATCCCCCCGTGCCTCCAACTACCAGCACTGTCGTGGAAGTGACCTATTTGGTCCTCTTACAAACCTCAAGACCTTTCTGCAGGTCCAGTCCCAAGCCTATATGTGAAGTATTCCACCGGGTCTAGCCCAACTCAAGAATCTCCTTCACCTGCAACACCATGCTGCAATTTCCTTATTTTTGGTTTTCTTCTTCGAGAATAATTTTCCCAAAAAGGGTCAAAACCCCTTTCCTTCCCACTGAGATACATTTATCTCCAGGAAAGAAAGCCAAGAACCATAACTGCTTAACTATTTGTTAGTTAGATAACTTCTTCATGGAACTAATTTACCCAAAAGAAACATAGTAACTGAGTAAAGTTCATTGTACTGGGGTCTTACATGTTTTAATTTATTATTATTTTTTTTGTATAATTTAATTTTTAAATTTGATAAGAAATATGATTCATAAAATAATTATTCATTTTATTTGTATTTGATTTGTTTTAAATTATATATATAATTTCACATGAAAATGATGATGATGATTAACATCTATTGAGACTAATGTGGCCTATGTCACATTAAGAAAGCAAGAGATTAAATGGGAGTCTTTAATATTTTATTTCTATGATAAAAAGGAAGAGAAATGTATGTTCCTGGGTTAGTTAGTTCTCGTGACTTAAGTGGAGAAAGTTGATAGTTTGGCTAATGTTTTAGATTAAGATAGTTCTCGTGACTTAAGTAGAGAAAGTTGGTAGTTTGACTAATATTTTAGATATGAAAATGCATGTGAGTAAAAAATAGACAAAATCGAAACTAAAATGTTTTTCATATTCAACTTTCTTATTATCTTAAAAGTAACAAATTCTTCATCCCAAAATTTTTTGGAAGTACCAACCCCAAATTTTAATCGAATAATAATTTGTTTCCTACTCTTATTATCCATGTAAAAATGTTATTATAACTATTCAACATTAATTTAAAATTTAATAGCAGTTCAGGAGTTAGTTGAACATTACACCCACTTATTTAAAAGTAATTAATTACGTCGATAGGCGTACCCCCTATTGGAATTGGCTAATTTAATATTTTTGTTAATTAATATTTTTCATCCGATGATCTCGATTGAAAGATGCCGGTATATTCTGGTCATCGCCACTAAATCAATGGATGAAATTCAAACAACTAACTTCCTTGCCTATCTAAATCACATGTTTAAACAATACTTAAATTAATTTTTTACAAAACATGATTAAAAATTTACTATGCCATTTGTTGACTGCCACCTATCAAATTAAGAAATCCTCCCATCCCATAACCACCATGTTGATGGGCATGTTGCTGATTACAAGCTGTGCTTGTCTCCTCGTAGACAATTTGGGGATCTCCCATAACCATGTTGATGGGCACGTTGCTGATTACAAGCTGTGCTTGTCTCCTCATAGACGTGTGGGGATCAAAACGGATACGGGGAATTTAACAGTCACGTGAACTCGACATTGTCATAGCCATCTGGAAATACCGGTGAGGCGCAGGCTTATAACTGTCGGTCCCATAATTGCCAACGGCTGATGGAAGGTGCATCGACTTATAGGACGTGCCATTAAATTCCAATGACATGTCAACGACAAGGCCAATTGCGGGAGACTGTAAGAATATGAATTAACACTTCATTTTGATTCATGGTCAATCAACCCATAGATAAAAATTATAGGAGAATTAATTAGCATGGAATAATTGGCGTATGGCAGTCACTAAAATAAAATATTGATGCCCTAGAAATGCTCTGGAAAACAGATCTTGATCTGCCTAATTCTAGACTTTGATTGAATTTAAACCATTTTTATGTAATTTTGGAATTCGCAATGAATATGACTTGGAAATCGATGATTAATAGGTTCCACGGAGTCGTGACTGGTAGTTGAACTGACATGGAATTTTTTATGTGTGAATCAGTGGGAGGTACAAAGAGTAATGGGGCACCACTCGTGCTGCTACAAAAAGAAACTCAAGAAGGGTTTGTGGTCTCCGGAAGAGGATGAGAAGCCGGTGCGCCATATTACCAAATACGGTCATGGATGCTAGAGTGCAGTGCCCAAGAAAATTGGTAATGTTTGCTCAGTCACTTTGATGGAAAAAAAAATAAAAAAATCAATCGCATAAATAAATAATTTCCATTTTTTACTTGTGTTTCTCGCAGGCCTCCAACATTGTGGGAAGAGTTATAAGCTTCGATGGATCAACTACTTGAGACCAGATCTGAAGCAAGGCACATTCTCTACACAAGAAGAAAATCTCATTTTTGAACTACATGTAGTCCTCAGGAACATGTAATGTCAAAAACCCAAGTAATGGCGGAGTTCATTATAGTTGTGGATTAATGTTGGGTGCAATTATAATATTGAAAAACAAATTTCTTGCCACACAGGTAGTCTCAAATAGCAACACACCTTCCCGGAAGAACTGATAACGAGATCAAGAACCTATAGAACTCGTGCATTAAAAATAAGTTGAGGCAACAAGGCATAGATCCTAACACGCACGGGCCTCTCAGTGAGGTGAATGCCGAGGCAGGGGATTCTAAAAATGAGACATTGCCAATACATATTACAACAGACTCCAAGTCTCAAGATCTAGTATCTAGTGACAACATTAATAACCATAACCACGGTGCCCTAAATTCTGCCATTTTTCCAATATCATGGCAGCAACTTCAGAACACTAAATACCCCGTACTTGGTGACAGGACAGTGGCCACGATGCTTAGTACTCCACTGTCTGATCTCAAATCCCACTGCAGTTCTGCAATTCTGGATCAAATTTAGTACAAATTTCAGTGCTACAGGTTTAGTTAGTCATTACTAATTTTCATAGGTTTTGATATTCCATAGATTGATTTCTGAAATTCTCATCACAAAATCACAGTCGTGGCTGAATCAGATGTGATAAAATTATAGTAGTGATCATGTCCAGTGTCTAGGTTATAGCTAATTTAATTTTTAATTTGTTGATCTGTAAGTAGGTGAGATACAAAAAATGAAGACTGAAAGAAAACAACACATATTATATATACATATTATATAATACTTGGGGTCATGAAGCTCGTCGGCGACCCAGATTAGTGATAAAATAATACGCATGCATGCATTGTTCATATTTGGCTCAAGTATTGTTTCAGACAAATTGATTCTTCTGGATTTCTGTGTGCACTAGAAGCATAAATGTGTGTTAATTTTCAACAATTTTGTGAATTAATAAAGCTGCTGCAAATGTTTGCAGAATTATATAATTGAAGGGAGAATACTATGTTGTTTTTTCATTATTTCCCTTTGTTTCCTTGGGGTTTAGGCCGTTTTCTGAATCTAGCAGGCTCAATATGATTTTAGGTAAATTGTTAAACTCCAGAGAGAAAAATGAAAAAGTCTTGGCTGCCATTCGTTATTTATTTAAGTATATTGATATTTTTATATTGAATTTTATTTCTTTGAAAATATTTTGCTTCACTCATCATTTGTTGATATGTTAAAACAAAAAAATGTATTTTATTTTATTATACAACCAATGATTTCTTTCAAAGTTTTCAGTTTTCTTTTGTTTTCACAAATCCAACTTTGGGTGTAGGAATTATTTTTCAATCATGCTATTATTTATGGAAAAGATACGTAGGAAGTGAGTTAGGTCCCTATATTACTAGTATAGTTCCTTAATGTTATTAGTGTAACCCCCTTATTGTTATTATTGTACCCTTGTAACCCCCATTTTGTTATTATTGTGCCCTTAAATT
Organism: Pinus albicaulis; assembly: GCA_034641835.2. Lineage (NCBI taxonomy): Eukaryota > Viridiplantae > Streptophyta > Pinopsida > Pinales > Pinaceae > Pinus > Pinus albicaulis. Next base: position 577,801,346 of record CM076576.1, on the reverse strand, counting down.
ATAATTGTTAGGTCGGCTAGGATTACATTGTGGCCCACTAGGATTACATTATGGCCACATGGACTCCTATATATAGAAAGGAGGTTTTTTAAATTGTATCATCCAAGAATTTTTCATTTATGTAATGTATTGGAGGTTTCCCCCTTGAAGTGGCTTATTTCTAAGGCATTGATATCTCTTTTCTTCTACTTTTGGAGCTGGTTACACAACATTTGGTATCAGAGCTTTGGATTCTAGGGTTTCGCTGCTCCAAACAGGTCATCATGGCATTTTCGCTATAAATTTTTTTCTTTTAGAAGCTAAAATTTTTAGGGCGCGAAGCCAAAATCCCAAGGAATATCATCTAAACATTTTAGGGCTTGGTTTGCAATATTTTCGGAGATATGATCTGTGGAAGTTAGGTCTTTTTTCATGCTCCTAAATAGGTCATTGTGGAATTTGTGCTATAACTTTTTTTCTACGAAGGGTCAGAATCTGAAATTAATATGGAGCGAAGCTGAAATCCTGAGGAAATTCGTCAAAAAATTTCAGATCTTGGTTCGCAATATTTTTGGACATGTAATATGTGGAAGGTAGTGCTTTTCAGGCTCCTGAATTTTATCTCAAAGAGGTGATCGTGGGAAAATATTCATAACTCTCTCTCTGAGCATCCGATTGGAGTGCTGTAAAAAGTGGTTGCAATTACATGGACTTTAGTTTCTTGATATCAATTTCAGAGCCTAAGGACGAAACAGTTGACATGTGGCAAGTCATACAAGTTCGTTCTACTAAACCAAATAATAATTAGGTCATTGTGGGAGATTGACACAACTTTCTCTTGGAGAATCCAACCGGGGCTCAGACCTATGGCATTCGAAAGAGAACTCGTGAGGGCTGGCATCTCTACCAAATTAAAATATTTAAGTGCTAAAAAAAATCATTGAGATAATCCAATTTAAATATCGAGCTCTTCAAAAGCAAGAAAAAGGTGTGTATTTTTTTCCGAATTGCATAAGTCTTGTTTGAAGAATAAATTTGAATTGATTCCAAGGGCATATTGTAGAATAGATATCAGTATTGGGTTCTAAAAGATGCCCCGTAAAAATAATTCAACACCCATTAAGCCTTCAGAAGGCTCTACTATGACTCATGAAGATGAAGAATTGCAACATAATCTATCAAAATTACAAGAGCAAGTGCAACAAATTTCAGTCTCGCAAAGAGCAACAAAAAATGAAATGGAAGTTTTGAAGAAAGACGTGGAAGCTAAGATGGATGGCATGGAAGCTGGCATGGAAGCTAAGATGGATGACATGAAAGACAACATGGAAAACATGAAGAATGATCTAAAAGCAGACATGGAAGGTTTGACAAATTTGATACAAGAAATGTTTCCTAATGTTGAAAAGATAGTAGAAGAACCTCATGATGAGAACAAAATAAATGTTAATCGTGATTTCATAAACTCTAATGTTGGCGGGAAGAACCACCATATTCCAAAAATGGATATGAGGAAGTTTGATGGAAAGGATCCTGTAACATGGATACTAAAGATGGAGCAATATTTTGATCTCCATAATGTGCAAAACACACAAAAGGTACGCATTGCAACTTTACATTTAGAACAAAATACATTTGTATGGTATCGATGGCTTTGCTCCCGTAAAAAAATTGTCACTTGGTCAATTTTTATGGAGGAAATGATAGTACATTATGAGGATACAAAGAGCAACACCTTCTTTAGCCAATTGATAAATCTCAAACAAAAGGGTTTAGTGGGGGAGCACATTGAGGACTTCCAAAAATTGAATATAAGGGTAACTGATATTCTAGAGGAACACAGGATTGATCTCTTCATAGGCACTTTAAATGATAACATCCAACATGAATTTTGTGTTTTGGAACCTGATTCATTAGAGAAGGCATTCAGGTTGGCAAGAAAAATTGAATGTAAAATTATGGCAACAAGGAAGCCTACCACTCACTTCTATAAAGAAGGAAGTGTTTCTACACCTATATTTCCACAACCTACAAGGTTGACACCACAAAAATTGGAAGAAAAAAGAGCAAAAGCGCTTTGCTACAATTGTGATAGAAAATACACTAAAGGTCACTAGTGTGCTGAGAAGAAATTATTTTACATAGATTGTGAAGAGGAAGAAGAAAATGAACAAGAAGAGGATATACACCAGGAACCAGCCCTAGAAGAAGAAGAAATAAATCCGACCATATCGTGTAATGCATTGGTAGGAATTACCACTCCTAAAACTCTCAAGATAGAAGGACATATCAAGAAGACAAAGGTAATAGTGTTGATTGATTCAGGTAGCACCCATAATTTTATTCATTGTAAGGTAGCCAAGGAATTAAATTGTTTCCTATACCCAGCACCAGAATGTCAAGTGATGGTTGCAAATGGAGGAACTATAAATTGCTCTGGAAAATTCCATAATATCAAGCTAACCATGGGGGAATATGTATTGACTAGTCTAATGCTTTCCATTCCTATGGGAGGTGTTGATGTTGTACTAGGAGTACAATGGTTACAATCTTTGGGGACGGTAGCTTTTAATTTTCAAGAACTTTTCTTGAAATTTTTTTTAGAAGGAAAAGAAGTCGAATTGCGAGGTATTGAAGGGAAGCCGGGAAGGATAATAAGCTCTAATGTCATGACAAAGCTTCTAAAGAAACAACAACAAGGTGTAATTGCACAATTATGCTCACTAGAAGTTCCGACATCAAAATCATCTATTTCTGCAGATCTCCAACAAGTCTTGGACAATCATTCCAAGGTGTTTGAAACTCCCAAAGGACTTCCACCTATTCGTGATCATGATCATGCTATTCATTTGATTCCAGGAAGTGTTCCTCCAAACATCAGGCCTTATAGATATCCTTACTTCCAAAAGAGCGAAATTGAACGTATGATTGCAGAAATGTTAGAGGCGGTATAATTCAACCTAGTCAAAGTTCTTTCTCTGCTCCTGTAGTATTGGTACACAAGAAGGATGGATCATGGCGCATGTGTCTGGCTTATAGGGAGCTCAATAAGCTCACCATTAAAGATAAATTTCCCATTCCTGTGATTGATGAATTATTGGATGAATTACATGGAGCAATTTATTTTACCAAGCTGGATCTTCGTTCAAGATATCATCAAATTAGAATGAAGACTGAAGATATTCCAAAAACAACATTTCGAACTCATGAGGGTCATTATGAATTTTTGGTCATGCCTTTTGGCCTTACCAATGTACCTTCTACATTTCAAGGGTTGATGAATTCCATTTTCAAACCCTTCCTTAGAAAATTTGTGTTGGTATTTTTTGATGATATACTAATCTATAGCAGGTCTTGGAAGGATCATGTTGAACATGTTGACAAGGTGCTCAAACTATTGTGGGAGAAAAAATTATATGCAAAAACATCCAAATGTTTCTTTGGAGTACAAGAGGTGGAATATCTGGGTCATATTGTATCTCACGAGGGTGTTAAAGTAGACCCTAACAAAATTAAAGCCATTAAGGAATGGAAAGTCCCCACAAACATAAAGCAGTTGCGAGGATTTCTTGGGTTAACAGGGTATTATCGCAAGTTTGTTAAGAATTATGGGAGAATAGCAGCACCTCTAACAACATTATTGAAGAAAGATGCATTTTCATGGACTCCTGAAGCAACTAAGGCCTTTGAAGATCTTAAAGAGGCAATGTGCCTAGCACCGGTCTTAGCTACGCCAGACTTCACAAAAACCTTTATTGTGGAATGTGATGCCTCAGGAAATGGAATTGGTGCAGTTTTAATGCAGGAAGGAAGACCCATTGCTTTTTAAAGTCATCCAATCAAAGGAAAGTATTTACAGAAACCTATTTATGAGAAGGAAATGTTAGCAATACTGCATGCACTAAAGAAATGGAGAAATTACCTAATGGGAAGACACTTCAAGGTAAAAACTGATCATGATAGTCTTAAACACTTTTTGGAACAAATACTATCTTCAGAAGAGAAGCAAAAATGGGTCACAAAGATGTTGGGTTATGACTTTGAAATAATCTAAAAAACAGGAAAGCTTAATGTTGTTGCAGATGCACTCTCAAGAAAGAATGAAGAGGTCGAAGCATTTCTTTGTGCAATTTCTATTGTCCAACCAGATTGGATAACGCATTCAAAAGTTGCAGCAAGATCCTAGTACATCTGATACATTTAGTTGGAAAAATGATTCCTTATGGTACAAAGATCACTTATATATTTGTAAGAATTCCCAAGTAAAACAAAAAATTCTTCTGGAATTTCACACTTCTCCTTTAGGAGGACACTCAGGATTTTTAAAAACTTACCACAGGGTGAAGAAACAATTTTTTTGGGATGGCCTTAAATTTGATATTCAAAATTTTGTGGCGGAATGTTTGGTTTGCCAGCAGAATAAAGTTGAGACAATTAAGACCCCGAGACTTCTACAACCTTTATCCATTCCAAGTCAACATTGGGAGGAGATTTCAATGGATTTTATCTCAGGTTTACCTAAGTCCGAAGGAAAGAGTGTCATCATGGTGGTAGTTGATAGACTTACCAAGTATGCACACTTTTGTGCATTATCTCATCCATTTAAAGCAAGTACAGTTGTTACTACATTTATGGACAGAATTCAAAAGCTACATGGAAGCCCAAGGGTTATTGTGAGCGACAGAGATCCCATTTTTACTGGAAATTTTTGGACGAAGTTATTTTCTTGTTTGGGTACTCAATTAGCTCATAGCTCATGTTATCATCCTCAATCTGATGGTCAAACTGAGATAGTAAATAATTTTTTGGAAGGATATCTTCGTTGTTTTGTATCTGATAAACAAACACAATGGGTCAAGTGGTTACCTCTCGCTGAATGGTGGTATAACACTTCCTTCCATACTACAACAAAAATGACCCCATTTATGGCACTTTATGGATATCATCCACCATCCATCACATAATATTTAAGGGAAAATTTGAAGGTTCAAGTAGTGGAAGATCACATCGAGCATCAGCAAGAAGTTCTCCAACTCTTAAAGGATAACCTGAATTTGGCACAAAATCGAATGAAACAACAGGTAGATTAACATCGCAGCAAGAGAATTTTTGATGTAGGAGATTGAGTATTTTTACGGCTACAACCATACAAACAAATGTCCGTCAAGCAAGCTAAGAAGGATAATAAATTATCGCCAAAGTACTATGGTCCTTACAAGGTGTTGCAAAAGATTGGTACTATGGCATACAAATTGGAGCTTCCTGATTCTTCGCGAGTGCATCCAGTTTTCCATGTTTCATGCTTAAAAAAGGTTATAGGTGAAAATCTTCCAGTTCAAACAATATTGCCAAAACTTGATGAGGCAGGAAAAATCATATTGGAACCTGAAGCAGTCACGGAAACAAGAACTCGACAGCTACAAAATCGATCAATTTCAGAGTATCTCATCAAGTGGAAGAACCTACCCACTGAAGATTCTACATGGGAGGATGAGAATTTTATACAGAAGAACCTAGAGCTACTCAAGCGTTGAGGAAAACACTTTTTTGGAGAGGGGCATGTTAGGTCCCTATATTACTAGTATAGTCCCTTATTGTTATTATTGTACCCTTGTAACCCCCATTTTGTTATTATTGTGCCCTTAAATTATTATTGTTATGTTGGCTAGGATTACATTGTGGCCCACTAGGATTACATTATGGCCACATGGACTCCTATATATACAAAGGAGGTTTTGTAAATTGTATCATCCAAGAATTGTTCATTTATGTAATGTATTGAAGGTTACCCCCTCGAAGTGGCTTATTTATAAGGCATTAATATCTCTTTTCTTCTATCTTTCAAAGTTTTCAGTTTTCTTTTGTTTTCACAAATCCAACTTTGGGTGTAGGAATTATTTTTCAATCATGCTATTATTTATGGCAAAGATACGTAGGAAGTGTAAAGACATGCTATTATTTATCGTCAAAGATACATAGCAAACTTGGTAAAGATATGAATTAAAGTTGACATCAGTTAAAACTTTCAATACATTTAGTATATTTTAATTGAAATGTAATAAGTTTAAAATATAAAATAATAATTTAAAAATAAAATAATATTTTTTAATTAAAAATGTATAAAATTATTGAATTTTATATTGTGCAAAGTTTTAATTATATGAGCGAACATATATAGGATTAGATTTTATTATCATATTTTCGTTTTGCTAAAAGCTGAATCACAAAATAATGACATATATTCAAAACAACAAGTTATAGAGCTAAGATTAAAATTTTAAGTCTAATGTTTATATTCGTAGAATGTTGACTTTATAATAAAATTTATATTATATTTAAAAATAATATTAAATTTATAATATTATTATTATAAAAATAAGAATTGAATTAATATTGAAAGCAATATTACTAATAATACCATTAAATACAATATTAATAATGTTTAAAAAATAATATTTGTAATATTAACAATATTAATAAAGTTTTTAAATTTTTTATTTTTTGATATTTAGTATTATTAATACAATAATATCTACATTGTAATATTAATATTATTAAGAATATTAATAATGTTAAAAGAAAATATTAACATTAATATTGATAAATAAGAATACTAATATTTATTTTGTAATAATTAACAATATAATTATTAATAAAAATAAATTTAAACTTTTATTCACTCTAACAATATGTTATGTGACAAATATTGATTAATCACTAATAATGATTAGATGTATATTGTTAAGGTGGCCATCAAAGATTGACTATATATATATATATATAACAAAATTAACAAAATATAATAATATAATAGGATAAAGTTATTACTAATAATACTTATTTCTGTCTCAATATTATTTTAATGATTAATATCCATTTATTAACATATTAAAACAATTATCAATATCTTTTATATATATTTATATTATAATCACAATATTAATAATATTGAGTCATATGTAAATACTATAGTATATTAATAGTCTTACAAAAATGTCTAATACTGTTAATATTAAACCCCAAGATTTATATTGTAAGCATAAATGTTCTAATGAGGAGGAAACTCATTCTCGGGTAAATTCTATTGTAAATTCCAGTGTTTGTGTTGTGGCTTGCTTGCTTTTCTTCTTGTATCTTTTGCTTCTCTCTTCCCTACTCAATGAGACATAGGTTGAATGTTCTTTATCTCCTATATCCTTACCTCTACTCTTTTCAATCCATCATGGTAACCATAGGCTTTTCTAATATAAATAGACAAATTTACCAAAAAAAAATATTATAAACCCTACCTGAAATATACCCAAGGGATTAATATTAAACATAAGGAAATAAACCCAAGGGATTAATATTATAGATCCAAGATTTTAAATCTAAGTTAGACACAAAATTAGTATTATAAAACCTATTATTATAGACCTTAATAAACCCAAGAGATTAATTTTATAAATACAATATTGTGAAGCTCGTATTAATCACATCAACATAAATATAAATACAATATAAATATAAATATGTTTATATTTATATTGTCACATTCTGACAAATATTGTCTCAATATGAAAATCACCCATGGCCAAACATGGTCATAATTGGTCCAACGTCACATTGTGACAACAATTGTCTCAATGTTTAAATCAAGCATGGTAAACCATGTTTATTCCCCTCGGTTTATAATATTAATAATCATGTGATTTTACTATTTTTTGTTGTCTTTTATAGGTATCCCTTGGCTTTGTTGATCTCTTATGTTTTTAATATTTTTCCCTTTGGTTCCCCAATTCCTTTGGTTTATAATATTAAACCCTTGGGTTTATTAGTTCTTTTTGTTTTAATTATTACTGTTTATTAATTTCTTTGGATTTTATATATTTTTTTATTAATTTTATTTGATCCTTCGACTTTATTAATCACTTAAGTTTATTAATAATTTTTATTTCTAATAATAATTTGTTCGGTAATAGTTTTCTCTTGGGTTTACCAATTCCTTTGGTTTATAATATTAAATCCTTGGGTTTATTACTTCTTTTGGCTTATAATATGAATAATCAATCAATGTCATCCATGATCAAATGTCACGTTCTGACAAATATTGTCTCAATATGAAAATCACTCTTGGCCAACCATGGTCATAGTTGGTCCAACGTCGCATTGTGACAACAATTGTCTCAATGTTTAAATCAAGCATGGTAAACCATGTTTATTCCCCTTGGTTTATAATATTAATAATCATGTGATTTTACTATTTTTTTTTGTCTTTTATAGGTATCCCTTGGCTTTGTTGATCTCTTATGTTTTTAATATTTTTCCATTTGGTTCCCCAATTCCTTTGGTTTATAATATTAAACCCTTGGGTTTATTAGTTCTTTTCCTTTTAATTATTACTGTTTATTAATTTCTTTGGTTTTTATATATTTTTTTATTAATTTTATTGATCCTTCGACTTTATTAATCACTTAAGTTTATTAATAATTTTTATTTCTAATACTAATTTGTTGGGTAATAGTTTTCTCTTGGGTTCACCAATTCCTTTGGTTTATAATATTAAACCCTTGGGTTTATTAGTTCTTTAGTTTATAATATGAATAATCAATCAATGTCATCCATGATCAAATGTCACATTCTGACAAATATTGTCTCAATATGAAAATCACCCATGGCCAACCATGGTAATCGTTGGTCCAACGTCGCATTGTGACAACAATTGTCTCAATGTTTAAATCAATTCCCTTGGGTTCACCAATTCCTTTGGTTTATGATATTAAACCCTTGGGTTTATTAGTTCTTTTGGCTTATAATATTAAACCCTTGGGTTTACTAGAAATTTTGGTTTATAATATGAATAATCGATTAATGTCATCCATGATCATATGTCAGATTCTAAAAAATATTGTCTCAATATGAAAATCACCCATGGCCAACCATGGTCATAGTTGGTCCAACTTCGCATTGTGACAACAATTGTCTCAATGTTTAAATCAATTCCCTTGGGTTCACCAATTCCTTTGGTTTATAATATTAAATCCTTGGGTTTATTAGTTCTTTTGTTTTATAATATGAATAATCGATCAATGTCATCCATGATCAAATTTCACATTCTGAAAAATATTGTCTCAATATGAAAAACACCCATGGCCAACCATGGTCATAGTTGGTCCAATGTCGCGTTGTGACAACAATTGTCTCAATGCTTAAGTCGATTCCCTTAGGTTCACCAATTCCTTTGGTTTATAAAATTAAACCCTTGGGTTTATTAGAAATTTTGGTTTATAATATGAATAATCAATCAACGTCATCCATGATCACATGTCACAGTTTGACAAATATTGTATCAATATGAAAATTACCCATGGCCAACCATGGTCATAGTTGGTCCAATGTTGCATTGTGACAGCAATTGTCTCAATGCTTAAATCAATTCCCTTGGGTTCACCAATTCCTTTGGTTTATAATATTAAACCCTTGGGTTTATTAGTTCTTTTGTTTTATAATATGAATAATCGATCAATGTCATCCATGATCAAATGTCTCATTCTGACAAATATTGTCTCAATATCAAAAACACCCATGGCCAACCATGGTCATAGTTGGTCCAATGTTGTATTGTGACAATAATTGTCTCAATGTTTAAATCAATTCCCTTGGGTTCACCAATTCCTTTGGTTTATAATATTAAACCCTTTGGTCTATTAGTTCTTTTGGCTTATAATATTAAACCCTTGGGTTTATTAGAAATTTTTGTTTATAATATGAATAATCAATCAATGCCATCCATGATCATATGTCACATTCTGACAAATATTGTCTCAATATGAAAATCACCCATGGCCAACCATGGTCATAGTTGTTCCAACGTCGCATTGTGATAACAATTGTCTCAATCTTTAAATCAATTCCCTTGGGTTCACAATTTCCTTTGGTTTATAATATTAAACCCTTGGGTTTATTGGTTCTTTTGGTTTATAATATGAATAATCGATCAAGGTCATCTATGATCAAATGTCACATTCTGACAAATATTGTCTCAATATGAAAATCACCCATGGCCAACCATGGTGATAGTTGGTCCAACATAGCATTGTCACAACAATTGTCTCAATGCTTAAATCAATTCCCTTGGGTTCACCAATTCCTTTGGTTTATAATTTGTTGTGTAATGGTTTTCCCTTGGGTTCACCAATTCCTTTGGTTTTATAATATTAAACCCTTGGGTTTATTATTTATTTTGTTTTATAATATGAATAATCAATCAATGTCATCCATGATCAAATGTCACATTCTGACAAACATTGTCTCAATATGAAAATCACCCATGGCCAACAATGGTCATAGTTGGTCCAATGTCACATTATGACAACAATTGTCTCAATGTTTAAATCAATTCCCTTGGGTTCACCAATTCCTTTGGTTTATAATATTAAACCCTTGGGTTTATTGATTATTTTAGCTTATAATATTAAACCCCTGGGTTTATTAAAAATTTTGATTTATAATATGAATAATCGATCAACGTCATCCATGATCATATGTCACATTCTGACAAATATTGTCTCAATATGAAAATCACCCATGTCCAACCATGGTCATAGTTGGTCCAACGTCGCATTGTGACAACAATTGTCTCAATGTTGAAATCAATTCCCTTGGGTTCACGAATTCCTTTGGATTATAATATTAAACCCTTGGGTTTATTAGTTCTTTTGGTTTATAATATGAATAATCGATCAATTTCATCTATGATCAAATGTCACATTCTGACAAATATTGTCTCAATATCAAAATCACCCATGGCCAACCATGGTGATAGTTGGTCCAACATAGCGTTGTCACAACAATTGTCTGAATGTTTAAATCAATTCCCTTGGGTTCACCAATTCCTTTGATTTATAATATTAAACCCTTGGTTTTATTAGTTCTTTTGGTTTATAATATGAATAATCGATCAATGTCATCCATGATCAATTACCACATTCTGACAAATATTGTCTCAATATCATTTTGACAACAATTATCTCAATGTTTAAATCAATTCCCTTGAGTTCACCAATTGCTTTGGTTTATAATATTAAACCCTTGGGTTTATTAGTTCTTTTGGTTTATAATATGAATAATCCATCAACGTCATCAATGATCATTTGTCACATTTTGACAAATATTGTCTCAATATGAAAATCACCCATGGCCAACCATGGTCATAGTTTATCCAATGTCACATTGTGACAATACTTATCTCAATATTTAAATCAATTCCCTTGGGTTCACCAATTCCTTTGGTTTACAATACTAAACCGTTGGGTTTATTAGTTCTTTTGGTTTATAATATTACGAACCCTTGTGTTAAATATTAATGTTTATTAATTTCTTCAACTTAAGTATTTTTTTATTAATTTTATTGATCCTTAGCCTTATTGGTCCCTTAGGTTATTAATATTTTTCCCTTGGGTTCACCAATTCCTTTGGTTTATAATATTAAACCCTTGGGTTTATTAGTTTTTTTGGTTTATAATATGAGTAATCGATCAATGTCATCCATGATCAAATGTCACATTCTGACAAATATTGTCTCAATATGAAAATCACCCATGGCCAACCATGGTCATAGTTGGTACAACGTCGCATTGTGACAAAAATTGTCTCAATGTTTAAATCAATTCCCTTCGGTTCACCAATTTCTTTGGTTTATAATTTTTTGGGTAATGGTTTTCCCTTGGGTTCACCAATTCCTTTGGTTTATAATATTATACCCTTGGGTTTATTAGTTCTTTTGGTTTATAACGTGAATAATCGATCAATGTCATCCATGCTCAACTATCACATTCTGACAAATTCTATCGCAATATGAAAATCACCCATGGCCAACCATGGTCATAGTTGGTCCAACTTCGCATTGTGACAACAATTATCTCAATGTTTAAATTAATTCCCTTGGGTTCACCAATTCTTTTGGTTTATAATATTAAACCCTTGGGTTTATTAGTTCTTCAATGTCATACATGATTAAATGTCACATTCTGAGAAATATTATCTCAATATGAAAATCACCCATGTCCAACCATGGTCATAGTTGGTCCAACATCACATTGTGACAACAATTGTCTCAATGTTTAAATCAATTCCCTTGGGTTCACCAATTCCTTTGGTTTATAATATTAAACCCTTGGGTTTATTAGTTATTTTGGTTTCTAATATTACTAACCTTTGGGTTAATTATTAGTGTTTATTAATTTCTTCAACTTGAGTAGTTTTTTATTAATTTTATTGATCCTTCGCCATATTGGTCCCATAGGTTATTAATATTTTTCCCTTAGGTTCACCAATTCCTTTGGTTTATAATATTAAACCCTTGGGTTTATTATTTCTTCAATGTCATCCATGATAAAATGTCACATTCTGACAAATATTGTCTCAATATGAAAATCACCCATGGCCAACCATGGTCATAGTTGGTCCAACGTCGCATTGTGACAACAATTGTCTCAATGTTTAAATCAATTCCCTTGAGTTTACCAATTCCTTTGGTTTATAATATGAAACCTTTGGGTTTATTTTAGTTCTTCGTTTATAATATTATGAACCCTTTGGGTTAATTATTAGTGTTTATTGATTTCTTCAACTTGAGTATTTTTTTTTATTAATTATATTGATCCTTCACCTTATTGGTCCTTTTTTTAGGTTATTAATATTTTCCCCCCTGGTTCACCAATTCCTTTGTTTATAATATTAAACCCTTGGGTTTATTAGTTCTTTTGGTTTATAATATGAATAATCGATCAATGTCATCCATGATCAAATGTCACATTCTGACAAATATTGTCTCAATATGAAAATCACCCATGGCCAACCATGGTCATAGTTGGTCCAACGTCGCATTGTGACAACAATTGTCTCAATGTTTAAATCAATTCCCTTGAGTTTACCAATTCCTTTGGTTTATAATATGAATAATCAATCAATGTCATCCATGATCAAATGCCACATTATAACAAATACTGTCTCAATATAAAAATCACCCATGGCCAACCATGGTCATAGTTGGTCCAATGTCGCATTGTGACAACAATTGTCTCAATGTTTAAATAAATTCCCTTGGGTTCACCAATTCCTTTGGTTTATAATATTAAACCCTTGGGTTTATTAGTTCTTCAATATCATCCATGATCAAATGTCACATTCTGAGAAATCTTGTCTCAATTTGAAAATCACCCATGTCCAACCATGGTCATAGTTGGTCCAACGTCGCATTGTGACAACAATTGTCTCAATGTTTAAATCAATTCCCTTAGGTTCACCAATTCCTTTGGTTTATAATATTAAACCCTTGGGTTTATTATTTCTTTTGGTTTATAATTTTACGAACCCTTGGGTTAATTATTAGTGTTTATTAATTTCTTCAACTTGAGTAGTTTTTTATTAAATTTATTGATCCTTCGCCTTATTGGTCCCCTATGTTACTAATATTTTTTCCTTGGGTTCACCAATTCCTTTGGTTTATAATATTAAACCCTTGGGTTTATTAGTTCTTCAATGTCATCCATGATCAAATGTCACATTTTGAGAAATATTGTCTCAATATGAAAATCACCCATGGCCAACCATGGTCATAGTTGGTCCAACGTCGAATTGTGACAACAATTGTCTCAATGTTTAAATCAATTCCCTTAGGTTCACCTATTCCTTTGGTTTATAATATTAAACCCTTGGGTTTATTAGTTCTTTTGATTTATAATATTATGAACCCTTGGGTTAATTATTAGTGTTTATTAATTTCTTCAACTTGAGTAATTTTTTATTAAATTTTATTGATCCTTCCCCTTATTGGTCCCTTAGGTTATTAATATTTTTCCCTTGGGCTCACCAATTCCTTTGTTTTATAATATTAAACTCTTGGGTTTATTAGTTCTTTCGGTTTATAATATGAATAATCGATCAATGTCATCCATGATCAAATGTCACATTCTGAGAAATATTGTCTCAATATGAAAATCACCCATGGCCAACCATGTCATAGTTGGTCCAACGTCGCATGTGACAACAATTGTCTCAATGTTTAAATCAATTCCCTTGGGTTCACCAATTCCTTTGGTTTATAATATTAAACTCTTGGGTTTATTAGTTCTTTTGGTTTATAATATGAATAATCGATCAATGTCATCCATGTTCAAATGTCACATTCTAACAAATACTGTCTCAATATGAAAATCACCCATGGCCAACCATGGTCATAGTTGGTCCAACGTCACATTGTGATAACAATTGTCTCAATGTTTAAATCAATTCCCTTGGGTTCACCAATTCCTTTGGTTTATAATTTGTTGGGTAATGGTTTTCCCTAGGGTTCACCAATTCCTTTGGTTTATAATATTAAACCCTTGAGTTTTATTAATCTCTATTGTTTTTAATATTTCCCTTAGCCTTATTGATCCCTTAGGTTTTTAATATGTATCCCTTGGGTTCACCGATTCCTTTGGTTTATAATATTAAACCCTTGGGTTTATTAGTTCATAGTTGGTCCAACATCGCATTGTGACAACAATTGTTTCAATGTTTAAATCGATTCCCTCGAGTTCACCAATTCCTTTGGTTTATAATTTGTTGGGTAATGGTTTTCCCTTGGGTTCACCAATTGCTTTGGTTTATAATATTAAACCCTTGGGTTTATTAGTTCTTTTGGTTTATAATATGAATAATCGATCAATGTCATCCATGCTCAAATGTCACATTCTGACAAATACACTCTCAATATGAAAATCACCCATGGACAACCATGGTCATAGTTGGTCCAACATCGCATTGTGACAACAATTGTCTCAATGTTTAAATCAATTCCCTTGGGTTCACCAATTCCTTCGGTTTATAATTATTTGAGTAATGATTTTCCCTTCGGTTCACCAATTCCTTTGGTTTATAATATTAAGCCCTTGGGTTTTATTAATCTCTATTGTTTTTAATATTTCTCTTAGCCTTATTGATCCCTTAGGTTTTTAATATTTATCCCTTGGGTTCACCGATTCCTTTGGTTTATAATATTAAACCCTTGGGTTTCTTAGTTCTTTTGGTTTATAATGTTAATCACACATTGGGTTTATTACTCTTTTGAGTTAAAAATATTAATTCTTAGGCTTTATTAATTTCTTAGATTTTTCTGTTTAAAATCTTGATTCTTAGGGTTTATTAATCTCTATTGTTTTTAATATTCATCCGTTAGGTTTATAATATTTATCCCTTGGGTTCGATGATTTATTTGGTATATAATATTAAACCCTTGGGTCTATTAGTTCTTTTGGTTTATAATGTTAATAATCCCATTGGTTTATTAATATCTCATGTTTAAAATACTGTTTCTTATGGTTTATTAAATTATTAGGTTTTTTAGTTTAAAATATCAATTCTTAGGGTTTATTAATCTCTTGTGTTTTTAATATTGATCCCTTATGTTTATAATATTTATCCCTTGGGTTCACCAATTCCTTTGGTTTATAATATTTATAACCTTTGGTTTATGATGACATTGGGTTTGTATTATTAATTATCCCTTGGGTTTATTAATATCTTCAGTTTAAAATATTAATTTTTAGGGTTTATTAATCTTTTAGGATTTTTGTTTTTAAATATTGTTTCATATGCTTTATTAATCGCTTGAGTTTAATATATTAATTCTTAGAGTTTCTTACTTTCTTATGTTTTTGGGTTTAATATTATTAATATATTAATTAATATTATTAATAAATGTTATTAATAAATATTATTAATATATATTATAATATTATTTATTATTAATATATATTTTTAATAAATATTATAATATTATTAATATATATAAAATATTTTGGTGATTTTAATCATCCATATAAAATATTTTTTGATATATAAATTAATGTGTTGGGTAGTGGATATAGGTCTATCGGTGTATATCAACTACAATAGTGAATGTGGTTGTAAATCTATTTTATATATGCCTATCGGCGTATATCAAACACATTAATAAATATAATGTGGTTGTGCTAGTTTAAATTCAACGACAATTTTCCTTCCGTTCGATAATTGATTTAAGTGTTTTGTCCTGTTTATAACAATGAGTGGTCGGAACACGTCTTTGAAAATAATAAATTATATAATCAGTAATTAAATAAATTCTAAATTTTTTACGGAATACTACATCTTATTGTTCTTTGGAATAAAAGTGATTAAACCACATTGCGGAAACCTACACTTTTAAATTTCTTAAATCCTAGAAAATGAATGTCCCAAAACACAGTGATTGAATTAAACAACACATTATTTTATATTTAATTTTCATATGTTTTTTAAATGTATAATTTTTTATTTCATTTTATATTTTTTTATATATTTTTCTTAAATATAATATTTATCGTTTCATTGCACTGCACTCCATAAGATTAATTAAATTTTCTACTTTTTATTAAAATTTAAATCTGAGAATGAACGTGCTTTAAAACAGAATGAACAAAAAGGAGAGTACGAAAATGTTTCAAAACTTAGTTATTTTGCACAAGTTTTTGGTACGCAGGTACTTTGACTATGGAGAAAAAATATCTTGTCCGGCTAGAAGTTTCACTCAAATTTACAGGAAATGTCAACTTCAGAGTGGAAATAATATAATATTTTATTATTACAAAAAAAACATGCGGAACCCCAAAAAAAAAGAAAGGTTATTATTACTTGATTATTTGTGATTTCATGCAACACTATATTATATTCAATTTCGAAATTCAAGTTTGGAAATTTATAAAATGAAACTGACTAACACAATACCCTTTCTCTTTTTTACCATCATTGTAATATGTTGAATCTTGTCATTAAAGCTTCAAGATAGACTTTAAGAAAGTAGACTTATTTGCAATTATTGAACTTCAAGATTTGCAAGAGAAGCTGCCAAGGAATGATTGGCAACAATCTATATTTCTCGAAACTATTGCTACATCTCCACATATTTGTTGCTTTACAGAGCCCATGTAGTCCATCCCCCTCACCTAACATGCATCACTTAGAAAATAAACAAATGGTGCCTTCTTTGCTCAATATAGCTACCCGAAAGGTGAAAATATGCTCAAAATAGGTACCTGAAACGTCAAAACTTGTTGTAGTGAAGCTCCCAAAAAGCTCCAAAGTACCCTTTGAAGATCCCAACGATTTTGGAAAGTTTCCTAACAGCTCCCAAGCTTCCAGGATTGCGGAAGCATGAGGTACGTGCTCTCCAATGGCTAGGAGCAGTACCCGTGTTACTATGAAACGCAAAAGACTTCAAAACATCTAAGAGCCCATAAATGAAAATATTTGTTAAAACTGACAGAAATTTAGAAGTAATTGAATTCATCTATATATGCACAAATTTTACTATCTTTGTGTTACTGCAAAATTAATGTTAATTGGGGTTATCTCTAGTTGTTGAGGGGAAAAGGTTTTTATCTTCTCCACTTATATTCAAATCCTTGCTAGTCACATAATGAGTTATAATGCCTTCATAATTATTGTTTTAATGGTTTTGTGTTGACAAAAAATATATAAACCAAAGGCTTAAATTGATTGTAAATTGGTACAATACATAATAGAGAATGGGGCTATAAGTAGCATATCCCAAAATCTAGGTAACACATTGGCAAATAATGCAATGTCAACTTCTTTAACTAAAAAAGACTTGTAAGTATAAAAATTTGATTTTTCTTTGGCATTTTCAATAAAATATGAATGATATGATTACAACGAAGATTACAACTTTTCATTGTTTTAATTGCATTTTTGAGTTTAAAATAAGCTTCCTAAAATATTTTTAACCTATCAAATTATATTAACTCAACAAATTAAAACTACAATTCTAACAAATTTTGACAAACAAAATTGATTAGAAAAACTGAAAATAAATGAATGTCAAGCATTGATACTATGCTATATTCTGTCAATGCTATTCTCTTCCTAAAACATGTTTTGGAATTGCATTAAACACAAATATATCACTATACCTCCACAAGAAAATGTTAAAATGAAGCCACATTAAAGGAGTTCATGAAGAGGTCTTCTCAAGTTCAACTTATTGGAGGATAATGGAGCCCATTTGTAATAAGTGGTTGAGGTTACATAGGCCAAATACATCCAATTTTATTTTTATTTTTTTTAAACTCTTATTTTTATAAAAATGTTATACCAAAATGAAGGTTTATTACAAAACTATAATTATCATCAAGAAGGGTAAACTTCTATCTAGATTTAAGAGGCCATTATATGAAAAAGAAAAGTTGGATTAATGCTCATGGAATCGTAAAAAAGGGGTAGAATTATGTCTATTATGGGGTTTAAAATTTCACATATTTTTATAGAGGATGAGAGATTTGACATATAAGATAATAAATGTAAGGTTTGAGTTGTACAAGTTTAATGGAAATAATAATTTCGATTGAAGCTCAAGATGTGAGATTTCTTGGTGCAACAAGGACTACATTAGGCATTAAATGGTAAGAGAAATAAAGTTATGAGTATGATTGATTAGGACTAATAAGTTATGGATGCAAACACTCTCAGACCATTTAATTATGTTTGGTAAATAATGAAATTTTCAATATTATTAGAAAGGAAAGAGCAACAAGATTGTGGAGGAGAATGGAGAGCCTTTCCATAAAAAATCCTTGAAAAATCAAGTTTACTTGAAGAGGAAACTTTATAGTTTACAAATTAATAAATGTACTAAAATTGTTGATGATTTTAGTTTATTGAATATTATTATATGCTAGTTAAATAGTATTGATGTATGTAAAAATCAGTGAGGAAGATAAATTAGTCATATTATTATGTTCATTTCCTAAATCTTGGAACCATTTAACAACTTTTCTTTAGCTTTAGTACAACTAATAGTTTTGAGTATGATTCTATTGTTGGTGCATTTTTGTTTCAGGATGTGTGAAGGAAATCCAATATAGAAACCTCCACACTAGAAGAAATGGTGGTTAGGGATCAATAGAATGAAAAGGGGGAGAAATCAAGAGGTACATCAAGATCAAAGTAAAATTGAAAGAAAAATCAACTTAAATGTTACTACTATAATAAATTAGAAAATCTTAATAAAGATGGTAGGAAGAGACAGGAATCCAAGGAAGAGTCCAAAAAAGAAGAAAATGTAGTTCAAACAAGTCTAGGTATGGTAGATGAAGTTTTATCTAGTTAAAGATAATAGTATGAAGAATGATTATTAAGTTTTGGGAATTCACATCACATGTGTCAACATGGAAGTTGGTTTTATTCTTATCAAGTTATTTGATGGTGTTATTGTTCTCATGGAAAATAATATTTTATGTAAAATAGTTGGTGTTAGAAGCATTAAGATCAAAGTGTTTGATGCAATTGTAAGGAAATTCATAGAGGTAAGATATGTACCTAAAATGGAAAAATAATTTAATTATTTTTGTGTTTTTTTCATTCTGTAGATTTCAAATTTATAGGTCAAGGTGGAGCACTAAAGGTGTCCAAGGGTTATTTGGTGGTTACCAAGGCTACAAATAGTAAAAACCTTTACAATATAGAGGGAATTATTAATCTAAGTGAAGCAGTGGTGGTATTTGGTGACAAAAATGAAGCTTCTCATTTGCGGCTTGAGTGACTGGGTGGTATGAGTGAGAAAGGGAAATAAGTGATGATCAAATACAAATTATGTCCAAAATTAAAATCTTTGAATTTGAATTGAAGTAAACATTGTTCTTTTTGATGTTATGTAGAAATTTTTTTAGAGTAGGTAGTCATATAAGTAAAGGTATTATAGATTATATACATCAAAATGTGTGGATATTGTCACTTGATGTTTCTTTTGGAGAATCATCATACTTTGTAATATTTATAGATTATTATTCTAGAAATTTGTGGGTCTATGATGTAAAAATAAAATTTGAAGTGTTAAATTGAAAAAAAATAGAGTTTGGGTTGAAAAGAGAACTAGTAGGACAAACAAATGTTAGAGAATAGATAATGGAGGCAAGTTAACATCTTTGAAATTTGGAAAATATTACAAAGAAGTTGATATTAAATAGCATAGAACCACAATATGCATTCCCCATAAAAATGACATGGTAGAATGCATGAACATAACTCTTGTAGAGAGAGTAAAGACAATCCTCAATGATTTGAAATTGTAGCAAAAGTTGTGGAAAGAAGCACTCACTACAACTTGATGTCTAGTAAATTTGTCACCATTGATTGCCATAGATTGTAAGATTCATGGAGACGTATGGACGAGTCATTGTGATTACTAAAATTTGAATTTTTTTAGTTTTGAACTTTATGCTCTTACTCCTAAAACCCAATGTTCTAGATTAGACCGTAGATCAAAGAGGTATCTCTTTGTTGTGGATGATGATTTAGCTAAGGGATATAGATCGTTTGATCCTACTAGCCACAAAATCATTATTAGTAGAGATGTAGTATTTATTGAATCCCCTCTCCTTAAATAAGGTATTGCAAAAGTTGATATGAAACAAGAAGAAGTACCATTAAATAAAAAAATTCTATTGAGGAATCAACTATCTATAAAAATTAGGAAGAAGTAAGAAATTTATCATGAAGAAGAGTTTGTGGATGTAGAAAATATTCAAGAAAATGTGGAAATACCACAACCAACAATAAGGATATTTACATGAGAAAAAAATCATCCTAAGAGGTATAACGATTATGCTTCATTTATTTCTTTGATTATTAACAATGGGGAACCCTATTGTTATAGGGAAGTGTTACACCATTTTTTGGTCATCTAACTCTTCATCATTAGATGGACCCAAGTACACCATGTAAGACCAGTTTTACCCCAAGTAAAACTGCTTTCACTATGTTAATTAGGAAACTCCAAAAGGAATAATTAATTAAACCATAATTTAATTATTATTCCCAGTCATGTTTAACCCAAAAACAAAGAAATTAATGAGATAAACCCATAGTTATCTTATTATTTTCTAGGAATAATTATTTAAATAATATTCCTTGTTAAATATGACCAAATCAACCACCATTAATCAACTAAATCATTGTTTATTTGATTATATCCCAACCACTTCCTTAAAAAGATAAATAAATCATTTATTTATTTATTTTTCACTAATCAAGGGATTTGACCCAAGTCAAACACCCTTTCCCTCCAACAAATAATAATAAAATATTCCATAGAGGTGGATCTAGATGTGATTAACATTATTTTAATCATGCACCAAGATCTAGAAAGACCCAATATTTTGTTATAAATAGGAGGTTTTTCCCCATCATTCTTCACCTTTTGTTGCATATTAGATCACTCTGGATCTATACACTTGGTCTCATTTCTGCCATTTTGCTCCCATTGAGCTCTACCTTCTATATTGGGTTTTCTACATCTACAAGAGAGAGAAAGCTTAGATCTGAAGTGCTGAGGACTACAAAGAACCCATCCCATTGAGGAGATCTGGATACACCTTCTTGTTTCCTCCCGGGTGCCCTGTAATATAAAAATTCATTCAAAAATCGTGTTCTTGTCTTGTCTGTTGGATGCATGGAGCAAACTCTTTACTTTACTGCTTAATGTCTTTCCATTTATAGATCTGTTTGTTGCGGCACTTTAACTACTAATTGCAGATCTGAAGATTTTTTGCAGCCATTATTGTTGTTAGGGCTATTAGTTATGCGTAGCTAAAGTGGTTCTTTTTCGTACACTTCGACGAAGAATTCATACTAACAAATGGCGACTCCACACGGGTTTTAAATTACGACCGCTGTCGTTTTTCATATTCCTGCATATCCAGCTACTTGAGGCCCTAGGGCTTCTTTCATTGCTTAGTTTTCTCTTTTCATGTCATTTTTATCACATAAAACCCTAAAAAACCTAAAATTTCTAACTTAGTGTGTTTCGAAAGCCTGTTAGCGCGGGTAAGCGACACCGGCCGGCACACAGACGCGGCATTTTATTTGTGGCTTGTTGACAGTGCCTGTACAGCCCAAAACACACGACACAGACGCACTTTTCGACGTAACTCGCGACCCTCAGCAAAATCGGGTCGGAACACCGACACCGCGCTTTTTTTAAACATTTTTTCGCCAATTTTTAAGGTTACTGTCGGCCCTGCCAGGGTCTGCTGCAGCCTCTGCCAGGGTTTTCCAGCCTCTGTCTCAGCCCGCCTTGACCAAGATCTGATTTGTTTTTACTCATCTAAGTGGGAACCCAGCCCCTTAGGGCTTTAGTACCCTCCACTTTTTGTGGAAGAGTTTCAGCTGTTTCAGCCGTCGGTTTCAGAGCTTCAGCCCTTTCTTTTTCCAGATCTGTGACCTCACTTCCAGATTCATCGAAATCAGCCTCTTTTCCTTTCAAATCACCTCTTGTCGTTTTGTTTGGACCTCCCCTAAAGGCCTCTGCCTTGCCCCTCCCGGCTTTTTGCTGATTTCCCTTTTTTTCAGCCACCTTGCCCCTGTCTCTTGGCTGTGATCTGCACCCCTTATCTGCAGCTTTATCCTCCGGATCTCTGTCCCCTTTGACCCTAGATCTGTTGAGCTTCGTTTGTGTGTGTTTCCATAGTTTTTCCCTTTCTTTTCAGCACAGTTTTGAGAGACCCACTTTCTTGGGTTTGATAGATGCATATGTAGCTGTTATTTTTCTGTTATTTCAGCATTTTTATTCTGTTCTCTGTAGGTTTATTTTCAGCTACGTTGCACACTTTTTGCTCTCAACAACGGAAAGGGTTTAAAAATTAAAATTAACGCACACCACACACTGACCTTAAGTGAAGAAGCGCCTGGTTTACACCGCCTGGCAAAGACTCTAAAATCAATCGTCACTGCACCTTATCTGCCCTTGACCTTCTTGTTTTTGTCCCTTTCTGCCCTTGTCGGTTTCCTTCTTCCTGTCATCATTGCGCCCCCAAGGCGCCTTTCCCGGAGACTTCTTGGCCTTCATCCTCAGTTCCCGGTTGATCGACCTGCTCCGCACCGTCGTCGTCGAGCCAGTCCACCTTCGAGTCCGCACTCCGACTCCTCTCCTGATTCCTCAGGTCCCCCTTCTCCTCCCGGTTCTCCCCCTTTTTCCTTCACCATGTCTGGATCAGGGCCCAATGCTAGCGGCCCCAATACCAGCCCTCCTTCTAGCGGAACCATCACAACCACTACTCCGGCCACCCCTGTGCTGCCGTACATTGCAGGCCTCAGCCTCCCCGATTTCCATCAGTTGATTAACGACCCCATTCACCATAATACTACCTGGCCCACTATGCCTACCAAGTTACCCTCAGATATCCCTAAGTTCGAGGGCCTTAATGGCGAAGACCCAACCAATCACGTCCGGTCTTTCCACATGTGGTGTTCCTCCAACTCCATTACCGATGACTCCATCCGTCTTCGTTTGTTCCAACGCACGCTTACCGGCAAAGCTTCTAAATGGTATGTCGAACAGGCCACTTCCTCCCATACCACGTTCGAGACTCTTGCCCAAGCCTTCTTGTCGTACTTCCAGCTCCCTCTCCGATACGACACTGGTACGGAGCTCTTGACTTCATTTAAGCAATCCTCTTCCACACGCCTTTCTGCCCATGTTCAGGAATGGCGACGAAGACGGAGCTTTTGTCGAGCCCCTCCCTTTGAAGATCGGGTTTACATGGACTGGTTCCTTCGCACCCTCCCGTCTCCCATCGGCAAAGATGTCGCCTCTCACTTTCCTCAATCTGAAGAAGCCGCCCTCCAAATAGCTTTAAAGTATGACTTGATCTATGCTCAATCTGGTTATGTTTATACCGTTCTTCCTGACATCCCCCGGCCCGGTGGCGCTAACGCCCCGGGGGCATCTCATTCCGCTGACGGTATTGTTGGATCTCTTTCCCACCCCTCTGCTCACCCTTCTATGAGCCATGGCCCTCCTCAGGGAGGGGCCAGCACCTCTAGCACTCTGCCCCCCTCCCGGCAACATGTATCCAGGATACGGCATGCCTCCTCCTTTTGCCCAACCTCCTGCTTACCTCAATGCTGCCCAACCCAACCCTTACTTTTATCCACAGCCTGGTGCGCCAGCTCCCCCAGCATATGCGTTTCCGCCTCCCTTGCCTCCTCACCACCTGCAACAGCCCTTACAACCCCCTCCCGGGCAAGTATTTGCGCAGCAGGGTGCGTTTAATCCCCCTTCCCAAAGAAGGCGGAGAGGCAACCAGAACCCATCTGCCCCTGGTAACCGAGGACCCAATTCTGGTCAGGTCCCTAACACTAGCAACCAGCCTCAGGGCATTCCGCCCAGGCCGGACAGGCCGCTTCACACAAACAAGCCCTGTTCGTGTTGCGGTGTTTACGGTCACTACACTCACGATTGCCCTCTCTTACCCCAGATGCGACAGATGTGGGAGTCTCAAGCCACATTGCGCGGACAACACACCTCCCCTCACGCTCCTCCTAATGTGGCCACTACCCAGCCAGCTGTGTTCACTGATCCTTTCCCTCAACAGGGATTCGTGGCTACCCACCCCCCTGACAGCCATGCCGCCACCCCCTCGTCCATTTCTGGTTCCTCTGACTACCAGATCCTCATGATGCACTCCGATCCGTCCCCTTCCGTCGACCTTCACCTTCAAACTCGGTCTCGCCAGTACACCAAGCCCCCTGCTCAGTCTGCTCCCGAGCCCCCATCTTCAGGTTCTACAGAGCCTCTTTCGACATCCAGTGGCCCCTTACACATCCCTCAACCCCAAGTTGAGGTTCACCCAAAGATTCCAAAGGGTCCATTACGCCGAAATGCTGCTTCTGGTCGAGCCGCTCAATCGTACAGTATAGTAGATGATTTGGCACAATCCCCTGCTGCCATTTCCACACTGGAACTCCTCCAGTCGTGCCCTTCTCAAAGGAAGGCTCTACTATCTGTCGTGGGCGCTGTTGATCCTGCTGATGACCAAATGATTGTTTTCGATGCCACCCAATCGGACCACCCTCCTCTTCCTCCTTCCGTTGCTTTCCAAATCCCAGTCAAAATCCGGAACGCCACTGTATCCCGGTGTATAATTGATGAGGGGGCATCCACCTGTGTGATGTCCGCTTCGGTTTGGAAGCAACTCGGATCCCCTGAGCTGGCCCCTTCCCCGATCACCCTTCGAGCGTGGGACGGTCATGCCTCCCAGCCTATTGGCCTGTTTCGTAACTGTCCCATCACCCTCGCCGGTAAGACTGTTTGCGTTGATGTCGAAGTCATTGACGCCCCTCTAGACTACAACATCCTATTGGGGCAAAGCTACACCTATTCCATGTCTGCTGTCCCATCCGCGGTCTTCCGTAAGATGTCTTTTCCACATCACGGGAAGATAGTCACCATTGACCAGCTATCGTATCATGAGTCATCGTCTCCGTCCTCCTCCGAGACGACCATCTCTTCTGTAGCCAACAAGCAAACTGTCGATTCCTTGACCAGTGTCTCCCCCGGCGTTTATAAAGATTCCACCTTGCTTGGTACTTTTCCTCACCTTCCTCCCCCTCCCGTTACTGATCCCAGCTTGTCGAATGTTTGCATGATGCAATCGTCTCAGGCTGCCCATAAACGGCCTGCCTCGGCTAGCCCGCACCCTCCTCCCCGCCCTCCGCAACCCGCTCCTAGCCATCCATCTCAGCCAGCCGGACCTCCCCTTTCTGGCCCTCCCCCTATAGCTGGCACCCCCGCACCTCTTTATCCTCCAGGATCGGTCCCTCCTGGCCTTAACCATCTTGGAGCCGTTCCTCCTGGTCATTACCCTGCTGGACAGATCCCCTTCTTGACTCCCCCTCCCGGAGTATATTCCGTCCCCGTCATGGCCACCCTTTCTCTCCCTAACTTGACCTTGGGTATTCCGGTTTGGTACCTTGACCCCCCAGCCGCCACCCCCCTGGTCACCCCAAACCTTACATGGCTTTGACACCGGTTCAACCGGTCCCCCTCGCTTCCTCCATAGCCAACGTGCCCCCAGCACCTCCACAGGACCCTTATCCTGCTGAGTCGGCTCCCGGGAAAAAAGGAAAAGCCCGCAGGGGGGCAACCAAAGACCAAACCACCACAACCACCTCGGCTCCTCCCCCACCCTCGAAGCCTTGTGCCTTATGTGATGTCATCGGTCATGCCACTCATGCTTGTCCCGATTTACCCCGTATTCGCCCCATGGTAAAAGTCGCGTTCCCCGACACTACGGTCCCTGAAACTCCCACTCCTGCTTCGACCGTCTCCAAGAACCCAAAGACTCTCCGCACCAACAAGCCTTGTGCTTTGTGCGGTGTCCATGGCCACTACTCCCATCATTGTCCTCACTTGACGCATTACCGTGCCTCCCTTGAGGTGATCCGCGAGTATGAGGTTGAACAAAATCAATCCGCCTCTCCCATTCTCGCGCAGTATGCTGCAGCCCAGCCTGAGGATTCCACCGATCCCATCCACATTCCCCCCCCTGATGTCCAGATGACGGAGTCTACGGTCACCATTCTTTACCTATCCTCCTCTGCACGACACTTGGAACCTAGCCCGTCTGCCGCCTCCCCCATTGTGTCCCTTGATACTCGAGATCACTCCACTGGTGTCTCTGTTGACCTTTGCAGCCCGAGTCCTCGCCATGTTTCCGATAGCCCTCATACATCACCTTGTTTGAGTTTTGCTCATCCTGCCCCTTCCCCCCGCCATTTCCGCTTGATGACTTCTGCCTCCTCACGCTGCCGTCCTTTCCTTTCATCCCCTCATGTATTGTCTTGTCACACCACCTTGCGCATCCCCCCGTCCACATCCTTTATCGGTTACGCCGATGGTGCAAGTCGCTACTCCAGGAATCTTGCCTCGGCAGGGTGGGCCATCTTCACACCCTTGCATGACCTCGTTCTGTCTAACGGGGTATGCATTGGTTCTGCCACCAACAATCAGGCCGAATACGATGCAGTGCGTGGCCTACTAGCTGATGCTTTGCTGCATCGCATTCGCCACCTGCACGTTCGCTTTGATGACTTTGAAAGTGTTAAATGGAAAATAAAAATAAAAGAAGAAATGGATGCCTTGGAGGAAAAAAAAACTTAGATGTTCTAGATCCTCCAAAATTTACAAAAGTTGTTGGGTGTATAAATTGAAAAATGTGTTGATTATAAAGTTGATAGATATAAATCTAGATTGGTAGAAAAGCAATGTTCCTGGATAGAAGGTATTATTTGTATGAACAAATTTCACTAGTTTTTAAGCTTGTTTATATCGATATTTAGCACTAGTTTCTTTCCTTAATATTGAGTTAGATTAGTTAGATGTTAAAATTACATTTATACATGGAGATCAGGAAGAGGAAAAATAAATTGAACAACAAGAAAATGTTCTTCAACATTGCAAAATAAAGTTTATTTGCAAGATTCTAAAGTCACCGTATGGACTAAAGTAGTCTCCCAGGAAATGGTACACGAAGTTTTATTCTTCCATGGTGAGCCAAAATTATACTAGCGCTGAGTATGGTCATTGTGTTTACATAAAATGTTTGAATGGTATATTCATTATGTTAGCATTATATGTTTAAAATAGGCTTATTACAAAAAAAAAAACAAGGTTGAGATCAATAGGTTAAAGGATTAGTTGGCTAGGACTTTTTGTTGTGTAACCAGATCACAAAAACAAAAGAAGTATAGATCAACGACTTGAAAATAATTCTCTTCAAGGTATAAACCTCATTTTACATCACATAAATGAACACTTCTTGGATGATTCAAATAACAATACCTCCTTGGTATATATAGGAGTTTAAAGGGTCAACATTAGGGCCTACATTACAATAATCATGTAAAGGATCTACAATAACAATAGTGGGTTTTTACGGGGCATAATAGTAACAATTTAGGGGTTATATGGTGCAGAAAAATAACAATATGGGGGTTATACTAGTATTATAAGGACCTAACATGCCCCTCTCCTTCAAAATAGTGTTGTCCTCAATGCTTGAGTATTTCAGGATGCTTTTGTATGAAACACTGATCCTCCCATGTGGAATCTTCAACTATTTAATGAGATACTCTGAAAGTGTTCAATTTCATAACTATCATATTATTTTTTATGTGATTGGTTCAATTTCCAACTGGAAAGTTCTTCCATTTAATGAGATACTCTGAAATTGATCGATTTTGTAACTGTGAGAATCTTGTTTATGTGATTTCTTCAATTTCCAATATTATTTTTTCTTCCTCATAAAGTTCTAGAAATATAGTTTGAATTGGGAATCTGTCCCATATAACCTCTTTAAGCATGAAACATAGAAAACTGGGTGTACTTGCGAAGATGCAGGAAACTCCAATTTCTATGCCATAGTACCAATCTTGTGAATACCTTGTAAGGGCCATAGTACTTGGGTGATAATTTATTATCCTTCTTGGCTTGCTTGAGGGGAAATTGTTTGTATGGTTGTAGGCATAAAAATACCCAATCACCCACAACAAAACTCTTTTTCCTGCATTGTTGACGTGCCTATTGTTTCATTCGGTCCTGCATCAAAATATGGTTATCTTTTAAGAGTTGGAAGAACTTATTGTTAATGCTAGATGTGATCTTCCACTTCTTGAACCTTACAATTGTATCTTAAAATTAATGTGATGGATGGTGGATGATATCCATAAAGCACCATAAATTTGGTGATTTTTTCTATGGTATGGATGGAGGTGTTATACCACCATTATGTTAGAGGAAACTGCTTGAGCCATTGTGTTTATTTATCAGATTCAAAGATCTAAAGATATGCTTCCAATTTTTTTTTCATTATCTTAGTTTACCCATAATATTAAGGATAATAAGATGAGCTATGAGCTAATTGAGTACCAAGACAATAAAATAATTATGTCCAAAAAATTCCAGTGAAAATGGGGTGTCTGTCACTTACAATAATCTTTGGATTTCCATGTATATTTTGAACTGTTTCCACAAATGGAGTAGTAATTGTATTGGCTTTGAAAGGATGAGATAGTGCACAAAAGTGTGCATATTGGTTAAGTCTATCAACTACCACCATGATGACACTCCTTCCTTTGCACTTGGTGTTATGACTCATAAATAACATAATTCCCTTGTCCTATTTATTAATTCTAATATTGTTTTTCTATCTCTTTCCTATGTTTTCATATATGAATTTGCATAATATAGTATTTTTAAGTAATTAATTTATTTTTATCATTTCGTTTCACTAACACATTGATATAGTTATAAAAGCTCCTATTTTCTCATGTCCAGATTGTTGTTGAAAACATGGACTCTATGATAGCTGGGATTCGTTGTTGTTCCTTGACTTGTTCCCAAAAAATCGGATAATCTGTTGTCGTCCCCGATAACTTTAGAAACATATGTGGAGTTGATTTCTGTATGGATGAGATCGCTTGAGACAATATCCTTTATCATTTAATCTTGGTGATATTATTCCCTTTTGTAAATGAAAACAATTTTCCGAGAATCCATAGATTCTCAGGATTCCTCTTTGTTGGGAAGAATTGTTTTTTTGTCATTTATGATTGTAGTATAAAAAAGAGGACTTATGTCCCGAACATAAACTTCTTGGTGAATTTAATTTATGTGATACATATTCTAAAAAACTCATGCAATGTTTTAATCATTCTCTTTTGAATAAAATTCAAGTTACTATTATAAAAAGTTAGCTTATTGTTTTGATCTCTCTTTTAAGACAATATGATTCTAGTGGTTTGGGCCCGCTATTGGAAAAGGCTTTGTCTTCAACTGTAACATTAATCTTCTGTTTTTTTATTGACGTTATTTCCTATTAGATCAATTTTTGGATTGAATGTTTACTTCAAAATCGTGATATTGGTTACAAAGATTGTTTTTGATAAGTTAGTTTGCATTAACTACTTCTTTCCTCTTTTTCCTTGTAGGTTATTTCTAGATCATTGATATTAATGCATTAGTTTAATATATATTTGTGTGATATTTTTATTTTCATTACTTAGAAAGCAGTTTCGTGGTGTTGTTTCTTCAATTGAGAGATTGTTGTTCCCTAAGTAGAAGATTAATAGTAGATTGATTTCTTTGTTGTTTCTTGTTAGATAGTAATTAGAATTTTAAATTTGCAGATTATTTCCACGAAGTACTAGTCTCTTGCTATTTATATCCTTGAATGTGTGTTTTCAGTTACGATTTGGTTCCTTTTGTTAGCCACCTATGAAATTATTGTCAAGCAAACAGGTGACTAAGTTGTTTTATGAGCCTTCAAGAGATACATTTCCCATGAAAATCTCTCATCCTTGAAGCCTATATGTGTCCATTGCCTTCAAAAGGATCTTCACTGTTGTTTTCCATCCAATAAGCCTCACTGCCTGTGGAAAATTGTGCTCAAAATCCTCCCCTTTGCCCTTGTACCCATGCAAAATTTCCCCCATTATTAGTATTTTTCCCACTCTTAAAAGTTCCCCTTTGTTTCCCAAAATTCCTCCCTAAATCCTCTAAATCATCCTTTTTCCCTTCTAAGCCTCACAAACACCCTTTTTTTGGCCAAATAACCCCTTTTCCCCTCTACCGTTACCCCTCTCGGCCTCAAATCGCATTGAAAACAGGACAAAAAACCCATTTTCCTCTTTAAACAGGCTAGCCCCTTCGGCCCAGCCCCAAAAATCACTTCCCCACATGACCCAGGTGCTAAAACCAAGCGCTAGCCGAAGAGCGCTTATCGTAATCAGAGAGTTGGAGTGGAGCACATTTCCTTTGTAAACAAAAAATCTCTAATGCGATAGTGTTTTTGGTTCGTCGCCCTTTGAAGCAATCACCACCATTGATCTGAATAGATCTAACGGCTATCACAATCTCGCTTAATCACCCATCGAAACCTTTTGTTATGTCACTCTTTCTTCCCTCCGATCGTGGTCCAGCGATCCAATCCTGACCGTTGAATCCACAACAACCAACGGTCAGGATTGAATCGCTACCCACCCATTCACTCTCAACCATTTCCGTCCAATAATATCTGAGTCGTTGATCCTTCGCTGATCCAACGTCCCACAAATCATCCGCCCCGGTGGTCCCCGCTGTCAATCACTATGCAAAACCGACAGTTTTCATCACACCGCCTTCGAATGGAAGGATGTTTTTCTCGATCGGCAGCGATCAACGTCACCAGCCCATTATGTTGGAGTTCCCATGTTTTGGAAAGATTGGAAATAAAAAAATATGAGACAACATCAGAACCACTTTCAAACTTTAGGATCCATCCCTCCTAGGTCCGAAGAGGGATCTTTCTATGTATGCAAGGTTTTATGTCCTTTAAGCTCTGTGTTAAGATATTGGGCTAGTTATAGGCACGGTTTTGTTTGATTGATTGTTTGTTTGGTTGTTTGTTTGGTTGTTGGGAATCAGGAAGGAAGAGTTCAAATTGAGGCAAGGATGTGCAAAGAGGATTTTAGGCAAAGGAGAGATGATTTTAAAGAACACTTGAGACCATTGGGCAATGGAGTCAAGAAAGGGTTTACTTGCTATTCAATATGCAGGATTTCAGTTGGGCTAGTCATCTAAAGCATTGGATCTTAAAGATGATAGTGTGGCATGAAATGGCAAGAAAGAAGGTGAAAGGCAAGGAAACCTCCAAGGTGGCCTTTTAGGAATCAGATCCAGGGACAGGACATGCCATTGGACAACCTGTGATCCGAAACCTAAAAGGTTAACTCTTCACACAAGGGAACATTAAATATTTAAACACAAAGGTGAAAACCTGAGAGCAGAGAGAGGCTTTGAACTCTCAATGCTTTGGTATCCAGCTTAAGGGAACATAGAAAGGTTCAATTAATTGAAAAGGACCTTAGTGAGACAGAGACAGAGTTCTAAACTCCAAGTATCCCAATTCATCCGATTAAATCCTAACAAGAACATCTAAGAACAGATTCATTAATTTATACATTAGCTAGCAGTAAATATTAGCCACTACACTAGTTAAATTAGCTTGAATCAATTCTTAGATAACACATATTGCAGAAAACATTAAAGGCAGGGAGAGCAGAAGCTTAGGGTACCATGCGAGGGTATATCCTAAACCAGATTTATGATGCGTGCTAGAAGAAATGAAATATGATGGAATACAAAGAAACAAGGACAAAGATAGAAAACATCACTGCTGCTTTAAATCGGGATTCAAAGAAATGTGCTTGTCATATTAAAGAGCAACACCAGTCATGTACAACATTACCAACATCTTGATATTCAGTCTGCAAACATCTTCCTCAGCCTATCTTACAACTTTACACAGAGAACATGTCTCAATAGAAATAGCTTACAGTTCACAGATATCCGATCAAAAACCTTTACAATGAGCATCTCATGAGTTTTTATATCAGAAAGAGAGGCGGAGGAGGTAGATGAAACACTAAATGAAACATTAATCAGAGTAGGAGCAATGGGTTGAAACCCATTCTATTTTAATGTCTATGCATCGAACTTCTGTACTCTTTGGGTGAAAGAGTGGTTTTTGACAGGCTGAAATTTACTCCAGGTATGTATTTGATGTATCCTCGACTACAGTACTTGTGGTACTCTGGTGAAATAAAAAAAAATGTGGAACAATGTTTTCTAGGGTCTACCATACCGTGTACCCAAAGCTTTTGGTAGCACCTGAATTGTTGTCAGGGCAGAGATCTTCTCTAGAACACGGTAAAATGCGACAGTATGGGCATCCTGTCCTTTCATGAGAATGAACGATCTGCTGAGGGTGACACTGATATATTTTTTTCTATGTTAGAATTTATTAGGACCTCTATTATGATCATGAATTCTTCAACCTGGTGCATTTTTCCTTTCAATTACTGAATTAAGGCTCAAAAATATTTGATTACTGGCCTTAAATTCTTTGATCTTTCACTGAGACTCTTTGCCGCTCCATTACTATCCCTATCTGTGAAATTTGAGCATTAATGGTGCTGGAGAGGTTTTACAGAGTTTAACTCTGTTCTTTTAATGAGAATCATGTCATAACACCTTCCCAGGCTCTCCTTCATAATTTGAATCCCTGAAAATGGTCTTCCCTGTGTTCTATGCCACTGTAACAGTGACTATGAACCATGGCGGTCGTCCACCACCCGTACCCTGCAAAACACACAAAATTGTTAGGAAATCCATGCTGGAGGGGGATGGACGCTTTGATGGCCTACGGAATGGTGTCAGAACTGTGGTGGAAATGCGAAAAATGCAGTGGAATGGTGAAAATGGACCAGACAATGCAAAAATGGTGGAAGACTAGACAGATGGAGACTTAGTGGAGAAATGCACGGGGACCGTTCGATCATGCATGGGGGTGATAATCGACGGCGGAAAATGAACAATGGAAGATTTTTGGAAATCGGGCGAAATACAAAAGAAATGGAAAAATACCGTGAAGGCAGGTGATGTGGAGCTCTGGCGGTGGGACCCGGTCAGTGGCGAGGATGATCATTCTGGACCGTCATATCTTAGGAGGATATCGATGGCTGTGATCGCATCGGAGGGTGATGAATGGTGGGCCAAGGGTCTTTTTTTCCTTGGTTTATCCCTGAGCATCTTAGGGGCGCGATCACCGTTGGATGGCCAACCTCAAATCAGAAGGCACATGTGCATATCATGTCGGGCCCGTAGTTGAACTTTAATGCACGATGAGAACGGTATTTCAAAGTAGCTTGAGGACACGCGTCGGCCGGTGACGTTGATCTCTGCCGATCGGGAAAAATAGCCTTCCATTCGAAGGCGATGTGATGAAAATTTCCGGTTTTTCACGCTGATTGACAGCGGCGACCACCGGGGCAGATGATTTGTGGGACGTTGGATCAGAAAAGGATCAACGACTCAGATATGATCGGAGGGAAATGGCGGAGGGTGAATGGGTGGGTAGCGATTCAATCTTGACTGTTGGTTCTTGTGGATTCAACGGTCAGGATTGGATCGCTGGACCACAATCAGAGGGAACAAAGAGTGATATAACAAAAGGTTTCGATGGGTGATTAAGTGAGATTTCGATGGATGTTAGATCTATTCAGATCAACGGTGGTCATTGCTTCAAAGGCCGACAAACTGAAAACACTATCGCATCAGAGATTTTTTGTTTACAAAGGAAATGCGCTCCGCTCCAACTCTCTAATTTTGATAAGCGCTCTTCGGCTAGCGCTTGGTTTTAGCGCCTGGGTCATGTGGGGAAGTGGTTTTTGGGGCTAGGCCGAAGGGGCTAGCCTGTTTAAAGAGGAAAATGGGTTTTTTGGCCTATTTTCAATGCGATTTGAGGCCGAGAGGGGTAACAGTAGAGGGGAAAAGGGGTTATTTGGCCAAACAAAGGGTGTTTGTGAGGCTTAGAAGGGAAAAAGGATGATTTAGAGGATTTAGGGAGGAATTTTGGGAAACAAAGGGGAATTTTTAAGAGTGGGAAAAAGACTAATAATGGGGGAAATTTTGCATGGGTACAAGGGCAAAGGGGAGACTTTTGAGCACAATTTTCCATAGGCAGTGAGGCTTATTGTATGGAAAACAGCAGTGAGGATACTTTTAAAGGAAATGGACACATAGAGTCTTCAAGGACGAGAGATTTTCATGGGAAATTTATCTCTTGAAGGCTCATAAAACAACTTAGCCACCTGTTTGCTTGACAATAATTTCATAGGTGGCTAACACCTTTAATGTTGTTCCTTTAGTCACTTCTTTAGTTAGCTAGTAGCGCTTCCTCTTGCATAAAATTTGTAGACAACCTTGAAGTAGCAATAGAAAACCTTGGGTTGACAGTTTAATTTGTGGTAGTTAGTTGTTAATTTAGATTAATTAATTGTCCCAACATTTTGGCATAGTTATTGGGAGGTTTTCAAAGAGAGTTCCATTGTATTTAGTTGCATATTTGATTTTATGAGGGTTGGATATTGAAGATGAAAGGTAAGAACCTACGCATGCATGTTGTTGAATAAACGTTGTGGTGGCATTTTCCCTTAGTCGATAGACTTAGGTTATTTTAATGTGCATGATTAGGAAAAATAACAAAGGTAGGAATCAAGTAAAATTAGAAACAAAATTCACCCAAAAAAATATTAAAATACAAGGTCATGTTGGCCTTGGGAAAGCGACCTTCATAGAAGAAATCATTTGAAAAAAATAATCTCATGCCTCGGTAGGACCTTGGACAATATCTAGAAAATAATCTACTGGTATTGTCCCACTAGTAGTTGGATATTCTGATGCGACTAATGCTGAGATTCATGATATAATCATAGGGTCAGAGCATAGCTTCCAAGATATATCAAATAAGGACCTTGATCATTTTAGCAAGAGCAAGGGGAACTCTCTCAACTTAAAGGAAGGAGGAGGTGACACAAGTGATCCATATTTTAGATATCCTGAGCTGGAATCTCCTACGACACCCATTGCAAAGGAAAGAGCTAAAATTCCTGACTTAAGTAGTGTTTTAATGCCTAGACCAGGTACAAGGCATCGCAATTTTATCAATCCTTTTCTGTTAGTACCTCCCAATCTCGGTATTCCTAAAGGGTTTTGGCATATTCTTGACCAAATGGCAGGGAAAGTATCAGGTACATAAACCTCAACTATAGAATACCTCATTATCGATCTGCAAGCTAATGCACCCATGAAATCCATTCCACTTCAGAGTCTTTGAAATTTTCATGGGATGGCCTTTGAAGACCCAAATGAATTTTTGTTTTAATTTGATGTCTTACGTTGGAGATATGATTACACTATTGACCCCTGAAAACTAAATCTCTTCCCTTCCACTTTGAAGGGAGCAATATTACGTTGGTTTATGGGATTGGGGGGTGGTACTATTAATTCATGGGACCATATGAAACAAGCCTTCCTCACTTAATACCAAGATTATTGTCGATCCTAGGACTTAAGGGAATAAATATTTAAAATGACATATAAGGAATATGAGACTTTAGAATAATAAATTAAGATATTCCAATATAACCTACAAAGATCACCTTACACTACTGTACTTAGGGAAGTATTAAAAATTTCTCTAATTAGGGGAATTAAGGATGGATGGATAGAAACACTCAACCTAATGGTGCGGGGTGATATTTTTAAAGAAGAGTATGGAGACGTTTTGAAATTAGGTATCAAGTGCTCATGTGGAAGTACACGAACAAAGCTTTGTATTTGTGATACTCTTAGTAGAGAGAAGAGGACTGCATGCGGAGGAGTCACATGCGTAAAAATTGGTAATTTGTTGGAAAATTTTAAAATTGATCTATTAAGCAAAATGACTACACAATTGGATGTCCTACAGGTAAAATAGAAGTATTTTGAAGAAAAACAAGAATTTTCAATCTTCTATCCTTGATGTCGATGAAAAAATGGTCGTAAAGAATTCCTATTGGATATAGTTGAAATATGTTTTATCTGAACAAAGGATCATGCGACTAATCATTGTCCCTCTATCCATGGAGGTCATGTTTAAGGAATTTGAGGAAGAGCCATAGGCTACATTATTCAACAAAATGATGAGAATGAAAATTTATTCTTATAGGTATGATTTAGGACCCCTCAATGTTCTTTTCCGAATAGTATAATCAACAAACAATTTCCTGGACTAACCTTGAAGGGTCATAAAAATTCCTAGAAGTGTCAGGCATATCCTCTATCACCATGGCCAAACCCATCATTTCTTGTGCATTCATGTCCAAATCAACAAACTCTGCACCTTCATGGAAGAATCTGCAAGGTAACCCATATCCTTTGCAATGGTCAAACCAGCCCACTGAGGGACCAACATGATCCAAAAACTAGCAACATGCTACTGGATTTGTTAACCATTCAATATGAATTTTTCTACCATCATCACCACCATTACATCCATTACAGTATCCAATGTTTCCACCCCTAAATTCCACACCTTTGTTATGCCCCTAGCTACTTGCACAGCTAAATCCAAACCCAAACAACAAGAATTTTCATATTTTAGAAATACTCGAAACTTCTGATTGTTTACCCCCATATTTAGAATGTAATGAACTTCATCTTTAGAGGACCCTTTAAAAAGTTCAAAATATCTAGAAGATGGTAATTTTTCCATATATTAACATCCATCGGAAATACCTTCCTCTATTGTAATTATAATCAAGATGGAAGCACCTAGTATCCCTACCAAGAACCAAGAGCCTTTAAAAAATCCATATGTTTCTCCCCTATTTCCATAAATTTTGGCCATAGTAAGGCCACCCACATATCCTGAATTCGATCTTGTAGGGGAACTACATAATTTGTGCATTAAAATTCCCCTTTTGCAATTTTTCATATATATATTGATCTATGATAAGTACCATCAAAGAACTGTGTGTTAAGAAGTATGCAAGAAAATCAAAATATTATCCTATAGTCCATGTCCTTGAGAAACTCTCTGATCTTATTTTAGGGAATAAAATACCCATTAAATACAATGATCCTATAAATCTAGTGGTAGTCGTTTAGATACAGGAACTTGGCTTTACAAATACCTTAATAGACTTAGGAGGTTCTATAAATATCATAACACCTAACACGCTCCCTCCTTGGAATAACCATGTTAAATCCAACTACTACAATGTTGGAGCTAGCCGATAGGTCAGTGGTAAAACTAGAACGAATACATGATGACATTATCATCTCTTTCGACTCTTGGGAATACCCAGTAGATTTTTTTGTTCTTAATCCCATAAATAAACTCGAAGGAAACCCTATTATACTAGGCATGCAATGGCTTGCCACTACAAATGCATACATTGGGTGTCGGACTAGAAGTATGTCTATTCCTAAGGGAACTTCCATTAAGAACCTCATTCTATACCCACTTGATAAACACAACATGGTATTTGATAATTATAAGTGGCTTTCTCTATTGTACAAAGAAGGTAGGCTGCGATATCCCCTTACCATTGAAAAATCCCTTATCTTTAATAGATAGATTTAGGATGATACAATCAATGGGTTTATTAGCGAGCCTTCTATTGTAGCTCATCCCACATGCTGGATGCTAAAGGAGGTACTTGAAAACGAAGCCCAAGGTGATCCATTAGAAGATTCAAATAGTGATAATATACCTACAACTAGAGTCTATAATAATATTCTTGTTGAGATTGAACAAGGAGAAACATTGAACATTAATTCCAACCTTAATGATATCCAACTTAAAGAACTAATTCAAATTATTTAGAAACACAAAAAATTATTTTCCTGGGATTATGAAGATATGAAATAAATTGATACACAATTGTGTACACATCAGATTAATATTGAAAAATATGCTTGATCAATTTTTCAATTGAAAAGGGGACTAAATCCACATCTTAGGGACACAATGAAATAGGAACTACAAACATTTCTTTATGTCAATTTTATATACCCTATATCTAACAACCAATGGTTCTCACCATTGGAGGTAGTCCATAAAAAGAATGGGAAATGGAGGATTTGCATATATTAGAGAGAAATAAACAAGACCACACAGAAAGATAATTCCCCTCTTCCATTCGTAGACAAAGTCCTTGATACACTTACTGGGAAGAAATAATTTTCTTTCTTGGATGGGCTTAGTGGATAAAATCAAATTCATATTGCTCCTGAAGACCAATATTAAACAATGTTCACCTATCCTCAGGGAACATTTGCATACAAATTCTTACCATTTGGACGGTGCAATCCACCAACCATTTTTCAGAGAGAAATTATGAGTATACTCTCTGACCTAACCAATGACGAACTTGAAATTTACATGGATGATTTCACTCCTTATGGTAATGAATTTGATGAAGCTCTGGATAATCTGGAAAAGGTTCTTGCAGGATGTATAGCCACTAGAATATGCATTAGTAATGAGAAATTTTATATGCTGATGATAAAAGGTGTAGTCTTGAGACACTTCATTTTTGCTGCAAGTATTCGGGTGGACCTCGCTAATTTGAGGTAATTCTAAAAATCCTTGTTCCATGAACACCAACAAAGGTACGTAGTTTCCCTAGTTATGTTGGGTATTATTGTCATTTTATAACTCATTTTTCCAAGATTGTATCGCCTTTGTATTCATTAAGTGGCATGTGGAATTTGAGTAGACTAACCACTGCAATATTGCTTTTGCAAATCTCAAGAATTTTTTTTCAATAACTCATGTGTTGAGGGGATCATATTTGAGCCTTCCACTCCACATATCCTCATACGCATCGAACATAGTGATAGGGGAAATTCTAGTGATCCAGTGGATTAATAAAATGCTCAAATTGAAAAATGCTATAAATGGCTCGAAATCGGTGTCAAAGTGAAGATATCATATCCCTGAATCCAACTCAATTCGTTTCTCTCAAAATAGATATCGTATTCTCATGATATCACGTTCTTATCGATTTGGAAAACAACTAAAAGTTTAAGATTTTGGGTTGCATGTACACCTAACCAATAGTCTGTATGCTGATTGGGCATTTGATAGGGTAGGTGACTATGTTTTTGTCAGCCTATCATTGGTTGAAAAGTGTCTCGTTATGATTAGTCATTGGCATGTGCATTTCTATTGGCTCATGGTTCCTTTTGTTGGTCAAATGAGGGAGAGCCATGTGGCCTCCTCGTACTTGCGAAAAATTTTGGTTTGGCCTGAATCGGGCCTCCATAGGGTTCAAGCAGCAGAACTGTGGAGTGGAAGCGCGAGCTCATACGACTATGTCACCGGTGGTTCTTAACCACCATAGTGCAAAACTTGTATTTAAATTTTATCATATTCCATAGTGGGGGTCGGGAATGGGGTTAACCCCTACCCCCGGTCCACCCAACCATGATACATGGTAGGTAGATAGGGGTCGGGGTTAACGAAGACCCCAACACCACGTATTATATACCAAAAAACCATTTTTTATATTCTATGACCCTAAACTTTATATTATATTCAGCCACGTTTCAACATAATTGAAAACATTATGATTTGACTATACCAAAGTTTTTCGGGATTATATTCCGATAGACAATATAGTATCAACACCGTGTGATACATATTTGGATAATAAGGTCAAGTTTGAATGTAAAAAAGTTAAATTGGGCCCGAAGCATATGTTGATACACCAATCGCAAACCTATGGAGATCATCGAATGTAAACATATACATAGGTGAAGTTTTATGTTAAGGAGAGTCAACTAACAATTCCACTCCCACGGTCTATATGCTTCATATCACATGCCAAGGTTTTGGAGGAGGTTATGGTTATGTCTTGGCAGAGTTAAACCATAGTGGAACCCAACAATGGTATGAGCGGATGTTAAATAATTGGCAAGAATTTGTTTTAACCACCCGAATCCAATGACCATCAAAGCACTAAGTGACCCTTTCTGATAGGATCATGGGGGACATAGTCAAATTAATGATTCAACAAATTTCACCATGACCAGTGTGAATCTCACCGACACAGGGATAATTTGTTGCACCATGTGGTTGTAATAGGCAGATTTTGTAAGATGGATAGCAAGTGGGTGCGATTTAGAGGACAATTAGTAGGGATTTAGCAGGAAAACTTCTCTAGAGGATAACTCAGCTAATTTTTAACCTATTTGAGTGCATAAAAATCCTAGATAGGGATTTTTATTGTTATGGAGCCATTGGAGACATTGTTTTAGCATTTTGAGAATTGTAACTTGATGTAAAAACATATTTTTGAGCATAATGAAAGAGGCCCAACATTGGAAGTTGGAGTAGGAGATGTAGCTCAGAAGGGGTGGACTCCTTCATCATTTTTTGTCATGTATATGTTGTTATCGTATTGATTTATTCATTATTTTCTACAAAACTGAGTTTAAAATAATGTTTATATGTTAATTTAATTGACATAATTGCATAAAAAACTAATCTTTTCACTTCAAATTTATACCATAAACCTTCAAGTTTACTCATACGTATCAATTTGGTATTAGAGCTTAGGTTATTTGGTTATTTTTTATGTTTTGAGGGTTTAATTTTGCTGCAAATGTTTCTGATTCTTACAAGGTTGAAGCTCAAAAGAGAAGGAAATCTTATGGTAGAAAGTCCTCAAGAAAGTTCAAGGAGAGTACATTTTCCACAATCTCCACCACAAGTTTCACCTCAAGTTTCACAAAAAATCTCACTATTCATGGCACATGAAGGAGAGCCTAATGATATTTCAGAGGATGAGAAGGATTTTAGAAATTCATTCTTTTACATGACACAGATGGAGAAAGTTCTCTATGAATAGAGGAATAGAAGTTTTCAACAAGGTGAGAGCTCCAATCCTCGAAGGGTAGATGGAGATAAAACTCCAAAAGGAGATGGAGGAGCAGGGACATGCATCCAAAATGGAATGGAGGGAATGGTGAAAAACCACCTTTAATCCCACCTTTCTCTTCACCTTCATCATCATAACCATCTTCAACATCATCATATTCTACATCAACCCCTCCACAAATACCTCCACATTCTATAAAGGGACATGGTAAAACTCCACTTTTGAAACTTGACATAAATTTTGAATTTCCTATGTATAATGGAGAGGTAAATGCTGATAAATTAGATAATTTGATTCATCATTTTGAAGTGTATTACGGGATACAAAGGATCAAAGATGATGAGACCAAGATTTTCTTGCTTCATTAAGGTTGGAAAGTGCAAAACTCATTTTGTGGGAAGCCAAAACTCAAGAGGAAATGAAGAACAATGGTAAGGTTGTTATGCAACTAACCCAAAAAATATAATATTAGATAGATCAATGACATAAAATTAAACCTCCTTTAAATTACATAATGAACAATTATTGGATGTTTAGAATGAAAAAACCTACACTCTATATATAAGAGTCTAAGGGGTCACAATATAATTAGAGCTGGCATAGCAATAATAATGTAAGGCGACAAAAATAACAATATTGGCATTCTATGGGGCACAACAATAGCAATATGGGGGCTACATGGGCATAATAATAACAATAATGGGGCTACACTAATAATAATGATAAGGGGATACACTAGTATTATAGGGACCTAATATGACCCTCTCCTTCAAATGAGTGTTTTCCTCAATGCTTGAGTAGTTCTGGATGTTTCTGTATAAAATTTTCATCCTCCCATGTTGAATATTTAGCAGGTAATTTCTTCCACTTGATGAGATACTCTAAAATTGATCAATTTTGTCACTGCCAAGTTCTTGTTTCTGTGATTGCATTAGGTTCAAATATGATTTTTCCTTCCTCTTCAAGTTTTTGCAATATTGTTTGAACTGGAAACTTGTCACCTATAACCTTCTTTAAGCATGAAACATGGAAATATGGGTGCACTCAAGAAGATGTTGGAAGCTCCACTTTGTATACCATAGTACCAATCTCTTGCTCAATGTGATCTTCCACTGATTGAACCTTATAATTTTCTCTTAAATATGATGTGATGAAAGGTGGATGATATCTATAAAGTTCCATAAATGGGGTCATTTTTGTTGTAGTATGAAAGGAAGTGTTATACTACCATTCATCTAGAGGTAACCACTTGAACCATTGTGTTTGTTTATCATATACAAATAAACGAATATATCCTTCCAAACATTTATTCACTATCTCAG
This sequence comes from Pinus albicaulis, assembly GCA_034641835.2. Lineage (NCBI taxonomy): Eukaryota > Viridiplantae > Streptophyta > Pinopsida > Pinales > Pinaceae > Pinus > Pinus albicaulis. Next base: position 577,758,894 of record CM076576.1, on the reverse strand, counting down.
TTTTCCCATCAGATGAGGATGATAAGATTAGTTATGAGTTAATTGAGTACCCAGACAAGAAAATAAGTCCATCCAAAAATTCCATGTAAAAATAGGATAACTATCACTTACAATAATCTTTGGATCTCCATATATATTTTGAATTGTTTCCATAAATTTAGTAGCAATCGTGTTGGATTTAAATGGATGAGATAATGAACAAAAGTGTGCATACTTGGTAACTCTATCAATTATCACCATGATGAAATTTTTTCCTTTGGACTTGGGTAAACCTGTGATAAAATCCATTGAAACCTCCTCCCAACGTTGAATTGGAATAGATAAAGGTTGTAACAAACTCGAGGTCTTAATTGTCTCAACATTATTTTTTTGGAAAACCAAAAATTCCACCACAAACTTTTGAATATCAAATTTAAGGCCATCCCAAAAAGATTCCTTCTTGACCCTATGGAATTTTTTTTTAAATCTTGAGTGCCCTACTAAGGGAGAGGTGTGAAATTCCAACAAAATATTTTGTTTGATTTGGGAATTCTTACAAAGATATAATCGATCTTTGTATCATAACGAATCATTTTTCCAGCTAAATGTATTAGATGTACTCTGATCTTGCTTCAAATTTTGAATGATTGTACACACTTCTTTTTCATTATTCCATTCATCCCTTGCTTTGGTTATCCAATATTGTTGGATAATAGAAATGGCACAAAGAAATTCTTCCATATTATCATCCTTTCTTGGGAGTGCATATGAAACCAAATTTTTCTTCCCTTTTTTGTAGATGATTTTCAAAGTCATAACCTAACCTAATACTATCATGATCCTTTTTACGTTGAAGTGTTTTCCCATTCGGTAAGGTCACCATTGCTTTAGTGCATGTAGTATTTCCAACATGTTCTTCTCATAAACAACTTTGTGTAAATATTTTCCTTTGATTGGATGACATTCAAAAGAAATGTGTCTTCCTTCTTGCATTACAACTACACCAATTCCATTTCCCAAGGCATCACATTCCACAATAAAGGTTTTTTTGAAGTGTGGCATAACTAATATTGGTGCGTGGCACATTGCTTATTTAATATGTTCAAAGGAATTAGTTTCTTATGGAGTCCAAGAAAATGCATATTTATTTAGTAATTTTGTTAGAGGTTCTGATATTCTCCTATCATTCTTAAAAAAATTGCAATAATACCTTATCAACCTAAGAAATCCTCCTTAATCGATTTAATTTTGTTAGGGTCTACCTTAACACCCTGATGAGATACAATATGACCCAGATATTCCAACTCCTATACTCCAAAGAAACATTTGGATGTTTTCGCATATAATTTTTTCTCCTATAATATTTTGAGCACACTGTCAACATGTTGAACATGATCCTTCCAAAAATTTATTTAGATTAGTATATCATCAAAAAATACTAACACGAATTTTCTAAGGAAGGGTTTGAAAATGGAATTCATCAAACCTTGAAATGTAGAAGGTGCATTGGTAAGGCCAAAAGGCATGACCAAAAATTCATAATTACCCTCATAAGTTCTAAAAGTTGTTTTCTGAATGTCTTGTGTCTTCATTCTAATTTGATGATATCATGAACGAAGATCTAGCTTGGTGAATTAAATTTCTCCATGTAATTCATCCAATAATTCATCAATAACAGGAATGGGAAATTTATCTTTAATAGTGAGCTTGTTGATCTCCCTATAATATGGACACATGCACCATGATCCATCCTTATTATGAACCAATAATACTATAGCAGAGAAATAACTTTGACTAAGTTGAATTATACTGACCTCTAGCATTTTTGCAGCCATACGTTCAATTTCACTCTTTTGGGCATAGGGATATCTGCAAGGCCTGATGTTTGGAGGAACACTTCCTGGAATCAAATGAATAGAATTATCATGATCATGAATAGGTGGTAGGCCTTTGAGAGTCTCTAATACCTTGGAATGATTGTCCAAGAATTTTTGGAGATCTGAAGAAATAGATGATTTCGATGTTTGAACCCCGAATGAGCATAATTGTGCAATTACGCCCCATTGTTATTTCTTTAGAAGATTTTTCATGCTTTCGATTTGATTATATTTCATATTTTCCTTGTGATACCCCATTATTTAACTTTGTTTCCTTCCCATAAAAGATTCAAGAAAATTTCTTGAAAATTAAAATCTATCATACCCAAATATTGTAACAATTGGACTCCTAGTGCAACATCAACACCACCCATTGGAATGGAAAACATTGGAATATTCAATACATATTTCCCCATGGTTAGCTTGATATTATGGCACTTTCCAAGAGAAATTTATAGTTCCTCCATTTCAAACCATCACTTGAAACTTTTTATGTTGGATATAGGAATCAATTCAATTCCTTGGCTATCTTACAATGAATAAAATTATGGGTACTACCCGACTCAATTATCACTATTACCTTTTTCTTCTTCATATGTCCTTATATCTTAAGAGTTTGAGGAGTGGTAATTCTTTGCAATGCATTACAAGATATGGCCAGATTTATTTCTTCTTTCTCTAGGATTGGTTCCTGTTATATATCCTCTTCTTCTGAATTTTCTTGTTCCTTTTCTTCCTCCTCTTCACAATCTATGTAAAATAATTTCTTCTCAACACACTTATGAACTTTAGTGTATTATATATCAAAACTGTATCAAATCCATTTTTCTATTTTTTCTTCCAATTGTTGTGGTGTCAACCTCTTAGGTTGTGGAAGTATAGGATTAACAGTACTTCCGTATTTATAGTTGTGAGTTACCTGTAGGCTTCCTTGTTGCCATAATTTTTCTTTCAATTTTCATTTCCAACCTGAATGACTTCTCCAATGAATCAGGTTCCCAAAGGTGAACCTGATATTGGATGTTATCCTTTAAATTACCTATGAAGACGTCAATCCTATGCTCATCTGGAATATAATTTACCCTTATATTAAATTTTTGGAAGTCCTTAATTTGCTCACTCATTGAACCCTTTTGTTTGAGAATTATCAATTGGCTAAATAAGGTGTTTCTATTTATATCCTCATAATGTGATATCACTTCCTCCGTAAAAAATGACTAAGTGACAATTTTTTTATGAGAGAAAATCCATCAATACTATACAAACTAATTTCGTTCTAAATATAAAGTTGCAATGTGTACCTTTTGTGTGTTTTGCACATTATGGAGATCAAAATATTGATCCATCTGTAGTATCCATGTTACGGGATCCTTTCCATCAAACTTCCTCATATCAATACTTGGAATATGGTGGGTCTTCAATACAACATTAGAGTCTATGAAATCATGATTAATATTTTTTTTTTTTCTCATCATGAATTTCCTCTACTACCTTTTATCCATTAAGAAGATTTTCTTGTAGCAACTTTCTCCAACCTTCCATCAAATATTCAAGTTTTGCTTCTATACCATTGATCTTCACTTCCATGAAATCCATCTTAGCTTCTATTTAATTCTTCAAACCATCCATCATATCTTATACATCTTCTTTTAATCCATCCATGTCACCTTTTAGCTCCTTTTGGTTTCTCTTTGTGAGAGAGAAATTTGTTGCACTTGGTCCCATAATTTTGATATATCATGCTGCAATTACTACTGTTCATGCATCACAGTATATTTTTTTGAGGGCTTCATGGGTGTGGAATTATTTTTGGGAGGAATTTTAGAACCAAATACTAATATCTATGCTTCAATATGCCCTTGGAATCACTCCAAACTATTTTTTCGAACAAAAGTTATGCAATTTTAAAAAACAATAACACTTTTATTTTATTTTTAGGAGCTAGGTATTGAACCTGATGTATCTCTGTGATTTTGAATCCATAATATTTGAAATTCGGTCCTGTAGTAGCTCCCTGAGTCTTATTTCTAATGCCATAGGTAATATTTAATTTTGATTCTTCAAGGTAAAGTAATGCCCGATCTCCCATGATGACCCGATTATAGATTAGTTTAATAGATTGAACTTGTACAAAGTTCCCTATGTCTCTTTTTATACCTTTGGCCCTAAAATTACTACACGAAAAAATAAATTTTGTGCACTTTCTACCACTTTTTAAAAATTCAAATCTGATGCCTAAAACAAAATTTATGACAATTTTCGCTAGGTCACATGTTTGAGACTGAATTTTGGAACCTACAAAAACCCTAAATTCCCCTGATCATATCTCTAAAAATATATCGAAACAAGATATAAAATTATGAAAAAACATTCACCAAGATTCTGAATCTATGTGGTTTCAATTTCAGCTTCTGAAGTGTGGTAGAAAAAATTTATATCGAAAATGCCACGATGACATGTTTGAAGCAATGAAACCCTATAATCCAGAGCTCTGATACCACAAAATAGAAGAAAATATATATCAACGAATTAAAAATTAACTACTTCAAGGGGGAAACCACCTTTAAATTACATAAATGAACAATTCTTGGATGAATCAAATGACAAAACCTATTTTCTATATATAGGAGTCTAAGGGGTCACAATATAATCAGAGCCAACATAACAATAATAATGTAAGGGAAAAACAGTAACAATAGTTGGCTTCTATGGGGCACAAAAATAACAATATTGGGGCTACATGGGCACAAGAATAACCATAAGGGGGCTACACTAATAATAACAATAAGGGGATACACTAGTATTATAGGGACCTAACAAAGGTCTCGTATTCTTAGAATGATTTTTTTGTTGAATTAAGAATACAGTTTTATCCTTTAGCACACATGTAGAAAGCTATCATGGATTGAAAAAACTTTAGGCAATTAAAGGGTCAAAGTGTGCAAAGTTATACCCAAGAGTTTAGAAGGAGAGCATTGATTTTGGGTGTATATTTATCCTCTCAGGAAACTTTACTCAAATACATTGGAGGTTTACATAGCTATTTGAGACACAAAATTCTCATGTTTAACCATACAAGTTTAAATGAATTCTGTGTGCATGCCACACATCTAGAAGCAAGAGGGACAAATATTTCTGATGAAACAAGTGAGAAATCATTTGAGTTTGGAGACAAAGGAAAGGGTGAGTTCAAAGGAAAATGGAAGAAAAATGTTTCAATCATTATGGATAAATTAAAAATCACATGAAAAAACTTCTCCAAAGAGGGCCGCAATGAAGATCATTCTTGGAAACTTCATCCTCAGATGACACTCAAAAAGTTAAAAAACATGGAGAAATAAAATACAACCGCAACTACACAACATGATTTAGGATCTCATTCTGGGGATGAAACAAATATCATAGCCATGGGATTGAAAGTTATGGACATTGCAAGTAAAATTTCTTCAAATAGTCTCAATGATACTCAATATGAAAAAGCAAGAATAGATATTTTACACATTAGAGTTATTTTAAAACATACCAAGATAGATACATTTTTTGATAGTGGTTCACAAGAAAAATTTATCTCATAATACATTATCAAGAAGTTGAATTCATAAACTATTCCTCATCCTAAACCTTATACTTTAGGTTGGGTACGTGAGAATTCAAAATTTCAAGTGACAAGGAAATTCATACTTATATTTGTAATCACTACAAACTTTCTTGATGAGATTTAACTTGATGTAGTTCTACATGGTATATGCAGTATTTTTTTGGGAAGACCATATCTATATGATAGGAGAGTAATTTTTCATCACCATGAGAATAAATATCATTTTGTCAAAAATGGGATTGAGTACATTGTTAGAGCGCATAGCAATAATTTGAGTTTACGTCTTGTGAATGTTGGACAAATGAAGAGGATTATTAATGCTAGTGATAATTTTGCATTGTTAATTTTCAAGCATAAAGATGTTGAGGAACCTAAAGCCTTTCAAGGATATGAATAAAATTTTAAATATAATTTCATTGAGTTTTCTAATTCATGTGATAAGATGTTTCAGATTCTAACATGTTTCCTCTTAAAAGAGGTAAAAAACATGAAGTGAATTTGCAGCAGGATGCATCATTCTTGAACATTGGTGTGAACAAGATGCCAGTTTTAAAGAATGCAAGCGTTAAAAAGAAAATGTGAAGCCTATTTGACAAAGAGGACATTGGTTCCAAAACTTCTTCTTGTGGGTTTCATAATTTTTTTGCCTTGAAAAAGGATGGTGCATGGAAATGGTGATCACATTTGGGAAAGAGTCAAGAGAAATTCAAGGCTAGACATGCTAAGCATCGTTATGGTGACAATGTTCAAGGTGAAGTGAATTTGAAGTTGAATAAGTTTTCTTTGTTTCAAGACCGAGGAGGGAATGTTCAAATTCCTTCAAGGGTAGTTTTTTGTTATGAATATCTTGGAAAATTGTAGCAAGAGTTCATCTTTGACAGAAAGACAAGGACTCAAAAACCATGGAGATGAAGTACCTTCATGAAATGCTCAAAGTGACAAATCCAAACAAGGCTAAGTGGATTGAGACTGGAAGGATGAGGGAATGGTAACCTCATCTATTTTTTGATTGAAAATGAGCTTTTGGAGATCCAAAATATTCTAGTGGGGAGGAATGATCCGGTGGATCAATAAAATGATCAAATTCAAAGTGCTCGAAATTGGTGTCAAATAAAATATCTCGTTCTCATAAATCCAATGAAATTTGTTTCACTGAAAAATAATATCATATTCTCTAGATATTGTGTTTTGATCAATTTGGCAGACAATTAAAATTTTAAGATTTTGGGTTGCAGGTGTTGGTGTCCAGATATGAATAATATTCAAACCCTTTTTTCACATAAATGATCAATCTGGGTGCGCTAGTTATTTCAAGACTAATGCGCACAGTATATGCAAGAGAAATAACATAACCTACTATTGAATCACAAGCTTAATTAATGAAAGAAAAAAAAAATCCTATAACAACAATTAAAGATGGATTGAAAAATTATAAAAGTATTTGCAGTAATTACAGAATCATACTAGAACAACAGTTACAATGATGAACCAAAATATGAAATCGACAAAAAGGAAAATAACTCAGCACCTAATCAGAAGAGTGGACTTGAATCTCTGATCAGGGCTGCAACAGACTCACGGCTCACAAATAGAACAACAAAACACTATATTCAATTGATTTAAGGAATTTCTATTACAATATCTGTTCTTTCTCCTTAACCCCGACTCACAGCTCGGAAGCCCTCTTTATACAAATGTTCAGGCAACCATAGTTTCCTCTAACAACAAAATATCTACAATTATGCATCTGTTACAACAACAACCTATTTTCCAAAAGGAAACAACAAAAATTCTGAATATAGAGCTCTGTAAGTAATAATTTGTTGTACTGTTGAAGCATGTTGAGATGGTGCTAAGAATTCAAAGTTGCTTCACAACTTGCAAACGTAATTCATTTTACTTTTCCAAATCTATGGAAATAACAGAGCTAATACTTGCAAAGGTAAAACCTCCACGACTATTAATTCATTAATTAAATATTCCATACAAGAAAATGGGAAGGGGTTTACCTTGTGTGTTATAGAACAATTAATGATACAAAGAGATAGAAAGGTGGTCGAAAATGGGAGAGAAAAGTGGACATAATTGGTACACAACATCTCCCCCCAACTAGTCTATCTGCATTTTCCTCATGCAGCTTGTCATCTCCTCAGATCTGGGTTGGAATAACAGTGGCTGGCATGAAGTTGTGCGAGGTCATATTCTTCGGCCATCTCTATCCCAGGGGGTTTATAACCTTCTGTCAGAACAACATCCTTCCACCAATCTGGGCTGACATTGTATGCAGGAGTATATTTCTCTATTGGCAACTAAATGAGGGGAAAATAAAACCTCATCCCCATCCACCAAACCCCACAACTCTAAATGCATGCTAAAAAGTGTGGCACGCTTTCTAATGCTCGTGAAAATGGTTATATGCTCTAAAAGGTTCTCGACCTTTGACGACTGATGATGACAACATCCACCTCCTTTGACAACTATCTAATTCTTCATTTCAGAAAGTTACTATATGTCTGACATAGAGGTCAGCACACCATTTCTGGGTTGTAAACATATGTCCCCTATGTCCCTCAATCTGTAAAAAGGAAAAATGCTTGTTATAGATATTTGCTGCCTAGCCATGCTCCCTCCTCATCATTAGTGGCCTTGTAACTTGGTTTTCTTCAAACATATCATAGGCCTTTCTCCATTTAATTTGATTGACATTGTAGGAGGTGAAGGCTCTTAAATTAATATCCCCCACAAATGGAACAAGGTTGAAGGCCTAATTATGCCTTAGGAAGTAACCATGCATGTAGAGTTCACACATTAAGTGCTGGCCTATGATATCATGAATTTTTAAAATATGGAGGAACTAGATTGGACCCTCAATTTCGTGACAATTTTTCTTATATATACTCTCAAGGAAAAATAAAAAGAAATTGTTCATGAAGGAATAATGCATAACCATGTGCAGGAGATCTACAGGCCATTACCTCTTGCACCAAGGAAAATATATTCTCCTTATCTTATTGCAGCATTTGCACTTGTTCTTCTAACTCCTATATCTTGCCCTGTTGTTTCCTTTCCCTTTGCTGCACTTTATCTAATTGGTCTATGTACCCTGTGACAATCCCTACAGCCTGCTCTTAGACCCGCATCATCTCCTTCTTATTTCCATTTGCAGCAGACTGCTGTCTCTAAATTTCAGTGGCCAGGAAAAATTCTTGGCCTTCAAACAGATGTTCAATCGGACCAGTCTATGTAGCCGCAGAGGAGACCTCAATTTTAGGTTTTCCTACCTTCCACTTATGTGCTTTTACCTTATTCTTCAACTAGGATACTTGCCTCTTTAGCTCTCGAACCTCCTTGAATCACATGGTTTCACTAAAATGAAGCTAATACCTTTCCTTGAGAGGTAATATTCTTCTCTCACATTGTTCAACCCACTGCTGTTTGAAAATAAATTCATCTTCCAGGCTTGTAGCAGGCTTAGGAAGCGATGGAATGTTGTTGATATCATCAATTGATTTTCTGTTAGGTTTTTCTAGTTTGGCTCCCCTTCTTTAGGGGTATTCTCCTTATCATTTACCTCAGGGAATTATGTCACTCGGTCGGCATTTTCATCGGCCATCCTATATTCTGGTGTTTCCACATAAACTCTTTTTTATTCTTTAGCCTTTGGGGTGCCCCTACTGAGAATTAGAAATTGATGGACCGATCTTGGTCATATATCTCCCCGAGTCAACAAACCTCAGTACTGGTGGGACAACTATCTCTTCCATTAATATTTGGGACGAGTGAAACCCCCTCGCCCCTCTAGGCATCATAGACTGAAAAGGAGAATGGAGAATAGCTTCGTCGTCATCGTTTCCAACTTGGGTCAAAATTTCACGCACTGATAGTTTAGTTAGGGTCGACACTGGTTCTTATGGAACAGTGTCGACTTTGAGGATCATTTACTTTTTTTCCTCCTTTCCTTTGTGCATTACTTCCTCACCTGAGGTCGATTCTGGTTCTTGTGGAGTAGTATCAACTTCACAACTTATTTCTTCTCTATTTCCCTGTTCCTCATCTATTACTTCCTCTCCTGCGGTCGATACTGGTTCTTGTGGGATAATGTCGACTTCGAGGATTATTTCCTCCTATCTCCTTGTTCTGAATGAATTAGGGGTAGTTATTTTATGACACCCCTGCTTGTTTCGATACTCATATCTGCTTGTGCAGGTCATTTTGTTTCTTGCATAACAACATCAACTTTCATCCCTCTATTTGATGTTCCACCTTCCTATTCTTCATTAATGAAAGTCAATGACTGTAAGACAGTCTCAAATTCATGCGCTATACCCATAATTCCTTCACCTGTAGGTTCTTTAGGCGAGGATGGTTCTTGTGTGGCTACCTAGACTGTATCACCAATTGTTTCCTCCATTCCAATTTCTTCCAGTTCTTCCTGATCATCCTCCATCTCCATTTCTTCTAGTTCTTCTTGGTTTATTTCCATTTCCTTTTATTGTTATTATTCTGTTAAATCAGCTGGAGGTGTTGGTTCTTCCTCTCTAGCAGCAATAGCAGATGCTATCTATTCTTTTGATGACTCACAGAGTTCTGACCAAGAAACTTAAAATCACACTATTGCCTGCATGACCAATAAACGAACCAATCCATGATTGGAGATAACTACCTACATCTGGCATGAACGCCGAGAGGACTATGCCATGTGCTGTAGTTTTTTTAATAGGAAGAAAGGCATGTTCAAGGAATGAACTTGGGCCTCTATAAATCGAAGGTGAGCCAAGATTTTGGAATGATATTTGAACAAGGTTGTGGCCCGTCCTTCGCAGGTTATGTATTTCATTACAAATCCGACTAATTTGTTCCATGGATATGGTATAGATTTGTGCTCATATCCTCTCCCATATTGAACAACACCTTCTCCTGCCTACAGAAACAGTTCGAGAAACTCCGAGAAAACTACTGCTTCCCTTGCTATCTTAGCCTGCTAGCTTCTACAATTACTTCTTCTGTGATGGGAATTTATAATCCTTTGACCTACGATAAATTATCATTCAAATTAAATGCAAACTCCATTATGATTCCATTTTCAAACCCCTGCAATCTATTGAAGTAGATATCCCATCCTTCATTGACAAAAACTTTCCACACATCTGGATTTTTATGGACTAAGACTGTGTTTTTAGGTTCATGCCGCACAGTGAGTCTAACCATCTTGTAGAGACTGTAACAGCACTCTGGAAAAATAGAACGTTGGAAAGAGTGGTGGGTACCAAATTTGGAAAAAATAGCATGGTGAAAAATGAGCGGTAATAACAGTAAATACAGATGGTGATTCTCGGGAAACGAAGAAAATCATGGAAGAATATGGTAAGTGCAGTGAATGAAATAGTAATTATTTCATATGAGGTGGAAAGGACTAATCGATTTGTATCATATGCGTGTTAAGAACCCCAATACATCCTTAACAATTATACAGAATATGGTAAGGACTGTAGGGTGTACCATCACACAAAGTTGTGATAATGACTTTTGGAATCATCATTACGTTGTCATTTAGTTATGATGGCACCCCCCCAACTTAAAAGTAGCCTTCCGCAAAATCAATGTCTTCTCCATGGAATATTTAATTAGATCCATAAAATTAAAGTGGAAACATACCTAGCGGCCTACCTGGAGGAAATGACGGTTGGTAAAATAACAATGCCATAATGATGCAGATGGAGTAACAAAATCGAGGAGTAGCAGCATCTGGAGTAACAACATTGCGAGTAGTAGCATCCAGAGTAACAACATCATGAGTAGCAGCATATGGAGCAATAGCATCACGAATAGCAAGATCTGGAGTAACATCATCTGGAGTAACAACATGACGAGTAGCAGCATCCAGAGTAACAACATCTGGAGTAACAACATCATGAGTAGCAGCATCCAGAGTAATAGCATCTGGAGTAACAACATCATGAGTAGCAGCATCCAAAGTAACAACATCTGGAGTAACAACATCGTGAGTAGCAGCATCCAGAGTAACAACATCTAGAGTAATAACATCACGAGTAGCAACATTCAGAGTAACAACACCTAGAGTAACAACATCACGAGTTGCAACATCCAGAGTAACAACATCATGAGTAGCAACAACCGAGTAACAACATCATGAGTAGCAGTAACCGAGTAAAAACATTGTGAGTAGCAGCATCCAAGGAGTAACAAAATTGATATTTAGAAAATTTTCAAGCTCTGAAACATTACTCCTTAGTAGTAACTCCTGCAAAAAGACAACAAATAAATAGTAATAGTATTTATTTTATATATATATATATATATATATATATATATATATATATATATATATATATATATATAATGAGGATGCATAGGAAGAGTTCTCTACGCTGATAACCTTCAAACCAGATTTCTTAGAGAGATGTTTGATGAAAGCATTCTTAGAGGCTGGACAGTGGTATAATCTCAGGCGATGTCCATTTGTTATGAAAGAATCACATGTATCATTAATTTTAACTATCCTGGTTGTTCCATTATCAAAGACAACGTCCACCTCATACGGTCCCATCCAGCAAGTGCAAAGCTTTCCATTAAAATATTTAAAATGAGAGTCATAAATTAATGCCCAGTCTCCTCTATGAAACACCTTGTTTTTGATAAACTTATCATGCCATTTCATCCTCTGTTGTTGAATAGAACTAGTCCTCTAGAAAACCATTGAACGAATTTCATCTAGTTCATTAAGTTGATCCAAACCAGCTTCAAGAGCTGTTCTGAGCATACTGATTTCAAATACTATTAGAAACAACAAGGAATTCCCAGAAACCAACTCAAATGGTGAGAACCCAGTTGTGTTCCGCCATGTTTTTCTCTATGCCCAGAGAGCTTCAGGTAGCTTCTAAGCCCAATCTCGACGATGGTATGCCATAGTTTTTGTCAATATATTTTCCAATGTCTTGTTTGTGCTTTCTACTTGTCCATTGGCCTGGGGTGGTATTGAGATGTCACCCTGTGCTTTATCCCATATTTTTTCATAAACTTTTCTATCATGTGTGATGTGAATTGTGCCGCTCCATTTGAAACAATCTCCCTCAAAGTAACATAACGAGCAAAACTTTCATCAAATAGAAAGTATGAAACTACCTTTTATTTTCCTTTCGCAACAAATTTGGCTTATACCCACTTAGTCAAGTAATCAGTGCAGACCAAAATGTGAACCTTTTACTAGGAGGGTGGGTTGAAGGGTCAAACGAAATCGATAGCCCATTTCTCTAAAATTTTGACAACTACCTGTGGCTGCAAAGGCATTTCATCAGCTTGATCGGGTTGTTCCATGCATTTGTAGAAATTTATTAATACTGATAGTATTACCAGATCCTCTTGATCTACCAAATTAATCATATGTTAAATACATAATCCTTCCACTTATTTCTTTGCGGAAATTAAATTGGCAATTGAAAAACTCATGAAGAAAATCAATCGCACATAAACACAATCGTTTAACGGGAAAGTTTAAAGATAAAAAACTCAACTATCATATATTATGTACATCAATGGAATCATTTAATAGTCTCATACAAAGATTAGTACATCAAGCTCTTAGTACAATAAAAAATCATTACACACTGTCATGCAAAAATTTGCATCTTTATGCACCAATTTCTTGCCTCCTGACAGCCTGCCTCCACTGTGCAATCCCTACTAATGAAGACCGCTGAATGAATTCAAATTGGCCTTGCCTTGACTGTGCAATCCTCATTGGTATCTTCAATGTGTGTCAAATGCATTGAATGCATCACTATAGTCACAACAGATATTCCATCTCACAATTTCACCTATCTCTCCACTAGGTCTCCACTGGAACTGACATGCAAGTAGTTAAGTGATGTATTTTTTCACTTGTAAGTGAGTCTCTAGTTATGAATTAATTAAATAATTACTTCACTAAACTCTCACTAGTGTATCTTTTAGTTAAACTAGATACAACTAGCTCAATTGAGTTTAACTCACTTAACTGAGTTAAACTAAATAACAAATCCCATAACTACTCTTCCAACTATGTCAAAAATTTGCCACTTCAGTTCTAATTGAGTCCTCCATGCATGAGTCACCAACCACCCTAGGACGCGTAATTCCTTCAGCCCACTGATTTGCCAAATCTGTTCACTGAAATAAAGTGCTCCAAGAGAATAAGTTGATATTATTGTTGGATTATTATTAAGGTCTAATAATAATCAACATGCACCTATTTTTAGGTTGAAAATCTATAAATAGACTTCACCCAATATTCTAAAAATAGAATTTCATATATTTTTCACATTTGATCAACCATCTACAAATAACATCCTACAACTTATAGAATATGCTCACCATGTCTAAAAATAGACATACACTCAAAATTAGTATGCGGGCCCCACTTAGTGAAGGTTCTTACTTTTCACTAAGCTCATCATCTTGTTGAACCTCAACACTCCCTCTCAACAAGATAGGGATTATCCTTCACCCCGATCCTGCCTCTATGGTATTTTAATTTTCTCCTGTTGAGTGCCTTCGTCAAAATATCTGCATCCTGATCTTCTGTAGGAATGTACTGAAGCAACATGATCTTCTACTGCACACAATCTCTTATATGATGATACCAGATATCAATATGTTTATATCTATCATGAAACACAAGATTAATTGAGAGTTTAATGCAACTCTGATTATCACAATGTATCACTATAGGATCTAAATGAGAACCAAACAAACCGACCAGGATCTTCCTCATCCAGATAGCCTCACATGCAGCTTGACTTGCTACCATCTATTCTACTTCCACTAAACTGAGTACCATAGATATTTGTTTCCTAATGTACCAAGAAACTGTTGTAGATCTAATACTGAAAACCCCTCCTAATATGCTCTTTATGTCCATTGGGCTGCCTACCCAATCTGCATCCATGAAGCCATGTAACTTCACCTCATCCGTCTATTTGTACCATAAGCCATACTCATATGTGCCCCTTGCCTACCTTCCAAAAGAGCTTGGTAGGCTTAACCACCACTTGACTAAGCTTTTTCACCGCATAGCATATGTCCAGTCTTGTATTAACTAAATACATGAGCGAACCCACCAACCGTTGATAAATAGTGGCATCCACTACCTCTGTCGATGTAGCATCTTCTTTCCCCCAATTTCCTGGAAGAGGAGTATCTATGGGCTTGCAGTCCTCCATGTGAAACTTACCAAGTATCTACCGAGCATACTTTCCTTGAGACACAAACAATTCACCTTCTTGCTGTCATATTTACAATCCAAGGAAATAATGAAGGAGGCCCAAATCCCTCATCTCAAACTCCTTTGCAAGATCTGACTTGCATGAGTGTATAAACTGCTCATCACCCATTAGCATTAAATCATCAAAATAAAGAACAATGATTAAAAGCTTACCCTCCACCACAATTTGGTATAGGTTTGCATCCACCTCACTCTTGGTGAAGCCAAGTTCAATGAAATAGTTGTCGATCCGAGTGTACCAAGCACGTGGTGCTTTCTTCAGCCCATACAATGCTCTTTTGAGTATGCACACATGCGACTTGCTGCCGAAGATCTCAAATCCTTCAAGCTGTTAAATGTACACCTCTTCCTCAATGATCCCATTAAGGAACACAATCTTCACATCCATTTGATGAATGTGCCAACCCATCTACACTGAGAGAGAAAGGATGGTCCTTATGGAAGAATACCGTGCGACAGGTGCAAAGGTTTCTTCATAATAAATCCCCTCGATCTGTGAGAAGCCTCGGCCAAAAAATATTTCCTTATACTTCTCGATGCTCCCATCAGTAGCTTGCTTCACCTTGTCGATCCATCTTAAACCTACCACTGATTTACCCACCGGCCTTGGAACAATCTCCCAAACACTGTTTCTGACAATTGAGTCATACTCCTCCACCATGGAATCTACCCATGTGGGCTCCTGTGCTACTTCTTCAATTTGTCATGATACACTTGCTCATAAGAGCCATGTATCTAGTAAATTGGTTAGGTGGTTGTCTCTGTCTACACTGTGATGTAGGGACTTCGACATTCTGTGCTACATCAAGCTTCAGTGTCTCAGCTTCTATTGTACGCTTTCTACCTGTTTTGATGTTTGGTTCTGCATGAGTGGACTCTTCCACTTCGTGAATCTCCTCCTATGGCTGATCCACATCTAGAGGCTCATCTTTGGGAACAAGTAGCTTCTCCTCTACATGCAAGTGTAACTCCCTCTCAAGCGACAAATTCATGGCTTTCACCTCATTGAATTTTATATCCCGTCGCACCACAGTCTTTCAACTGTTTGGAAAATAAACACGATAATTATGGGGTGTTTCTATGTACCTCACAAATATCTAAACTTCTGCAGTCAGCTCCAGCTTCTTCTTGGCATCCTTGGTCACATGAATGTAAATAGATGAGCCAAAAATCTTGAAATGAGAAATATCAAGCTTCTTACCAGTAAAATATTCTTTAGGTGTACTCATGCTAAGTACTCTATGAGGACAACGGTTTTGCACATAAACTATAGTGTTTCATGCTTCTGCACACAAGTGCATCACTAGGCCCTGGTCATGCAACATATCTCGTGCAGCACCCACGATCGTTTTGTTCTTCCTCTCCGTGACCCCATTCTGTTGTGGGTTATGAGGCACTATGATTTCTCTTCGAATTCCTTCTTTGCTACAAAATTCTTTGAATTCGTTCAAGATATATTCACCACCATTATCAATCTGCAGAGCCTTCACTTGCTTCCCCGACTCCTCCACGAATGCTTTAAACTCACAGAACTTTGAGAAATTTTCACTCTTCTTCTACATGAAGAAGATCCAGCATTTGTGAGAATAGTCATCAAAAAATATAACATAATACCTTTGTTTTGTTGTTGAAGAAACCGAGAAAGGTCCACACACTTCTGTGTGAATTCTCTCCAGGATCACCGAAGCATGGTTCTCCTTCTCATGAATGGTGGTCTTCACAAACTTACCCCTAGTACATCCCTTGCACTGATATGACTGTGCAAGAGTACCCTTGGGAAGTCCAGTAGAAATATACTACAAAATATTCAACGTGCCATGGTGAAGATGACCCAATCTCCTGTGCCATAATTCACCCTCATCTTGGCTCACCACTTCTTCTACTTTTCCCATCATTGCAGTGCAGCCATATACCTCTAGCTTGTAGAGATTCTTAACTTGAATCCCTATCCTCTTGGTTTGACCTATTGTTTTATGTCACAAGAAAGATTTTCCCTCAATGAAAACAACGTCATAACCTCTATCCTCCAACATAGCGACCGAGACCAAGTTCCTCTTTAGACATGGAACATGCATAGCATCTTTCAACAGAAATGGTTTACCTTACTCCCTCTCAAAGGTAATGGTTCCAATGCCGGTGGCACTATATCTACCATCATCGCCCATCTCTATATGCATTTGGAGATCCTTCCAGTCCAAGTTACTAAACAACTCCTTGTCTCCAGTCATATGGAAGGAAGCACCACTATCTAGATACCACACTGATCCCATTGCGCTTGAAACAAAGCATGCGATCAAAGAGAAATCAAGTTCAAATTGAAAGGCTAAGGCTTCACCCACTGTAGCCCCAACATCCATCTTTTTCTTCTTTTTCTGTGGGAAGTTAGTGGCGAGATGCCCATGTTCGTGACAGTGAAAACACTTCACTTTGGACAAATCCAACTTCTTTCCTTTAGCCTTAGATTTTGGATGGGATTTCTTCCCCTTCCTTTTCCTTTATTTGGCAGCCAAAGCACAATTCTCTTCATCATCATTCTTTGATGAAGAGCCATCCCTGGTATTCCGCCTTATCTCCTCCTGCACAAGATCCGACCAAATTCGCTCCCAATCTGGCAGTTTCTCCCGTCCATTGACAAAGTATTCGTAGCTATGCCAACTCTTCGGAAGCCCAAGGAGAGCCAAGATCACCAAGTCATCATCCACAATTATAATTCCCACACTCTACATCTCATCCCTACATTGGACAAACTTCATGAGATATTTTGGAATAATGTCGCCCTTCTCCATTTTGATTTTTCTGAGCTTATATTTCAGCGCCATCTTCCTATGGTCGCTACTGATTTGCAAAAGATCTATCAAAGCCTTCCACATTGAAAATGGAGTGACTTTCCTGTGAATTCTTGACACAACATGGTATTTCACACCTTCCAACAGAATTCTTCTTGTCTTCTCTACCTTCTTTTTCCATGCATCAAGTAATGTAGCATCACTAGAAGTAGGCTTAGGAACATCACTATTGTTGAAATCCTTCAGTCCATTATCTTCAAGCACCACCTCCATCCTGTCTTTATAGGCTATGTAATTTGAGCTACCCTCAAGGGCATACTCCAATCACAACCCATTGAAATACATTTCAATGAATACTCAATTGTCACACCAAGAAATTTTTGCAGCAAATTCAAATTGTCCACCAGCTCAAAACTCAACACCTCTTCACTATTGCAATTTCCAATGATTTACAATGCCTCTAATACCATGTAGAAATTTATTAATACTAATAGTATTAATGGATCCTCCTGGTCTAACAAATTAATCTTATGTTAGATACATAATCCTTCCACTTAATTATTTGCTGAAATTAAATTTCCAATTGCAAAATTCATGAAGAAAATCAATCGCACATAAACACAGTTGTTTAACGGAAAAGCTTAAAGCTAAAAACCCCAACTATCATATATTATGTATATCAATGGAATCATGTAATAATATCATAAAAATATTAGTACATCAAGGTCTCAGTACAATCAACAATCATTACACACTGTCGTGCAGAAATTTGCATCTATATGCACCAATTTCTTACCTCCTAATAGCCTGCCTCCACTCCGCAATCCATGTTGAAGAATACCCCTGAATGAATTCAAATTTTCCTTGCCTTTACTATGCAATCCTCATTGGCATCTCCAATGTGTGTTAGATGAATTGAATGCATCACTATGGTCATAATAGATATTCCATCTCACCCTTTCACCTATCTCTCCACTAGGTCTCCACTGGAACTGGCATGCAAGTAGTTAACTACTGTATTTGTTTAGTTGTAAGTGAGTCTCTAGTTATGAATTAATTAAATAATTAATTCACTAAACTCTCACTAGTGTATCTTTTAGTTAGACTAGATACAACTAACACAACCGAGTTTAACTCAGTTAACTAGGTTAAACTAAACAACAACTCTCATAACTTTGCCACTTAAGTTCTAACTGATTCCTCCATGCATGAGTCACCAAACGCCCTAGGAATTGTGTAATTACTTCAACGCACTAATTTTCCAAATTTGTTCACTAAAATAAAGTGCTCCAAGAGAATAAGTTGATATTCATTATCAGATTATTATTAAGGGCTAATAATAATTGACATGCACCTATTTTTATATTGATGATCTATAAATAGACTTCGCCCAATATTCTGAATATAGAATTTCATCTATTTTTCACATTTTATCAACCATCTACAGAGAGCATCCTGCAACTTATAGAATATGCTCACCATTTCTAAAAATAGACATACACCTAAAAATAGCCTGCAGGCCCCACTTAGTGAAGGTGCTTACTTTTCACTAAGCTCATCATCTTGTTGAATATCAGTAGCATTTGCAACTATCACACCTCCGGACATAATTTCGTGCATCCCGAAAGATAGAAGGCCAATAATATCCCATTTGTAACACCTTATGCCATGTTCTTTTATCTTCAAAATCCCCCCCACAAGGGCCATCATGGGCAGCCTTCACCACTTCATAAATATCATCCTAAAATACACAATGCCGAATCTTCTTATCGGCTCCTATATGAAAGAGGTACCTACCATCTAGGAATATCGGGCACTGTGATGAATAATTTTTCTTTGTTCCCTGTATGAAAAATGATGAGGCACCTTCCCTGTAGCAAGATAGTTAGCAATATCTGCATACCACGGAGGGTTAGTAGAAATTGTAAAAAATTCTCATCGAGAAAACTATCCTCTATAGGTGTGAATTCATCATTTTTATCCATTCTATAAATAAAATTGGCAACTACAATATATTTTCCCAGTTTTTCTACGATTGTGATATCAAATTCTTGAAGCAATAGCAACCATCTTGCAATGAAACCAGGAGTGAAAGGTTTATTCATAAAATACCTTATTGTTGCATGATCAGTGTGTAAAAAAGTAGGATACCTGGTGATGTAGTGTCAGAACTTGTTGATAGCATAGATGACATCTAGGAATTCTTTTTCACTCATTGTGTAATTTAATTCAGCAGGAATTAAATTCTTGTTGACATAGTAAACTACATACGGTGTTTTTTCTACCTACTGCCCTAAGACTGCTCCTACTATTATCTGAGAAGAATCAAAATGTATGTGAAATGGAAATTCCCAATCGAGTCCTCGAAGGATCGGAGCTTTGCAAACCAATCCCTTGATTTTCACGAAATCTGCTTCACAGTCTTCTGTACACAAAAAATTTTCATCCTTTTTTAGTAATTGAAAAAGTGGATGTGTTATCTTAGAAAAGTTTTCTATAAAACATCTATAATAACTAGCACAACCAATAAAGCTATGTACCTGTGTGGGTGTCTTGGGTACCAAGAAGTGCAATATTACCTCTACTTTAGCAGATCAACTCGAATTCCAGTAGTTGAGAGAAAATGTCCCAATACTATTCCTTCTTCCCTCATCATATGGCATTTGACTGTACTATAGAGATACATGGTTCTGCTTACATATTTTCAGTATTTTTTCCAGATTTTCCAACCCTTCTTCAAAATATTTTCCATATGGAGTAAAATCATCCATGTAGATCTCAACGTTGTTATCGACTAAATCAGAAAAAATTCCCAGAATCGCCCTTTGGAAGGTTGCGGGTGCATTACACAGGCCAAATGGGAGGACCCTATATGTAAAGGTCCCCCATGGGCATGCGAAAGTTGTTTTATCTTGGTCTTTCGGGGCTATCTGGATCTGGTTATATCCACTAAACCCATCTATGAAGTAAAATAACTTCTTCCCAGCCAAGGTGTCGACAATTTGGTCAATGAACGGAAAATGGAAATGGTCTTTTTGAGTTGCCTTGTTTAGCTCCCTATAATCTACGTAGATCCACCATTTACCATTATTTTTGGGAACAATAACCAGCAAGGAAACCCATTGTCTATCAAAGATGGGGTAAATGAAACCTACATCCAATAATCTCTGTAATTCTTCCTTGACAATGTTCTTTAGAGCAGGATTCATTCTCCGTTGGGGCTGTCTCAAAGGGCGGAAATCTTCCTTAATATAAATATGATGAACACATAAGTTAGCAGGGATCCCATTCATTTTGGTATAATCTTAGGAAAAATCTTCATGATGGTCTTAAAGGACTTTTAAAAGATTTTTTGTCTAGGATTTTGATAGGTTCGGGTTGATATTGAGTGTCTTCCCTGGTTCAATTTCGATTGGGATACTATCATGGGATGAGTTTACAAGAATGTCTTCGATTTCATATTCTGGTTTGATGTTTTCCTGGGTTTCACAGCTCATAATAGACTCTAAAACTTGATGAGTTGAAATAGAAACAGAACTAGGATCATTAATAAAAGTGTTAATGGCATCATCCTCAGTTTTTGTTTTGAATTAAAGGGCCTACCTAATGGTTAGGATTGGTCTAACTTCTTCATTTTCAGGTTCAGGATCTTCTACTGGAAGAGGATTCTATCTGGTTAATAGCTTTTTAGATGGGTTGGGTTCTACAGGGGGGTAGAGAGTAAGGTTCTTTGTAACCGTCCCATTTGATATAATCATATGTCCAGATCGACACCCGATATAGGCATCCGCGGTTGCGAGCCAAGGTCTTCCCAAGATCAATGGATGACCACCAACTAAGGATCGTGTCTGTAATACAAGGATTTCTATGGGATAGTTCCATGAGTCCACTGAAATAGTCACATCTTCCAACTTTCCTACAAGTTTAATTGTAGACCTGTTTGCTAATTCCAATATAGTAGGGGTTGGATTAATTTTTTTGAGACAAAATGAATTCATTGTTTTAGAGGTAATGATATTGATCGAAACATCCAAATCTACTAGTACGTTCAGGATTTCAACCCCATTGATTTGTACTATTAGAATTGGGTTCCCTAGGTACCAATATTTTATAACCATGGTATTTCCTAGCATGATGTCGAACAGTCTACCCATCACATGAATGGTTAATGGATCCCTTGGTTTCTTCCCAGGTTTCTTAGAGCAGTAATCCTTGAGAATTTTTGCAAATATAGGTACATCCCTCATAGCTTGGAGCAAGGGTATTTTGAAAAAATATTTTTCAATTCCCCTAGGAAGTCAAACTTTTCTTGAGGGTTTTTTTTATTTAGGATCAATATTTCAGGAAATGGTGGAGTAATTGGATGACCTCGGTTAAGAATAGATTGAGGTGTTTGATTTATCGTGTTTTGGTCTGGTTTATTCCCAACTGTTCTATGTTCTAGTTCTACAACTTCACTGTCAATCTCTTCTATGATAATAGGTGAAGTCGAAGCATTTACTACCCACCTAAATCGTAAGTTTATCTCATTAATTCCTGCAGTATAAATTCTATATGATGGAAGGTTGAGAGTGTCTATTTGTTGGATCCCTTTATTATTAGGATTCATATTGAGCTAGATAGGAAGTTGGGGTCAAAGGGATGGGTTTCCTGTAGGGACATTAGAGGGAAAATGAAGTTGTTTTTGAGGTATAGATTGGGGAAATTTTCTAGTAGGAGAGGGTCCACGCCAGTTTTGATTCCATGAAGGATTCGTACTAGTCTGGGGAGCCCATTGTTGCTACGGGGGTATTCATACTAAGACCACATTGGCGAAAAAGGTACAGACTGGGGACCCATATTAAAATTACTAAAATACTGAGATGGGTCCTAAGGCATACCTAGATTCATAGCTGGTGGTCGAGGTTGCCATGGATTTTTCGGTCCCATAAAGTACAGTTGATATACCACACTTTCTTCACTTGCCCCTTGAAAAACTTCCTTCAGTCCTGGAAAGGAAGGGCATGAGCTGGTCACATGGGTATTTTCACAAATTGCATAGGCTTCCACTATGTTTAATGGGAATTCTTTCGACAAATGCTTCTTTCTACACTGTGGGTAGAATATAGCCATAGTCTTCTCCAACTCTATTTTTTTTTGTTTCACTTGCAGAGTGTCCCTCTGCGTAGATAATGTGCTTAGGATATCAGTCCTTAAGTTATACAGCAGGTTTCTAATTTCTCCCTTTGTAACCCCTCCACCAGAAGTCTCAATTATCAAATTCCTTTTCCACTCCTTGCAGCCCCCCGTGAACACTGAAGGCACGAATCACAGATAGTGTCAAACTATTCTTTTAAAACATCCCCCTTTCCTACTATTTTTAGAATTTGCAAGGAATCTTCCCTAAGTTCCCAAATAAGGATGATCTTAAAAATATCTTTATCTAGGTCACTATGGCCCGATCCCTACAGTATATATTTGAATATTTCCACACAATCTTCCATGTTCTCATCCTCTTTCTGTAAAAACTTTAAAAAATACCTCTTTGATGTCACGGGATTTACAGTAATCTTGGTATTTCTCCAAAAATACTTCTTTCATCGCATCCCATGAGGAAATAGTCTTTCCTCCTAAACCCATGAACCATCACAGGGCTATTGATTTTAAGGTAGCAGAAAATATTTTTAGCTTCTGAGCATTGGTGATATAATCATACCCTCGACAGGCAATGTCAAATTTGAGGAGGAATGTATCGAGGTATTTAGAAGAAAGCCCATGAAAAATAGGCAGAGCCGTTAAATGAATGGGATTCATTGGTGCATCGCCTATAATGTTTCCGATTGGAAAATCAATAGAAGAACTTGTAGGTGACATGAATATCCTCCAATACTCACCGGGGATTTCAACTGGTTCTACAGCTGGTACTTGGGGTGATTCGAATGTAGGGGGTTTCACAACACTCCCTTGGTCTTGTGGTGAAGTGAAATCCTTCAGAAGTTCTTCTTCCCAATTGGGATTGCCCAGTTCAACTACAGGGGGTTTCACAACACTCCCTTATTCTTGTGTTGACGCAAACCCCTTAAGGGGTTCTCCTTCCCAGTTGGAATTGCTCAGTTCTTCTGACCCTATGTTTGCTATTTCTTCCCCTTCTGCTAGCAGTAGGGGTATCTCCTCCACTGGTATCTTATTTATTAGTCCTTCTACTGTCAAAATAATTTCTTCTAGTACCATGGATGGCACTAGTTGCTCAATCGACTATCCTTTGGACTTCTTTTGAACCCTTACCCTCACAGAAGCATGAGAAGATGCCTCAGATTTAGCCTTTCCGATGATCTCTTGGAAATATTTCTTCCTTCCCAAATCCCTTCCTTTCTTTGGGGGTCTTCCTTTGCCCCTCTTATTTAGATCTTTGTTCGTACAATTTGGTGGGAATAATTCATTAAAATAACAGAAGCGCTCTGAACCCGGAGCAGGATGGATAGTTTCCTCCCCGGGATGAGAGAGTAGGTTCAAAAGAAAATCAAATAAACAAAAATCAAATCAAATTTCAGGACTTGAAGTAGTGTGATCAAATACCCCCCTCAGAATGAGAAATTGGCCCTTCAGAAAATAATCAAAAAGAATAAAAGTATAATACTACACTCAGGACTTGGAGTGGGATAAAAAATTCCCTCCCAAAGATGACAGATTGGCTCTTAATGAAAAAAAAAAAAACAAAACAGTGCACTATGCTCAGGACTTGGAGCAGGGTAATAGACTCCCTCCCCAAGACGAGAGATCAATTCTAAAAAAAACAATAAAAAGTAGGAAAACAGAACACTATGCTCAAGTGTTGGAGTAGAGCAATAAATTCCCTCCCCAAGACGAAATATCGACCCTTAGATCAATTTCAAATCGTGTTCTTGCACCTTGTTAGCCTTCCCTAGCAACGATGCCAAAATGTTGGTGTCCAGATATGAAATATATTAAAACCGTTTTTCCACATAAATTCTCAATCTGGGTGCATTAGTTATTTCAATACTAACACGCACAATATATGTAAGAGAAATAACATAACCTGCTATTGAATCACATGCTTAATAAATGAAAGAAAACAAACTACTATAACATTAATTAAATATGGATTGTAGAATTATAAAAGTATTTGCAGTAATTACAAAATCATATCGGAACAACAGTTACAATGATAAACCAAAATATGAAATCAACAAAAAGGAAACTAACGCAGCACCTAATCAGAATAGTGGGCCCGAATCTCTGATCAGGGCTATGATAAACTCAGAGCTCACAAATAGAACATCAAAACACTGTATTCAATTGATTAAAGGAAATTTTGTTACAATATTTGTTCTTTCTTCTTAACCCCAACTCATAGCTCAGAGACCCTCTTTATACAAATGTTCATGAAACCGTAATTTCCTCTAACAACTAAATATCTACAATTATACATCTCTTACAACAACAACCTAGTTGCTGAAAGGAAACCATGAAAATCCTGAAGATAGAGCTGGGTAAGTACGAATCCATTGTGCTGTTGAAGCATGTTGATATGGCACTGAGAATTCGCAGTTTCTTCACGGCTTACAAACGTAATTCCTTTTACTTTGCTAAATCTTTGGAAATAATGGAGTTAATACTTGCAAAGGTAAAACCTCCACA
The DNA here is from genome assembly GCA_034641835.2 of Pinus albicaulis. NCBI lineage: Eukaryota > Viridiplantae > Streptophyta > Pinopsida > Pinales > Pinaceae > Pinus > Pinus albicaulis. Next base: position 577,733,736 of record CM076576.1, on the reverse strand, counting down.
ACTATTACTTCATTAATTAAATATTCCATACAAGACAATGGGAAGGGGTTTACCTCATATGTTTTAGAACAAATAATGATACAAAGAGATAAAAAGGTGGGTGAAAATGGGAGAGAAAAGTGTATAGATTTGGTGCCCAACAATAGGTACACCCAGTCTAGAGTCTGTATGTTGATTGGCCATTTGACTAGGTTGGTGGATGTGTTTCTGTGGGCCAATCATTGGTTGACAAGTGTCTCATTTTAATTGGTCACTGGAAGGTGTATTTTTATTGTCTCATGGTTTGTGTTTTTGGTCGAATGAGGGAGAGCCATGTGGGCCAATCAATGGCAACCACATGGTCTCCTTGTACTTGTGATTTTTTTTTGGTTTGGGCTGAATTGGGCCTCCACGAGGTTTGAATAATAGACTTTTGGAGTGGCAACACAGGCTCATACCACTGTGCCACCGACGATTCTTAACTACCATAATGCAAAAATTGTATTTAAATTTTATCACATTCCATAGGGGGTTCAAGACCGGGGTTAACCCCTGGTCCCGGGTCCACCCTACTACGATACGTGGCAGGTAGACAGGGGCCCAAAGTTAATGCCAAACCCAACAATGCATATTATATACCAATGAAACATTTTTTATATTGCAACCATGTTTCAACATAATCAAAAAACATATCTTATGAATTTACCAAAGTTTGTGGTGATTATATCTCGATGGTCAAAACAGTATCAACACCATGTGCTACATCTTCAACAGATAAGTTTAATTTTAAATGGCTATCATTTAAACCCAGCCCGAACCATATGTCAATACACAAACTGGAAACCTTCGGAGTTCATCACATGTAGACATATACGGTGATGAAGTTTTATGTTAAGGATAGTCAACTAATAGTTGAACTCCCATGGTCTATACCTTTCATATCACATGTCATGGTTTTGGAGGTAGTTATGGTTATGTGTTGGTGGATTTAAACCACAGTGGAACACAACCAGAAAAAAGTGCAATCATGGTATGAGCGGCGGTTAAATAATTGGCGGGAATTGGTTCTAACCACCTAGATCTAATGGCCAGCAGAGTGCCAAGTGTTCCTTTCTGATAAGATCATGGGGGACATATTCAAATTAATAATCCTACAAATTGTACCTAGATTTACGTGAATCTCGCTAGTGTGTGGAAAAAAATTTTCCCCACGTGGATGAAAAATGAAAATTTTGTAGGATAGATAGCAGGTGGGTGTGATTTGGAGGACAGTTAGCAAGGAGTTAGCAAGAAAACTTATCTGGAGCATAACTCAGTCAATTTTTGACTTTTTTTAATGCAGAAAGAGCCCAAATAGAGGTTTTTTACTGTTCTAGAACCATTGGAGACATGTTTATAGCGTTATAGGCACTGAAACACCATGTAAACACATGTTTTTGAGTATAATTAAAGAAGCCCACCATTGGAAGCTGGACTAGGAGATGTAGTCGAAGAGGGGTGAACTCCATCATCATTTGTTGTCTTGTGTATGTTGTTATGGTACTGATGTCTTCATTATTTTATACAAAAGTAATTTTAAAATCATATTTATGTGTCAATGTAATTGACATAATTGCATAAAAACCTAATCGTTTCGCTTGTAATTTTTACCTTAAACCTTTAAGTTTACACATACAGATCATCTAGGATAGGAAGGTGATAAGAAAACCTATGTAATTTATTATATCAGAAAAAATCACACACCTGTAGAATTAAATTACATTATCACGGATAAATAATTTTTGGTTTTTCTCTATGCTATAAACGAATTTCAACATTATATAATAGGCTATCCAGTTTTTCTATATACTGATCATTTTGTCATTCAATATTTAGTTAATAAAATTGTTACCAATGGAAGAATAACTAGTTGGTTACTGTTGTTGCAGAAATTTTTTATCACTATAAAGGAATGTCTAGGGAAGGAGAACCACATGGAAATTTTCCTACCAAGAATGCCACCTACAACCGATTCTTCACTAGTGGAAGACCAATTTCTAGATGTACACTTTTTTTTTTGTGATTTTTAAAACGCCATGGTATGTTAACGTTACGAATTATATAGAGGTTGGAAAACTACCATCACACCCTTCACTACAGGGAAAGAATCACATTATTTAGCATAGTACTTGATTATGATGGATAGATGACTACCTATTCCATACGAGAATAGACCTCCAAGTCCACAGATGCATCAGGGAGGATGAAATCTATGATATGATCAAGGTTTTCCATGAAGAACCTTGTGGTAGACATTTTGCTGAGACCACAAAACTGGCCAGAAGGTAATACATATGGGATATTTTTGACCCATGATATTCAAAGACACCAAGAAATATGTTTATAGATATGATAGTTGTCAAAGGATTTGTCATCCCATTCAGGCTGATCAAATGCCTCTCCAACCATAACTAGTATTGGAATTTTTTGAGACATGGGAAATGGATTTTGTAGGTCCTATTATTCCTCCTTCAAACCAAAAATCATATATATTAGTTTGCACAAACTATGTAACAAAATGGGTGGAGGCAGTAGGAGTTGCAAGGGCCATAGAGGAAGTATTCATCAACTTCCTATTTGAATTATTTGTTCTATATGGCTTGCCTTGAGAAATTGTAACTCATGGAGGATAGCAATTTGCTGCCCAGAAAATATCTGCCATATTGAAAAAATATCATATCAAAAATAGAATCACCTTCCCTTACCATATGTAAGAAAATGGACTAGTGGAAATCACAAACAAAGTCTTGCAATGGATCCTAACCAAGACAGTATCTAAAAACCATTGAGATTAGGTCTCCAAAATCTCAGAAGCCTTGTGGGCTTACAATATCACTTGGCACAACACTATTCATTTTTCACCTTATCATCTTGCCTTTGGTAAGGAGCCCATTTTTTCAATAAAATTTGAAATTAAGACTCTCAAGACCGCTCAAGAATTCAATCTTTACCTTTTGAGAAGCACAAAAGTAGCACCTTCAACAACTATATGAAATGGTTGAAATGTACCTTGTTTCTCTTTAAAAAAAACAATCATTCGGCAACAAAGATATAAGTGGCATAACCATTTGTTTAAAAAGAAGACATTTCGGAAAGGCGGTTGGGTGTTGTTATATGATTCTAGATTCCAAGACTTCTCAGGTAAGCTCCAAACGAGATGGTTGGGCCCTTATGAAATTAGTGAATTTTATGATAATGAGACAGTACGCATCACTAAAATCAATGATTCTGGCATCTCTTTCCTTTCCAATGGTCATTGATTTCTCATGTATCACCAACCACTTACACGAGAGTATTTTCTGCACAAAATTCACAATGATGCCAATTTTCAAGTTGTAGCTGAACAAGGGAATACCCCATGGCCGCAATCAGGTAAACTATTTTTGGAAACTATTTATTGTCATGTACGTAATGTAAATAGTTTTTTCGTGTGTGTATTTTCTTTAATTAGTGAAAACATCAAAATTGTTTTCTTATAAAAAAATTGTTACTCTGATCATCACTGTAAACTATTATGTCTAAGTTATAATGGTGTTTCCTTAGTCACAAAATTGTTATCATAATTGTTGTTTCCTATGTCACAACATCATTATCACAATTTTTGTTTCCTAAGTCACAACATCATTATCACAGTTTTTGTTTCCTTAGACACAACATCATTATCACAGTTGTTTTTTCCTATGTCATAGTTGCAGTTTCTTTAGAAGTACCTTGTACCTAATTTCTTTGCTTATATTTTCGTTTCTTTGAAGATAAGAAACATTTGGAGCCTTTTTTAATATGGTGGTTGGATCATTGGTATAGTTCATACTTATCACATGAGAATTTCCTTTCTAAAGGGGAATATTTTCTAAAAAGTTGATTTTGTTTTATGGATTCATGAACTTTACTAAAACCTTTAATTACATGACTTTGTAAGAAAAACATAAAAATCCTCATTACAAAATTATTAATATCACTACGTAGGGAATCATTTCTGACTCCAATTTTTTAAACAACTCTAGAATTCCTTTAAAGAAACTAATTTTTTGGAACAAGACTAGCCAGCCAAAAAGGTAGTTATCATAAAACATTTCATGCCATCCCCAACTCTCCATGAGACAATATTTGATCCAGGTAGATATTGGTGGCCACCCGCCTATTCCGCTTGGGCCCCCACCATTGTCTCTTTCAGTTTTTCAGTTTCGGCATAATTTACTATTTTTAGCAGTTTTTCGGCTCCTGAACTTTCGGAGCCATTTTGAGGCCCTAAACGACGTTTTTTGGGCATCGCGCCTCTAGTGAATATCATTCTGTTCTAGAATGATATTCGTGGTGAAAGTTGTATTCCTTGGATAGAGATTTCTAATGATGTATCATGAGCGTCAAATGGAGATAGTATGCCAAAGTTACGTCCCTGGGAAGTTGAAACACCAATTTACCCAAACGGGGCCCATAGTTTTGGCGCTTCATCTCCTAGGGTTAGGTTTTTGGATGTTTAGGGTTCTCCATTGTTTCTCAATAATAAATAGGCCATTGAGCCTCATTTTAACTCAGTTCAGAGGCCTGTAGCTGCCACATCTCTCCTCAGAGATAGCTATCGGTGCCCTAGCTAGTTTTATTTCCATTCTGTCTGTAAGCAAATTTCAGTTCTTTGATATTAATGAAATGAAGCGTTATTTCCACTGCATCTCTGCATTTACGTTTATATGTTTATTCTATTGCATTCCTGCATAAATCCGGATCAGTGGTATCAAAGCCGGTCTGCTTTTTCTCGATCCTTCTTTGCATGTCCCCAACGAGGTCAGGATATAAGGAGCTAGGGCTTGATCTGGTGGAACCTTCGCAAGATCAGCCTCGCAAACCTCGACGGACGCCCATGGGGGACAAAAAGAAAGATGAGGGAGCAGGAGATCCTATCAAAATATTGCTCGAGGAGGCCATCGAAAAACAAAGGAACGCGATGATGGATAACTTTGCTCAGATCCTTCAACGGCTACCCACTGGCGGCGCATCTGCATCCAACAGCCACTCTGGAGGTGCGACTCCTTTTAAGGTACAAGTAAATTTTGACATTCCCATATTTGAGGGTCAAATAGATGTAGATGTCGTAGATAGATGGTTGAATCTATTAGAAGGATATTTCTCTGTTCATGACTTTTCAGACCGGGAGAAGATTATTTTTGCACTCCTCAAAGCTACCCCCCATGTTAAGGACTGGTGGGAAACCTACTGTGAGAACAAGGACCAGATAGAACCCTCTTTGTTCTCGGCCGTAGAAACTTGGAATTATTTTCGAGATGCCGTCAAGGAATAGTACTATCCCATGGGGAGCTATGAGGACAAGCACATACAATGGACCACGCTGCGACAACAAAGGGATCAAGATGTGCATGAGCTGACGAATCTGTTCCATACCATGCGCACAAAATTGGGTATCAAAGATTCAGAGAAACACTTGGTGCTAAAGTATCGCAGTTGTCTGCATAGATACATTTAGGAGGAAATGGAATTCCTCGACATATCCTCGCTTGGTACGGCATACCGGTATGCTGCCAAGATTGAGCAGAAATTCAAACAGAAGAAGCGAGACTTTGGATCTGCGAATCAAAAGCAAGGGAAAGGTGCTTCCAAACCACGGAACAAAGGACAGAGCCAAGGCATGGCAGCTAAAGACAACCTGTCAAAGCCACAAGAAAAGAACAGCACCGCAAAGCCAAAGAAGGACAAGGGAAAGTGGTGTGAGTTCCATAAGAGCTCCACTCACAACACAAGTGAGTGTCACGCCAAGCAGTCGCTAGTGGCCGAGATGAGGGCTTCTGAGTCAGATGCGTGCTCCGACTCCGAATCAGAACCTGAAAAGGGGAATGAAAAAGGGAAAAATATTATTGATGCGGAGCCCAATGCCACTGTTGCCACTACAAAGATCTAGAAGGAGGAACCGGAAGATCCATAGGAGGAAGAATGTATATTCCACTCCTAGATGTGGGTAAAGGGCTCCCTTGTACAGTTCATTGTCGACAATGGGAGCCAAAAGAACCTCATTTCAGCAAATGTCGTGAAGCGTTTGGGCTTGCCGACCAAAACTCACCCACATCCATACACCATCGGGTGGCTTCACCAAGGACGAGATCTCCGCGTCAGCCAGCAGTGCCGCCTTCCCTATAGCATCAAGCCCTTCACGGATGAGGTATTATGTGATGTTGATCCTATTGATGTTTCTGATGTATTATTAGGACAACCATACTTGTGGAAGCATCATGCTATGTATGAGTCTCGACCTCGTGCTATTATTGTTACTTTGAGAAATAAGTTGTACAGGATACCAGAGGTACCACCTCCTGCGGCTATCTCTTTAGTTACTGCAAAACAATGTAGTAAGCTCATTTCCCAAACCAGGAAATTTGTTTTCCTGATGATCCGCCCCTAGGGCAAGAAGAAGACTGTGGCCACGACCTCCAAATAGGTCTCCTCTACACGACAACAACAAATGGATAAGGTTGTGGAGGAGTATGGGGACATCTTCACCTCACCCATAGGGGTTCCCCTGCACTTTCAGGTCAAGCACCCAATTGATCTGACCCCAGGTGCGCCACTACCCAATGGACCGATCTATTGGCGCTCTGTTCTGGAGAATGATGAAATCAAGAGGCAGATTCAGGAGCTGTTGCAGAAAGGTCACATCAGACCAAGTTCATCGCCCTGTGGAAGCCTGATCCTGTTGGTACAGAAGAAGGATGGGATGTGGAGACTTTGTATTGACTATCGGGCGTTGAACAAGATCACTGTCTAGAATAGGTACCTAATCCCATGGATTGATGACCTTCTGGACCAACTCAAAGGTGCAAAATATTTCAGCAAGATTGACCTAAAGTCTGGGTATCACCAGGTACCAATTGAACCCTCTGATGTGTAGAAAACTACCTTCAAAGCCAAGGAAGGCCTTTTTAAATGGCTAGTCATGCCTTTCGGGTTGACGAAGGCTCCCACAACCTTCATGAGGATGATGGACGACATCTTGTGGCCATTCACCAACTCATTTGTAGTGGTGTAATTGGATGAAATTCTGATCTTCAGCAAGACTTGGGAAGAGCACCTTTAGCACATCCGACAAGTCCTCCAAACACTGCGGCAACACATGATGTGTGCCAATTTGGAGAAGTGCATGTTTGGCATGACCCAGGTTCAATATCTGGGATACATTATTGATGAAAGGGGGGTGCATGTGGATCTAGCCAAGACCCAAGTCATTCGGGATTGGCCAGCCCCAACCACTATAACAGAGCTTCGCAGCTTTCTGGGTCTTGCTAATTTCTACCGTAGATTCGTGTTGGGATTCTCTCATATCACTTGGCCCTTGAGTCAAGTCACCAAGGGAGGAGCGAGAGAAAAATTCTTTTGGTCAGAATCTCAACGTAAGGAATTCATAGAATTGAAAAATCACCTCTGTTCTGCCCCAGTTCTCACATTACCAGACTTGCAACAACCATTTGAGATCGAGACAAATGCCTCTGAATATGCTATTGGGGTAGTTCTTACTCAACAGGGACATCCAATGGCATATCACACTGAGACATTGTCTGACACAGTTCGCAAGTATCCCATTTATGAAAAATAAATGTATTCCATTGTGAAAGCTCATCGAAAATGGAAGAATTACATTTTGGGAAAGGAAACAATCATCCAATACGTACTACCTCACTCGTAGTTCATGGGCTGCACAAGGGAAGCTGCGTAATGATCGCCATCGTAAGTGGACAGAGGCCTGAAATTTCAGCCTATTCGAACATCACACAAGAAGGTGTCAATGTCAGACTACCCGCCAATATCACTGTGGGCACTCACCACCGTGCTCAACTCTTGTGGGCACGAGACTTCTGATTGGCCGCTTCTCTATGAGAGTGACCTAGAATTCGACCACACTTACAAGGAACTCTTGGGGGGTACGCAAGTTCCAAATTTTCACCTCCAAGATGCACTTTTGTGTCACCTGGGACACCTTTGTGTTCCTTCAAGCGAGCGTGCCAAGATGATATGGGAAGCACACTACAGTCGAGTCACTGGGCATTTCGGGGTCGAGAAAACAGTAGAAATACTACAAAAGTATTTCTATTGGCCGAATCCTTCAGCATATTAAGTACAAATAACCATGCATCGCTGTGCCATTGCCACCGACTATCAAGAAGTGCCACCATACTCCACTACCTACCCCTAGTCGGCCTTGGGAATCCATCTCCATGGATTACATGTCGGGCCTGCCTTCTACTAAGAATGGAAATGACTGTGTTTTCGTGGTCGTTGACAGATTCTCGAAGATGGCCATTATGGCGGCCTGTAAGAAGAATATCACAACAAAAGCCACTGCTAAACTCTTCTTTGAATGAGTGTGGGTGCACTTTGGGATCCCACAGTCTATCATATCAAATCGAGATAGCAGGTTCCTCAGCACATTTTGGTCCAGCCTCTGGTCAATGTTGGACACAAAGCTCACCAATTCCACAGATTTCCATCCCCAAATAGATGGCCAGATAGAGGTCGTCAACAGAATGATTGTACACATTCTACGCATGTACAATTCAAATCATCCATGCACATGGGACGAGAGCCTCCCCTATGTACAACATAGTTACAACATAGTTATAACAGGGCTCTCCACAGTTTAATTGGCCATAGCCCCTTTTAGGTGGGCTTGGGATTCCAGCCACTATGTCCCATTGATGTAGCCATGCCATTTGCAGCTGCTCAGGCCGATTCAGCTCATGTCCAGTCTGAAGTTGATAAAGCAAGTAGCTTCATTGAGCGCATTCAACACATCTACAAATAGGTTCATGATATATTGGACAGATCCAATGTGAAGTACAAGCAGCGCCATGATCAACACCGGATGCCACACAACTTCCAGGTGGGTGACAAAGTATGGCTACATTTGCAGAAGGAGCGCCTCACTGGACCCCACTGCAAGCTTCACCCGCTCCGATACGGGCCGTACACTATCACCAAGGCTGTAGGGAACAATGCCTTTGAGCTTAGTATTCCTCCATTCCTTGGTCTGCACCCAGTCTTCAATGTGGATCGCCTTCATCCTTACTTCCCACCTCTACTGGACACCTTGGACATTGCAGAACAACTCACACCAACAGAGTTAAACCCAGACTGCATGGAACAAGCCACCAGAGATTGTATCATGGACATGCAAATCAATAACACTCGCCAATAGAAGATCCAACTGTATCGGGTTGTCAAAGCTGGCCAACTCCTGCACCAAGGAAAGTGGTTCACCAGGGACCAAGTTCAGCAGAAATTTCCTCATCTCATGGAGGAACTTAACGCAATGGGGAACATTGCTTCCTAAGAGGGGAGGAATTATCCAGGTGGATATTGGTGGCCACCCATCTATTCCACTTGCACCCCCACCATTGTCTCTTTCAGTTTTTCAGTTTCAGCATAATTTACTATTTTTAGCAGTTTTTCGAGTCTTGAACTTCCAGAGCCGTTTTGAGGCCCTAAACGAAATTTTTTGGGAATCGCGCCTCCAAAAAATATCATTCTATTTCGAAATGATATTCATGGAAAAAAATTTATTCCTCGAATAGAGCTTTCTATTGATGTATCATGAGCATCAAACGGAGATAGTATGCCAAAGTTACGTCCCTGGGAGGTTGAAACACCAATTTACCCAAACGGGGCCCATATTTTTGGCGCTATATATCCTAGGGTTAGGTTTTTGGATGTTTAGGGTTCTCCATTGTTTCTCAATAATAAATAGGCCCTCGAGTCTCATTGTAACTCAGTTAATAGGCTTGTAGCCACCACATCTCTCCTCAGAGATAGTTACTAGCACCCTAGCTAGTTTTATTTCCATTCTATCTGTAAGCAAATTTCAATTCTTTGATATTAATGAAATGAAGTGTTATTTCCGCTGCATCTCTGCATTTATGTTTATATTTTTATTCTGTTGCATTCTTGCATAAATCCAGATCAATATTTCACCCCATGTATTAAGTAACATTTTATGGTTAACAAGAATCATAGTAAAACTAAAAGCATAAAGTCAATGGACGATAGGAGGTTTCATCACGAGCCAACCTACTATGATCATAGGTTCTAGTGAAGTGATGATACCATTTCTGGTCACCAAGCCAGGGTGATGGCCTTTTTTCTTAAGGCAGAAGGACAAGAGGTATTATCATGAGATGACTTGTTCGCTTTATTAGTTCCCGTGAATGGAATTTTTATTAACTGGCTACCATACGAGAATAATATCCTTTTGTAGATACTTAATAAACTTAAAATAAATTTATGAGCTATGAATTTATTCCTAGTAGATGGGACACTAGAATTTCAAGGGGTTAAAAGGAAACCATGTCAAGGTTATGGACGTCTGCTGGTAGCAGTGGATATGCCCATGCTATTAAAGTCAATTTAGAGACTACAATTAAATCATATAGATTTCTTCTCTACTATCAATAATTTGAAAAGGAAAATTGCTATAATTATTATAATATTTCATGGAGTATCATTAAATTAGCCCTATAATGTGATACCACTAATTTTTAACAAGGGTTAATAAATAAATTCCACAAATGAGGGAAAAAAATTATAAGATATTCTGAATCTGACAATTTTGATCATCTTTCGTTAATGGCTCCTATTATTTTTCTCTATGCGATATTTCTTTTAATCTGCCCGTGTTTCCAACCATCCGTTTAAATTTTCTCACGCTTCATTCCTTTTTTATATTAATGTTCTGATATTTTTCCAATATTCTGTAATTATTTCATTTTATGGTTGACCATCGCATTTAATCATTACTTGGTGCATTCTCGATGTTTGTCATTTCTCGTTGTTATTTTTTATGGTTTTCCTTTTGAACTTAATTAATATGTTTAATATGGCTTTATCCATAAATTATGACAAACTCTATCACCTCAGCAACTTGACCGACGACTGAAGACAAAACTCAACTATTATTTTGGGGAAGAGAAGGTGTCTTTGCATGGCATGCTTAATGAATTTTTGAGAAAATGTTGTTGCATGCTCACTGAACTTCCATACCCTAAGCAAAATTACTATTTTCTTGCAATTTTTTATTTCCAAACATAGATTTCTCCTTTTTGAACAACTGATATGGGAGGCCACATAGTGCACCATGAACCAACTCAATTGTTGGCCTCAGAGGATGCCCGCAACATTATGAACTGAGAAGGATGGTTGGAATATTTTGAGCATCTACAAGGATTCAAAAAGGATATTTCATTCGAATTTATGTCGAGTATGAATGAACGATTTTCAATGGTAAGAAACATCCAAATCTAGGTGAATGAGGAAGTGATAGTAGAAGTAATGGGTATTTCCTTAGAAAAAGAAAAATGGTATGAAGTGCACCATTCACTTTAGAATGCAACTCTTTTGTTTGCAAACCATGGAGAATAATTGGTCAGAAAAGGGAAAGGAAATAATACCATCTCACTTCCAGACCTTTGGATAGAATTAGGAAGTATTAGTAGGCAATATATTACTTGCAGTGAAAGGTAACTGTGGTGCGAGGGTGTCATCTCAATTTAATTTCATCACTGAGACAAAAGGTATCTCTAAATATTCCCTACTTCTTTCATTCTCTAGTACGTGAAACTACTGGTATTCTAAGGAATTATAAAGATCAAGCCTTAGTTTTTATCCAACATGTGATTATTAAATTGTTAGTAGTAAGGAATTTCTGTCAAATTCAACCAAATTGGGGTGAATTCTTAGGAGACCTTAGGGGTGCACAAGAAAATCTTGAAGCAACTGTGGGAACATCTAGAAATCCTTCACCCAATTATGGACAAGAAGGGAGAAACACATAGACTGATCTAGATGGAACCAAAACCATAGGAGAAAATTTAGAAGGACTCATGCAACCTGATAATACAACTCAGCACAAAATTAGTCGATCACAGAAATGGGTAGTGTCTTTCTTGGCATCTTTTACTAATAAAAGGAGAAGGTCGGCTAGATTGGTTGAGATACAATAGGGACATAGTTCCTCAAAACCCTTTGAGCAGTTAGAAATTGAAAATTAGGCTCAAGAATTAAATGGTGAGAAAGAAACAAAAAATATAACCCCTAAGGATAATCTAACTCGGAATTCATTAATTCCTAAGAAAACGGATGCAAGCTCAGAGTAACAAGGAATGGAAATGACACATGTATTAGAAGGGTTGGATAATTTAGTGGAAACCGTAATTGAAGAATATGAAACTCATTTCGATATTCCTCCCAAATTTAGTCATAATACCTTGCGTGATTCTTTGATTGTGACTCTTTTCGTTGAATCCACAACTACTATTATCCTAGAATCCTCTAATGACTCTGAACATGTTGTTACTCAAGTAAAGTCTGGGGACTCTATTACTACCGAATTGAATACTTCTTCCTTGGAAAACATAGTCCCATAGTCTCCTTATGGAAACCCAACTAACGAGAACTGAGAATTTGATGATGTTCGCTCAAATGGGCTACAAATTTCCCCTCTTTTTAACAAATCATCAAAACTAGTGGGTGGTGTAATTCCGATGAAAATTGATAATTCACCTAATGATTCTTTGATAGGTGGGCTCTATCCTAGGGAATATGACTGAAGGAGTGACAACTTCTTCTTCTTTCCTTCTTCCTTCAACAGTGATGGTTAGAAAGCTTTCCCAAAAGACTAGAGGTGTTAAAACCATGAAAGGTAAGGTGAAAAGAAAACTCCTTGACGAAGTCTTTATACTAAGGCAAGAAAATGACTGGCTACAAAAAAACATGAAAAGGATGAAAATATGGTTGCAAATTAATACACGATTATCTAAAGCTCATGGAAAGGAAACTATAGAAAAAAAATATTGCAAACAGGAAGGAAGAAGACCGGGATGCAGAAACTCAAACTACAACTATTCTCACAGAAGTAAGTATCCAGATTTATTTTTCCCTCACTTCTACCGAGGAATAAAATCAAACTGATTTTGTACCAGTTCTTATTGAAGAATAAATCCATATTAAACCTCTTCCTACTTTTGTATAAGCTTAAACTCAAACCGACTCTCCACCTGTGCCTATTGAGAGAGGAACACAGATGGATCCTATACCTCCTTATACGCCACTAATCATGGCTACTACATTAGGGTATTAAACAAAACTATGGTAGAAGAGAAGGAGACCATAATGAGATACCAAAGGGAAGTAGTACCTTAGGAATAAAAACATAAGCTACTTCAATTATTTCAAGAATTAGCTACAACAGAGGATGAGACCTATGCAAAGTTAAGGGCATCTAGAAAGAAAATTCAAGATTTAAAAGAGCACATTCGTAAAATACAAGAGTAGAAAGAAAATATTTGTTCCACTTGCGATGATGCCTAATCATGCAAGTATCCAGCAAGAGATTATGACTTGCTATTACTTGAACAATACTTGTTGCTTGAAGCTAAGGCCATGCAATATGGTGAGCCACATGAGTTTAGAAATTCTTTCCATAAGAAAGATGAGCACACCAAATACCTTTTGTGCGAGCTTTAAATTCATAACTTTTTCCTAGAAGAACAAGTGAATGAGAATGTTGTCCCTTTCATTAGGGACGTTTAGTTTTAGGCTTTCATACTATTCTCATCAAATCAAGTTAAATGGGAAAAATGATATCATACTTTTCAAAGAAGGGAACATAATATATTAGACCTTTATGTTAGGGGTGATGAGTCCCATCATTAGGTATATTTGAAGGGGTTAAAATGTCATAATTTAGCTATTAAGTTACTTATATCTTAGATTTAATTACATTTTTGTCACATTATGTTTAATGAGAAGGGTGTATGATGTTTTTCATGTATTGTTGCCTAACCTAAATTAATTGCACGAAAAAATTTATTTTTTAGATATTTTCCATCTACGAACTCGGTGTAGACAACAAGGAGATTTTGTAGGAGTTTTGTACGGGTCTCCTTAACTCTCTTAATCATCCAATATCACATTGATATCTCTCACAATAGCTCAAAGGAAATGGCAACCAAACAAAGTGACAATCATGAGGATCTAGGTTCCACTCTTCTCAAGATCAAGGAGGACTTATTCCTACTTTTTAGGGAGTTTTTGGTAGCTACCCATTTGTATAAATAAGCTTATGCAAGATATCATTAGGACTTGAACTTTGTATTAATCTAGGTACCTCTTGAGCTCAGATTTAGTGTTATCTTTTACTGTCATATGATGTAATCAATACAAGGAAAAGACCCACTAGCAGAGGTTATAAAGGAGGTTTTAGTGTTATAAAATTGGCCAAAATTGTCAAAAAAACATTTTATAAAACATCCTTTTTTGGTAACAGAGGTTTTGGCAGAGCTTATAATGGAATTTCAACACAATTAAAAAAAACTAGGCAGCCGCAGGTTGTCAAAAATGTTTTTCTCATCAGTGCGTGCATTAAGTGTGAACGCACCAGTGCATTTCACCATGAACACACCGGTAATGTAAGCATACCAAGCACTAGGATGGAAAATAAATTCCGGATGCCATAGGGCATTTAACAATGTCCTAGCATGTGTTAGCCAACAAGACGCACCAGGTCGATGGAAGGTTCATGCACCAGATAGTTAAGGTGTAAAACCACACCGGGCCATCTAGGTGCTAAAACGCACTGGGCCGTTAAGTTATAAAAACACACCAACACGTTAAAGGTAAACCATGTTGGTGCTTGCAATGCCTATAAAACTTCCCAAGTGATAGTTGTCGATAAAGCACACTGGTCGTTCTAATTGGTATTGGTATTTGTGTGGTGCCCATAGGTCGTAGAAATGCACTGGTGCACAGTAACTAACACTCACTGATGTTCATTTTGTATTTTTTAGAAACATCGAACTAGGATAGTGCAATTATTGTGATTTTTTAAAATTCATTATTCATCAAAAATCAACACATATCTTATAATAGGATTCATATCAATTAAATTTTTATTAGTGCATTTGAATGTGATGTTTGGATTAATTTGTTATATCATATCATCAAATTTCACATCTCTTCATTATAATATTTAATCATCCATATATTTAATTAGTGGTGTAACATTTCACAGTGACAATGGAGAACACAATAGAATAAATTAAAATGTATATATATATATATATCTATATATATATATATATATATATATATATATATATATATGAATAAGACACTCTTTGTCATACAAAATGGGACGGTTATTAGTATCCCTCTATCTTTCAATTGGAACACTATGTCCATTACATTAAACAAAATCTTTTATTTCAGACACAAATATTTCAAAAAATATAAGGCCTTGCTTTGATATCCAAACATATTGATCATCATTCTTCACTGAAACTGCTGTCATTTCTCGAGCTACTTCCATGACGAGTTATTTTGAGGAATGTTTTGTTCACTGTGTTAATTGTTTTCTTCTTCTTCAAGCTCCATGTACAAACATAAAAATAAAGTGTAATGAGTGTATATACATTGGTGAGAATAATGAAAATTGCAATATTAAATTATATACATCAATGTAAATCGAAAATAAAAGTGCCATAGCAAGAATTTACTCATGAACTATACACATTCTTTCAAAACCAAATTTGATGCCATCTTTCAACAATTCATTTGTTGGCGCAGTTTCATACTTTGTTTCATGCAAGTTTTATACCCCATAACAAATCATAGATTTAATATAAAATATTTTTTTGTTATATTAATTATAAACGGAGCTAAGTAAAATAAGATAGATACTTACAAATTTCACAATTAATTTATGATATGCCAACATATACTGACAACCCATATTTAACCCAATATCAATCAATTATGTTGATGGTTCTTCTTTGAATGTGAGCACTTGCTTGAAGACATTCAACAATGATTGTTGTAAAACAGCTTAAAATATACAAAAATGAAATCTAGTTGAGTTGTTATAAGGAAGCAACAATTACTCACAAACATAGATATCAACCCTTTTCTTCCTTGTTGTCTTGTTTTATGTGCTAAATGGGTTCCATTTTCTTTTTTTATTTCTTTTTCTGCAAGAAAATACTTGAAAATTAATATTTAATACTAAATTGTTTATTTATTATACCTAATCGAAAAATTCAATGATTACATATTACATTTGAAGCATGTTGTTGGTATGGCTCCTCGTGCGATGCAATTAGGTCCATTTCTTTGACCATCTCCTTATACACCTTTTTGGACATTCCTACTTTCCTTTGAGATTTTCATAATCTTCTTGAAAATATAACAAAAGAAATATTTGTAAATGATTTTTTTCTAGTAAAATATATATATAATTCTAGAAAAAACGTTTAAAGGAGTATTATTTTTTCATTCCTTCTTTTTTTTGTACGTTTTTTCTATTAAAATGTTGACATGTCTCATTGACCAATTCTTTGGAAACTCATCTTGTATTTTAAATAAAAATTGGTTCTTGGAAACATTGGATTGATTTTTGTATTCTAAGTGGAAATAATGTCTATACACTTGTTCCACTAAATCCCTCAAATTTTTTTAAAATTTTCCCCCCCTTTCGTTAACCTCTAGTACCACTCCAGATGAGCTAAGGATAAATTCATTTTCATTTGCATGTTATATTTTTTTATTTTCTTAGAACAACATTCCTTTTCTTCGATGTTGGTCCCTGTAGAAAATTAAACCTATGTGAATTAATAAATTGTTTGAAACATGTTATCTAATATTTTTAAGTATATTATTAATGAAAATTCAAAAAAGAAACTCATATTGGATCGATAATTTTTTTTCATTCACCTGATTCATCCTTCTACAATTTTTCCATCAAGATTTTATGCTCTTCTGGTCTTAGATCAGAAATAATCTTATCAAGATTCATCATTTTATGGCTCTGCATGATAAAAGTAAACAATACATATTAGCTAAACTTACATATAGTTCAAAAATAATATTTTTTGTAAATAATTTACAAAGAACTTGCCTTTTTTTTTTCTCGATGTGTTATCAGTATTTTTGTTACCTGATATCTTGTAGGCCATTTCTTTATAAATATGAAAATTGTACCATACCATTTATTAAGATGTTTTATAAATAAATCAAATAATTTTCAGGTAAAAAAAATCAAGAAAACAGTGTGCCTTTCAAAAAGTACGCACCGAAGGCGGTGTGGTAGGTTCTTATAAACACACCACCAAAATAGCAGAAAAACTGTACAATGCTCTTTGTAAACAAGGAGACCCGATGTGTTATATGTTCACTGGTGCACTGATTAACACAAACATAAATTAAGAAAAAAATATTTTTATCAAAGAGTTTTTTTTTGTCAATTTGCGTCTGGTGCGCTATACTACAATAGTGCACCAGTGTGTTATTTTACACAGGGCACACCAATTAAAATAAAAAGAAATTGAAAAATCATGCAACGAACGACATGGATTGGGATCCAACTCTGCAAGTGGTCTCGTGGGTTACATGTCATACACCTATATATATAGCAATGAAAACCTTATAAATTTAAAATGAAAAGTCCTAATTGTGAAGTCACAAAAACAAGAAGTAAGGGTTTAACGTAAGAATGGATATTTTTTTTTCTGTTTTGTTTTTGTTTTTTTTTTCCTCTGAAAATGCACAATAAAATTTGAAATTTTTACTATACATGTATTAAATCAAACAGAAACTGTAAAAAAATCATTATTATAGTACAATTTAACAATTTTATTATACTACAGGGTTTTTGTCCAAATCGCCAGATGTTTCAAATTTTGATTCTCTGAATAGTTCTACGTTCGAAAGTATTTTTCTGCTCCACAGTGCTCTCGTGAACTCTTTCTCCAGGTATATCTCCTGTGCAAATCCCTCCCTGAATTTTTTTGAAAAAATAATGAAATAATGAATATATTTTACTATTTAAAGAATTTTTTTATGATATTAGATTTCTGAAAAATAATTTGTCACATATGTTTCAATTTACCTCTTTTTCACTTAAAAAAAATAAAGTTGCACTTTTTATTTATTTATAGATATTAGGTGTGTTTTTTCACTAACCACACCAGTGCGTCAGTTAACAACACCACACCGGTGTGCAGTAACTAAAACACACTGATGTGGTTAACTGCACATTAGCACCGATAACAATAAGTCCATTTTTAAGGCACTGGAATTACTTTTAGGTATGTACACCAAAATTTATTGTTGATTTTAATCAAATTCAGGGATAAAATCTCATAATTATATCAAATGGACAATTCTTTAAAATGTAGCTTGTTCCATAATATTCTCAAAGTCCATTTATGGAGTTCTCCCTATCCATCTCTAGACGTAATTACTTCAAATGTTATTTATATTTTCATTATCTAATTGAATTTATTTTTTTTATCCATGTCAATCAGCTGAATAAAATTAATGTATACAAATTTGTAGGTTCATTCAAATTCAAAATTGAGTTCAGATGCACAAAATATTCAAACATATCCAAAACTTTGGAAGGTCTTATTAGGAGCAACATACTGCAAGGCGCATTTGGCAGATGAAAATGGATAGCCGCTTCACCTTGCCAATTGTAACATTACATCTTCTAGCCACAATCGTGGGATAATGATGGTAATAATATTTTTTTGGTATAGTAATGTAATTTTTTCAACGTTAAACCAATTAATCATGCATTGTCAATGTGCTTACTAATTGATATCATCGATTTTGTTCTAATCATGTTCAAATATATCTTTTAAAATTATTAGGATTCCAGTGATGATGATCAACCTCCCTAACATCTTCAGTTGCACCCCATGACAATATCAAATCAAGAGAACACTGAATTAAGAGAAAAACTCAGAGAGGAATGATACCAAGAATGGTTGTATCAACCACCTATTCAATTCCCACTACATTCAGATTCACCAATTAGGAATGAATATAGAAATAGTAGTTCTTCAGAAGTTGGCAATGGAGTTAATCAAATAGAGGTTGTTATGGATGATTACTTAAGGGATACGACTACCATGGAGACAATGTTGTTAGATTCATTCTAGAATGATGATCAGCTAGGGGATGGTGCTCATATCGTTGATACCTTTTTCGAAAGCCTTAAATTTTCTTCCGCCACCCCTCTCTTTGGACCTGGCAGTCAATCAAACTCTACCCCGTTGGGGAAAATGATGTTACTGTACAACTTGAAAGAAAATTTTGTCTTGTCGAATGCATGTTTCTCAGAAATTTTGAGGTAATTGACCATCAGTTCCTCCCTCATATTCTGAGAAATATAATCACACAATGAACATTACAAATGGTCAATTTTATGAATGTTAATAATTATATCGACATTAACTTACATTTAATATTTTCCATGACCAACTGTAGGCTCTTCAAAGATATGGTTCTTCCGAGTGATAATGTCTTTCCTGGTAGCTGCGAAGAGGCAAAGAAATAGTTGAAAATGTTGGGTGTTGAGTACATCTCATATCATGCATGTCAAAATGATTTTATTCTATATAGAGGAAAATATGAAGAAAAAGACAGATGTCTGAAATCTGGGCATGACAGGTATGATAAATAAAAAAAGAAGGGTAAATCACGTGGTCCTCATTTTAATATATTGAGACACATGCCTATATTCCAAAGGATTCAAATTCTCTTTCATTGAAAATAATTAGATATTTTGTAGGGATGGCATGCCTCACACATAAGTGAGTTGGAATTTATGAGAATCCCAACAGACTCAGTAGCCATGAAGCATATAGAGGATACATGGCCTGAAAAATTCAAGGATGAAGTACAAATTCTACGACTCATCATAGCCATGGATGGCATCAACCCATATTCCCTTCACAACACCAACTATTTTGGTTGGCCTATAATACTAATAAAAAACAATATCCCCACATGGTTTTCCATGAAGAATGAACATCTTATGTTGGCTCTAATAGTCCCTGGTAGAATGTAATATCCGAAAATTGGGAAATTCTACACTATTGGGAATATCTTAAGATATTCCAAATGTGGATACCCAACAATATGCAAACACAACAATGGAGTAGCAGTGACACTCAACTCATAGAAATGTGAGAAAGATCCATAGCCATCTTATTAAATTATAGCAACAATAAATGAATAAAATATCTTGAGGGAAATGTTACTCAAGATAGGCAATGCTCAGCCTCAAAAAACAAGTACATAAATCATGATAAAAAAATGCTACACAAGTGTGCCCAAGCTATGGCTGCGCAGTTTTATAAGATAAAATGCATGCTAACATATGTCAAATACATATATGTACAAATGTATGGCCCATACAAAATTGGGAGTGAAGATCTCAACTCCCAAAGGCTACCTCAAGTCAAACTTGGAAGGATTGGTTGTAATATACAAAATCTGCAAAATGCTGGAGTTGCTGGGTAGCAACTGCAACTCAGAAAATATAAATAGATGGATATGGCTGAATATGAAGTATCTAATGTAAATACCACCTCAAATGGATCTCTCAAGTGAAAGGTTGATCCTATCACTGAAGATCTCACCCTCCAAAAAATCTGCAAAAGCCCCACTGCAAATACTCACTAGAAATAATGCAGTTACTGGAGGAAACTACGCTGTAGGGGCAAGGGAATGATTTGGACCAATGCCAATCTCTAAAATCAGCTCCAAGGGCTTCCAAACCAATCCCTCAAAGGAAAGAGAGACTCCTCCTCTGAAAAACAAGTGATGGAAGTGGTGTTGTGAACCATCACTACAACACCCTGCAACACAACATTATTCTACTACATAAATAATGCTGTACTGGAGGAGGATGCTTGGCCTCAAGCCTGGATGTGAGGCAAATTAGTACAACTCCTCCAAGAGTTTTCTCAAGAAAGGAGGAGGATTCCTAAACATGAAATCTTGGTGCTAAGCATCACTGCAACTCTACTAAACAGTAGGAGATTGCACCAAGTCTGAACAAACCAAGAAATCAATAATACATAACATGAATAAAAATGGTTGCCTTGCCCTCATTTTAAACAAGTGAAAGAACTCTCTCCATGGGTCCCACTCATTATGGTTTCCTCCACCAAATAACCCTCTTCCCATTCATACTGCACTGTCTATCAAAGTGCTCTCCACCTCCTATCCCAGCGCTGTTGACTTGGTCAAACTGGACCTTGTCTCCATGAAAATTTCCCTTTTCACACATAAGGGTGTGAAATATAGCTCTTATGCCTATTCCCTTTCACATTTGAGGGATTTTATTCATGTTTTTAATTTGCATGGGCTTCCTTACCCATTTATTTAGCTATAAGGTGATAAAACAAAAATTTAATATTCCATTTAGTTTTGGACTAAAATGGGAATATTACAGTCCTCCCCTCCCAAAATTTTCTTTTCCTCAAGAAACTGCAAGGATAGAATTGGAAAGTCTCCACCCAAGGCATGGAGTCTGAAATGTGCTGAGGAACATATTCCCCATGTCGATCCTCCATCCCCCAAGAAATTATCCATATAAAGTGAGCTACCTCCCAACATGGCAACTCTAGAAAATCCTCTTCCACCTTTGGCTCCTTCAATGTAGGTGGGCTAAAAATTTGATCTTGGTAGACAAAATAGCCTACCCCACATTTTCTATCTCTCCACTTATGATAAGTGTAGAGTGTTGGCTGATCTTGGGTTGCAATAAGGTTGCCCTCAAGTGGCAAGATGAGGACTAGATCTCCAAGGATCCCTCCTCCAACGCTGCAAATCATGCTGGCCCACATCATCTCATATGTGATGAGTTGAGAGTCACCATCATATGCAATCCAATCAATCATATGGCTCACCTCAAATGGAAACAAGTGTTTGGTTGTAGTGGCCACATACTCTCTCATGCTCCCATTAGAACATGCAATGAAAACAATATGGGAGATATCTCGCCCAAGGGACACATTCACCCAATGTTCCATTCCCCCAATCATGATCCCAACAAATATAAAAAAAACAACAGCATAACAAACCATAATGAGAACCATGTTTGCTACCATCTGTAGCAAGGGAGAAGGACAATGGTCCCTCAAATGTAACCAATGCAGTTTGGCCCTCAACTGCAAAAGAGTGTGACAAAAACTATGCTTTCTCAACCAGTTTCTTTCTATCCCACTCTCCTCATATGTTTGGATAAAGTTAATGATGTATGGTGCAAAGTGAGCATGTTGTCCAAAATACATCTCCTCCCCAAGTCCTCCTAGGGAGTGGTCACCAATACTGTTCATGGCCTCAAGTAGACCATGAGGTCTAGAAGAAATAATTCTCCTCCTTGGAGCAACATCTTGCACATGTATGGTTAAGGGATGCATATATACATCATACAAATCATTATGCAAATAAACAATACCCATACCACATGTCTTTCTCATGCAAATGGAGTGGCTCACAGATGAGTCTCCTCTCATCCTCGAAGAGAAAAGAGGTGGTTGTGCTAACTCTTCCAAATATTTATGTATATCCTCCATCTTCACATGATCCATGCATGTCTTCATATGCTGATATATCTCCTCCTCAATCCCCTTCCAAAAATACCCCTCCATGATGGTGTGGTATGCTCTCAAAGAACAAGTATGGCTGAAAAGGAAATACTCATAAGCTTCTTGTAGCAACTTCTCCTTAAGCTTGGAAGCTCCATATAAGAATATCCTACCATGATATTAGATGAACTCATCTCTGACTAAATATCCCTCCTCATGCAACTGGTCATCCAATATCATGCAAGTAAAAAGATCCTTGGAATACTCCACCAACAACTGGGAGTTCCAATATGGATCTATCCTCCATAGTGATAGCACTGATGATCTCTCATGAAGAGCATATTTCATATGGTCATCCTCCTCTTTGACATCTCTCATGCCAAATATGCAAGTTGGAAGGCTGCTATCCTTCCCCTGCTGCTTCTGCCACATCGCAAAATCTGAAATGAGAGTGGGTAAAAATGATGTTGAGAGAATGCCTCTCTCCTTGAGTGTACCCAAGACTCTCAGCACTTTAAAATGGCCTCCCAAGGTCTCCACTCCTCTGAAATAAATTAATGGTGCCTCAAAATGTGAAGCATCTCTCATCATCTGCTGATTTGGGGGTCTCCTTGGTGAAATGTCTCCATGAAATGAGACATCATCATCAAGAGTAGACTGCATACATGAATGGACAGACTTGTCCCTGCTCTCACTGTGCAATCCAGTCTCTCTCTTAGGTGCATCAACCTCATGAAATAGATAGGGGTGTGTGCTCCTCACCACATGATTTTGGTCATCCTCCCTATCTCCTCCTTGTATCTCCATAGTTCCACACCTCATCATCAATGGCACATGTAAAACATGAGTTGTGCCTTGATCTCCACACATGAGATCCTGGGGACTCCCTTGCAAAGATGCAATAATCCCTCTAGTTGGAGCAAGAGCTCCTCCTTCCTCTGCATGAGGTGCTAGATCAACTCTATAAATGACATCGTTGTTACCCTTAGCCTCCTCAACATGAATGGGCAACCCTCCAATGATTGGATCCTATTTTGGAAAAGGGATATCTTTGCCTCCTTGTGCCAAAATACAAGATGAAGGTCTTGCCTCCAAAAAAGTATAATGCAAGATATCAACCTTCTTTATGGTTCTCCGAAGTGATTTTGATTCTATGGTTTCCTCCATGACATGCAAGGGTTTTGTTTGTTTAGATGTGTTTGTTTCCTCCACATGTCTTTCAGAATTCTTCCTACCAAATATTTCAATCAAAATTTTAATGAACCTTGCATAGGAAGAAGTATTTTCATTATTTAAAGTAAAAGATTAAAATAACCACCATCCATAGACCTTACCTCCAAAGTGTAGCGCTGCTACTCTAATGGCTTCATCTTCGGATATCTGATGTTGTTGCAGAAAGGTGTCTATCTCTTCCACCCAAACCCTGGCTGAAAATGTAGGGGAACCATCAAAGATATATAGAAGAAATCTATCCATATTATGCTACTTGCTCCTCCTCACCTTGACCTTGCAAAACTCTGAGAAAGTGATATGATCTCTAAACTTCTAAGTTTGAGATTCATATTCGTGCAAGAAACCACTAAGAGTTCCCCTCTTAGGCATTCCTTCTTCCTCCCTCTCTCTCATAGAAAAACTGGACATGAGACTGTGTTTTACATCATAGGGTGTGGCTGCATGCTCACACTCCCCATAAGAAAATCTAGATTTTGACTCAGTTTCAAACTGTCTTTCAGATCCTGTACATATCTCCCTCCTCTTCTTGAAATCTTCATGAATGCTCTGTACAATTCTTGGAACAATATTTGTAAGCTTATCTTCTTTTTTCTCTCCACATAATGGAGTCTTCATATTCTCTTTTCTTGATAGCATCATGGTTGAGATCCACAGGCTAAGCCAAGATTATGCTTTGATACCACTGTAATATCCCAAAATCGGGAAATTCTACACTATTGGGAATATCTTAAGATATTCCAAATGTGGAGACCCAGTAATATGCAAACACAACAATGGATTAGTAGTGACACTCAACTCATAGAAATGTGAGAAATATCCATAGCCATATTATTAAGTTATAGCAGCAATAACTGAATACAATATCTTGAGGAAAATGTTACTTGAGATAGGCAATGAACAACCTCAAGAAACAAGTACATAAATCATGATAAAACACTGCTACACAAGTGTGCCCAAGATATGACTGTTCAGTTTTATAAGAGCAACTCCATGCTCACATATTTCAAATACATATATGTACAAATTTATGGCCCATACAACATTGGGAGTGAATATCTCAGCTCCCAAGGCTGCCTCAAGTCAAACCTGGAAGGATTGGCTGTAATATACAAAATATGCAAAATGCCGGAGTTTTTGGGTAGCAGCTGTAACTCAGAAAATAAAACTAGATGGAGATGGTTGAATATGTTGTATCTGATGTAAATACCACCTCCAATGGATCTCTCAAGTGAAAGGCTGATCCTATCACTGAAGATCTCACCCTCCAAACAATCTACAAAATCCCCACTACAAATACTGAGTAGAAATAATGTAGTTACTGGAGGAAACTACGTTATAGGGGAAAGGAAATGAGTTGTCCCAATGCCAATATCTGCAATCAGCTCCAAGGGCTTCCAAACTGATCCCTCAAAGAAAAGAGAGACTCCTCCTCTGAAAAACAAGTGATGGAAGTGGTGTTGTGAACCATCACTGCAACACCCTGCAACAAAACATTATTCTACTGCAAAAATAATGTTGTATTGGAGGAGGATACTTGGCCTAAAGCCTGGATGAGAGGAAAACTAGTACAACTCCTCCAAGAGGTTCCTCAATAAAGGAGGAGGATTCCTAAATAGGAAATCCTAGTGCTAAGCAGCACTGAAACTCTGCTAAACAGTAGGAGATTGCACCAACTCTGAACAAACCAAGAAATCAATAATACATAAAATGAATAACAATGGATGCCTTGCCCTCATTTTAAACAAGTGAAATCACTCTCTTAATGGGTCCCACTCATTAGGGTTTCCTCCACCAAATAACCCTCTTCCCATTCATACTGCGTTGTCTATCAAAGTTCTCTTCACCTCCTATCCCAGCGCTGTTGACTTGGTCAAACTGGACTTTGTCTCCATGCAAATGTCCCTTTTCACATATAAGGGTGTGAAATACAGCTCTTATGACTATTCCCTTTCACTTTTGAGGGATTTTATTCATGTTTTTAATGTGCATGGACTTCCTTACCCATTTATTTAACTGCAAGGTGATAAAAACAAAACTTTAATATTCCATTTAGATGTGGACTAAAATGGGAATATTACATAGAAGACAAGTGAAGAATATGGATGTCTACTTACAACCACTGGTAAATTAATTGAAGGAATTATGGGATGCGATAAATGTATACGATGTATCAAGACCCATCGCAGTAGAGAGGAGTTTTATGTTGTATGGCATATGTGCTTACATGACACATGATTATCCAGGCTTAGGAGTTCACTCTGGTAAATTACATTTTTATTGATTTTTTTTATTTATGTAACAATATTATTTCGCATATTAGTTATTTAATTCATTACAATTGTTCTGATATTAATGATATTCTTTAACATTCCATGCATATTATATACAATAATTTTGCAAGTCTTGTAACAAAAGGGTATTTTGAATGTAAATGTTGTGGACCTTCTCTTAAAGCTATATGGTCCAAAGACCTACGAAAGCAGTGCATGACTACTCCAGGGTATTCCTCCTAGAATAACACCCTTACAGAAGATAAACATCCACTTTCAATGGTAAATGAGAGAGAAACCAAAGGCCTCCAATAATGACACCAGCTGAATGGATTAGATCATATGAGAGAGAGAAGGAGAAGGAGTTTATAGAAATGTTCGATTCAAATGGGGAGCCCATGTTTGATGATTCATAATTCTTCAACACCTATGTTGAGATACTACCTATTAGGATGAAAAGGAAATATTCTTTTAAACCTCCCATATTGGGAACATATTAATATTACCCACTTATTAGATCCCATGCATATATTTAAAAATGTTTCATATTCTTTATGGAGGCACATATCATCGAAACAAAGTGACACATTGGATGTTAGAAAAGATATTATTACTTCAAGAAATAAAAAGAAACATTGGCCAAGATGATTAGAAAGTACATGATCAGAGGCAACTAGTCCCTCTAATTGGTATTTCAAAAAAGGTGATGTCCCATGGATTTAAAAAAAACATGATATTTCTTTGGCAAAGGAAGTTATATTGGGTTTGAGGGTTCTATCTTCATATGGGTCTTCACTATGACGTTTCTTCATCGTGAATGATCATTTTAATCTATTAAGAGTACATATAATTTCAAAAGCATGATTTTATTATTTTTTATATTAATAGATTTTATCCCATGCAAGGATCATAAAACATAACTAATTGTGTATATTATTACATGTGTTTATAACTTTGCAGTTTCATTATCCTTTGTGCATGCATGGGTGTGTGAAACATGACTTCCCCCAAGACCTATGACGTGCCATATATAAATTATTTGCATTTGTACATTGGATCACGTCAAAGGAGATTCATGTGGCTAGAATTCCACAGTGGCGTTAACTAGAGATAGTGGAGATTGTTTGTATGTTTGAGAAGGAACTTTTGATGAGTTTCATGGAACTGTAGGTTCATCTTCTAATCCACCTAGTAGATGAGTTTGAATTAGTTGGGGTGGTTTCTTGTCGTTGGATGTTCTTCTTAGAGAGGTACATGAAGAAATTGAAAGGTTATGTTCTACAAAGGGAAAAACCTGAGGGGTCAATGACAGAGGGGTACATATCGTATGATTATTTCTATTATGCCAGTGATTAAATCAAGCAGATCAACAACATACTAGGTGTGGTGATTTGGGATGATGAAAGGGATGAAGACAAAAGAGAAGGGGAGAAGCTCCAAACGAATGGAAAAAGTCGTTCGATAAAAAGTAAGCGGCTTATAATTTTTCAAATTTACACAAAGTAAATATTCATGTTGAACTTTGATATAATGTATATTTTGATCTCATATGCATTGTATGTCGGTTAGATTTCATTAGCGAATGCAAAAATTGAAGAAATCAATAAATTTGTTCTTTAAAATTCCAAAGTGACACAACCGTGGGTCGCATTATACAAACATAAGAGGATGAAATGGGATAGTGAAAGGAAAGAATTCAAATGGTTGAATGGTAGAAGTGTGCCTTATCTCAATCATTTCAAATAAAATATGCCAATTATATGCCCCAACAGTTGGATTGGTGACCAAGTTAGACAGAAATACGATGCGACTGACTATTACCCGCGTGTTGAAGAGGATGCACTAAATGTAGGGATTGGGTGCACCCACTCGGTAATAATATATTTATGTACATTTTAAACTTAATAATGCACCTTTGAAATGTAACATCTATATTTCATATTTAAACAGTTGGGTTATCATAAGGCACATGACACTATAATTTTTTTAATTTTTATAGGTGAAATTTTTCCCATCTATGTAGACATATGTACACCATTTTCTCACAGAATATTACGATGATGGACACATGACACAAGACTATGGAGTGTAAGTTGAGTTCGATTAAACTATTCGAGCTACCCACTGTGATCAAAAGCTATTATGAGGAACGTTAGGTTACGTTAGAAAGATACAAGAGATCACTGAAGTGGTGTTCTCTTCTTTCTAATGTGTTATTTTGAGGTGAAAATGGCGGGATACCTTTGATAAAAGTAATATAAAATAAGATTTTTATAGTAGGCTGATATTTTTCAACTCTAGAAAGATGTGGGATGAATCTAAGGAGCCCTATGTTTTCCCCAAATGCTACAACTGGTGGTTTTTTATCTAGATGTGTTGGATAGGGGTTAGTGGTTCGTATTGAGACATGACCCTAGATCAAAACATATCTTTGAGAAAAATATTTTTATCATGCCAAGTGAGCTGGAAGATAATGAGGGCGATCATGAGAATCGAAAGTGATATGGTACATGTGTTATTTCATCATTTATACTTTTTAAGATGGGTTTTTATAAATAATATCATTTAACCTTATAACTAAGACTCTTTTTTTCGAAACATTATAAATATGTATTTTTAATTAATTGGTTTTCATTGTGTTAATGTTAAAATCATTTCACTTGATAATTTGCAATTATGTTGATCTCGAAAACAATGGCGCACTGTATCAAGTTCTTTTTTTATATAATGGCAATTCTTAAAATAACACAACTACTTGATTTCTTTAAATGTGTGTGAATGATATATTCAAAATGTATACTATTATTTTTGGTATGTAAGCTTATAATAAAATAATGATAATTCTAAACATGAATTTATTTGCATTATTTTCTAAACTTTATTATGTTATAAAAATTCATATTATTCCGATTTATTATTTTAAAATTATTTATATTCATACAAATTTACAAATTTACAATTTTATAGTTATGGTAATTTAACAATATTTACGGTATACATTTTACTCACGGTAGTTATGGTTCAAAATTGAAAATTAATTTACAATTTTACAAATTTACTTAGTTACAAATTTTAATAAAATTGAATGATGAAAATACATACAATTACAATTACAATTTTACAATTTTACATACAATTAAAATTACAATCATTTCACAATACAATTACAATTTAACAAATATTTTACATACAATCACAGTTATAATTAGAATTACAATTTTACAATTCTACATACAATTACAATTTTACAATTTTACAATTTCACATATAATTACAATTAAAATTACAATTACAATCATTTCACAATACAATTACAATAACAAATTTACAAATATTTTACATACAATTACAATTAAAATTAGAATTAGAATTACAATTACAATTACAATTACCATTTTACAATTTCACATACAATTACAATTACGATAACAATTTTAAAATTTTAGATACAATTAAAATTAAAATTTCAATTACAATCATGACATAATATTTAATAAATATCATGATTTAATATTAAAAATAAGACGAGGGTCATGATGACCATGGTACAAACATCATATTCGACTAAAATACACATTCAAATTCGCTAACATCATCTAATCATCGTGATCATGATCATCTAACAAAACACAAGCATTGTATAACATCATCACAACACAAAAATCAAATATACATCTCATGTCAAATAACTGCTATCACATACACATCTATCTAAAAGCATAATATATGGACATATATAACACGACCTAAGAATATACACATCATGATGAACACCAACATGTAAATTAAGTACATCAACGTGAACATAAAATAAATGGACCACACACACACACATATATAGATGTATAATGTAAAAAATATACAACTGTAATATAACTGCATATAAATATCAAATATCTGGTGGTACATCAATACTAGTATTAGTCGAGGCCTACTCAGTCGATGGTGGAGCCTTATTCCCAAATAGATGATGTGTCTGCTTCCGAGGTGCTTGTTGATCAGTCAATGGTGATGTATGCTTAGGAATTTCTTGCTGATGAATCATCGAGGGTGCATCCTGCTCAGTGGATGGTGCGGCCTTCTTATATGGACCTACCTCCTCAGATGGACCTGCCTGCTCCAGATTAGGTGCCTGCTTAGGACTAGGTGTCTTCTGAGATGATGCAGACTTCTCAGATAATGTTTGATCAGGACTGGATGTTGGCTTATCATCATGATCTCTGGTGTGAGGTGAAGGAGGAGGAGGTGGAGTGCTAGAATTATGATCACTCCCCTCATGATCATGATCATTAGATGAGGTTCTTTTATTTTGTGCATCTCCATGACGCCTACCCCTCCTAGCTCACACCAATTCTCTGGAAGCTACAACAATATGAGGCATGAGGGTTATCATATTGCGGGGCATGCCTCTCCAGAGTTGCGTGAGCGTACGAGCGGTTTGGATCTCTCTAATCATACCCAGGTGGACTCCCTCATAAACCAGGATTCGACAGAGCTGGTCACCCAACTACATCCTGAATCGGGTGTCCAGACTACACCTCATCCTCGCGGGTATCTTCACCTGATCAGGATCAAGTTTGTCACCCTGATCATCCACCTTTGTAATATCCTCGTCAACACCTACACCTAGATCATTCAGTGGGGGTGGAATCATGTCCCCAAAGAATGTCACAATATCTACAAAATATATATTACACAACTATAATTAGACATTTTCATTAAACAATTTAATAAAAAAAGTTAAAAAATGTGTTAGAATAAATTTGATAATTCTAATTAATTCATTAAGACAATAAAATGAAACTATATTAATTAAAATAAAACACTAATATTACGTCTCTCATCCGGTGGATCATCCTCTGTGAAGAGGATGTTGGTACACCCTCACCAATCAAAACCTATGTACAGACATGGCACCAGAACGAATGAGTGATCATCAGCACTAGATAGCAACTCTAGTGCATTGAGAGATATCATGGCAGGAAAGTCAGATTGGTCCCTCTTGGGCATCATCTAGCCACACATCTGCATTCATACATGCAACATTGCCCTACGAGGTTGCCAAAAAAAAATAGGCCTCATCTCTAGAAACCTCTCAAAAAATAAAAAAAATTTCTCTGAAGAAAAAGGAAAGGTCAACCTCCCACGTGTACAAAATTTCTGCAAAAAAATTGCAGACCATCTCACAAGTCATGGCACCTAGAATAAAGAATCAACATAAAATAAAAGTGGGTAAATAATGTGTTTCACGTCACTGGTATAGTGTGCAATGGTCATCAGCAATAGTGAGAGGCACCTCACCTCCTCTGCACCAAACGAAGCAATACATAACTGACCACCAAACACTTGAAAATATGTAGGAGAAACTATGTCGTCCCTAATGTATCTTTGGGAGTACGCCAACTAAATCCCTAGGGAATAGCCGATGGTGGCATATATAGTAATAAAATATATGTCCTCCTTAGTGGGCGAGAAGCACTGGCCGAGACTGACCGAGAAAGCATGTCGGTGGGCATCCCACTAGAAGATAAGTTGTCCCAATAACCCACTATGGCCCTTCAGGGATGTAGCCTCCTCATAGAACTTGAGGAGGCCTACCTCCCTTAGGATAAACTACGTGGCTATCATAATAGGTTGAGGGTACAAAATTCTATCCCTCTCTCATGCCTCCCACAGCTGAATCACTTCATAATGGTCCTCCATATGTTCTTATTGTTCCCTTTGTTCGCTCCGTTTATGTCACTGAATGATTCACATATTAAATACTTTTTTTTATTAAATGAGAAATATATATATATATATATATATATATATATATATATATATATATATATATATATATATATATATATATATATATATATATATATATAATTTTTTGAAAAAAAACACTTGGTGCATCCAAAAAAGCAGTCACGCACTGGTACCGATGCATACTTTTTTATCGGGCACCACGCTTTGTGCGCATCAAAAATGTTTGCACACCACCAAAGATGGAAATATTTTTCTATGGTGTTCTGACAAAACTATCTACCATGGGGTGGATAGTTTGGTCAACATACTGCCCAACAAAAATACATGGTCAATGGTGTGATCCTGTAAATTACTGCACAGTTGACCATGTACTATTGTTGGGTGGGTGGTGCGCTAGCCAAACTATCTACCATGGGGTAGATAGTGTGGTCAACGCACCGTCCAATAGAAGTACATGGTCAACAGTGCAGTGTTGTAAATGACCACACCATTGATTTTGTAATGTTGTTAGGCGGGTAGTGTGCTGACCTAAATATCCGCCCCGGGGCGGTTAGTTAGGTCAACGCACCACTCTCTCGACACTATAACATAGTCAATAGTGCAGTCGTTTAAATGACCGCACTGCCATGTTATTTTTTAAATTAGTGATGGTGTGCATTTTTTCGGTACCGCACCAAAACCTAGTGTGGTTTCCGTTAACATTGTTTGCAAAGTGGCCTGTAAATCTACTTGTACATTTGCGTGTTGAGGAGGCATATTTGCTGAGGAATTGAAGAAACCAAATTTCCCATTGTTTTCAAAAATTCGAACTCCACACGGTGGGAAATGGATGACAGAAATGCATGCAATCGGAGCACAGATGGCAGGGCACCTCACACAAGACAAAATCACACCAGTGCTTGAGAGGTTTGGAGCACTAAAGAAGTAAAAATGATGTTTTTACGGCCCATAATTTTTTTTATTACCGATGTTTCAGTGCGTGGGTTTTTGAGACACACCAGGTGGTATTATCGATGGTGCACCACACGTTTTTACAGTGCGCTAGATTACTTAGACGCACTGGGCAGGTTTGTACAGAGATCATAATGTCTTGTTCTGCCAATTTTTAGTACACACAAGTGTGTTTTGAGTAAAACGCACTGGTGTGGTTTATGATGAGAAACGCACCGCAAAAAAACTTCTGCAAAATCCTCCACCCCCAACCTCCTCTACATACCTCTGCTACAAATGGATATCTTGCCTACTTTTATAAGGGGTTCCTCAGAAACATCTCCTAGAGGGTCTTTTCCTTATAGTCACTACACATTTTTATGCAATGATAATGAGAAGTTGTGTGTTCCATCACTGATTTAGTCTCTGAGGGCTGATTCTTTTGGGTTAGGGCCCAATCCATTAGCTAAGTCCCTCTTTTTATTTATATTCTCTCATTATGTTTCATCATCTTTTTTATTTTTTTTACATTCTAACAATATCGAAAATCAATCAAATTGTGCGTGTAGCCTCTCTTCCTCGCCTTTCTCATGAGAGCTTGAGGAGAAGGATCTCCAACCACATGTTAAAATTAGTTTGTTTATGATTTCTTGGAAAGGTAGATAGTGTGATAATCATGCTCATAATATGCTTGCTATAATTTAGGAGTTGGATTTGTGTTAAATTATATTTTAACATATATTAAGTAGGATTTTTCCATTCAAATCATATTTTCCACTTGTTAGCATGTTATTATTTAAATAAGAAATGCATGAATGTGTGTATTGATTGCAGGGTTTTCTATAGCTATAGGGAAATGATCCTACCCATCTCATCCATCCTCCTTCTCTCCAACCTCCAAATCTTCCACCAAAACCATGTTTTGTGAAACTACCTTCACCACCATTGTGAGCAGCCTTCCTAGTGCAAAACATGTGTTTCAAGGGTTCTGAGTTTGGTTGGAAGAGTTGGCCACCTCTCCCTCACCTCATTCCACCTTCTCTCACCTTTCCACACATTCTTTATAGCATCCTTTTCATCCTTAAAACCCTCTTGGTATGTTTCCTGTAGCACTTCAGGACATCCTATAGAAACTTCCTATAATGGCATTGTAGGTCACCTCTTCACTCTAGTTTAGCTCCTTTTTTCCTTTTCAACCTAGAATAGGATGCTCTTGAACCCCAAAAATGCATTCAGGGTTAGAAGAGACTCTTAGGCCACTCCAAAGCTCCTTCCTTCCTTGCTGCAAAAATAGAGTATACATTAGGGTTTCCTTTAATTCAAAGTGTTAGAATGAGTTTTATATGAAAATTCAAGTTGAATGAATAGTATATAGGATTTTTTTATGCTTTGATGAAGTGTGTGATGATAAAATAGATTCTTTACTGCAAATGAATAGATAGTTAGATGACTGATTGCCCATAGCATAGTTTCCTTTTTCTGTAATTAGGTTAAATGTTTATGCTTTTCTTTCATTGTAAATTACAAGTAGGATTTTTATATCAATTTTATTTGTATTAGACAAGAAGAAATTCCCTACATTACATTTTCTAGCTGCATTTTAATCAAGTAGAAGGAATGAACTAGAAGTACTACTGACCATAAGACCTAATTGAGGTTGGCATGACTAGAATCCATCTATCGTGCATATAGCAATATTACCTCTAAGTTTGTATCGACCCCGAGTTGATTAGTAAAGGTGAGTATCCCTTGGGAGTTGCAACACTCTTGGTGCAATACCAGGGCTCACCAAGGGGCGAACCAGAAAATCCCTTCACCACACTTCTGTGTCATAATGGTTCTGGAGAAAAACTCAATGTTGCTTCTTCACTTGGTCACATTCACAATGAGGTACTGCACTCAAGATGGGAGCAACCAGATGATATAAGGGCTAAGGCTATCCATGGAGCCAAGACGAAATGGAACGTGACATACAGGGAGATAAAAAACAGGGATCCTTTTGGCTTATATAACTTCCAACAAGATATGACCAGAGTGCAAGATTATATTGTCATCATAAGGAAGTAGTGGTGAATTAGATGGAATGTAGATAAAAGTGTCCATGGTGCCCTTAGTCCTATTATCAGTGTCATTATGAGTTGTCAGAAGAAATTAAGTATGTGATATTCCAAGAAATTAAAAGCAAGAATGGATTTAGGCTTAAAGGAGAAGAGCCATATGAAGCTTACTCTTTGACTGCTTTGCATGTTAATCATTTTTTTTGCATAAGGAAATGAACAAATTTTAGACATGGGGTGATTTTGGGCCTAATAAATACCATAATTCCCTTGTCCTATTTCTTAATTATTATATTTTTTTTCTATTTTTTCCCTATGTTTTAATATATTTATTTGCATAATATAGTATTTTGAAGTAATTAATTTATTGTTATCATTTCATTTCGCTAACACATTGATTCAATTATAAAAGAACCTATTTTCTCATGTCTAGATTGTTATTGAAAATAAAGGCTCTGCGAGAGTTGGGATTTGTTATTATTCCTAGACCTATTCCCAACAGAATCAGGCAACATGATGTTGTCCTCGTGAACTTTAGCAACATCAGTGGAGCCGATTTCTATCTAGTTGAGATCATTTGAGATATGATCCTTGATTATTTCATCTAGTTGATATTAAGCCCTTTTGTAACTAAAAATATCATCATGAGAATATTTAGATTCTTAGGATTTCTCTTTGTTGAGAAAAGTTGTTGTTTTTGTCGTCTATGATTGTAGTATAAAAATGAGGACTTGTGTCCTGAAAATATTATTTTTGGTGAATGTAATTTTTTGGATACATATTCTAAAAAACTCATCCAACATTTTAATCATTCTCTTTTGAATAGAATGAAAGTTTCTTTTATCCAAAGTTAGCTTATTGTTCTTATCTCTCTTTCAAGATAGTATGATTCCATTGATCCAGGCTTGCTTCTAGAAGAGGCTATGTCTTCAGCTGTAACATTAATCTTGTTTTTTCTGTTGACATTATTTTTTTGTTAGATTAATTTTGGGATTGAATGTTTACTTGATAATCGTGATATTGGTTACATAGAGTGTTGTTGATAAGTTAATTTCCATTCACTGTTTATTTCTTGTTGTTCCTTGCAAGTTATTGCTAGGTCATTTTTATTCTTGTAGTATTATAATATCTCTTTGTGTGATCTTTTTCTTTTCATTAATTAGAATATAGTTTCGTGGTATTGTTTCTTATATTCATGGATTTTTGTTCTCAGCTAGGTATAAACTTAATAGTAGGTTGATTTCTTTGTTGTTTCCTATTAGATAGTAATTATAATTTAATATTTGCAAATGATTTCCAGGAAGTACTTGTCACTTGCGAGTTATATCCTTGAATGTGTGTTTTCAGTTAAGAATTATTTCCTTTAATCTCGTTCCTTTAGTCATTGCTTTAGTTAACTAGTAGCACTTCCGCTAGCATATACTTTGCAGACAACCTTGAAATAAAAATATGAAACCTTGGGTTGATAATTTAGCGTGTGGTAGTTAATTTCTCTTTTAGATAAATTAATTGACCCAACACTTGGGTAAATATATGGTAAAAACCATTGGGACTTCCTCCCAACACTAACTTGGAATGGCTAGTTGTTGTAAAATAACTTGGGTCTTAATTGACTCAACTTTATTTTATTGGGAAAAAAAAAAAAATTTCCACTAAATTCTAAATATCAGATTCAAGGCCAACCCCAAAAAAAAATTTCTTGACCCTATGGTAAGTTTTTAAAAATCCTGAGTTCCCTCCTATAGTAGAGGTGTGTAATTGCAAAAGAATTCTTTCTTCTTCTTCTTCTTCTTCTTCTTCTTCTTTTTCTTTTTCTTTCTGTTCAAATTTCTTACATATATATAAGTGATATGTGTACCATAATGAATCATTTTCTAGATAAATGTATCAGATGCACTAGGATATTGCTTAAACTTTTGAATGAGTGTCCAAACCTCTTTGTCATTCTTCCATTCATCCATTGCTTTAGTTATCCAATCAGGTTGGATAATAGAAATGGCACAAAGTAATGCTTCCACATCCTCATCCCTTCTCGAGATTGCATCTACAACAACATTTTGCTTCCATTTTCTTAGATGATTTCAAATTCATAACCCAACATCTTTGTGACCCATTTTTGTTGTTCCTCTGAAGATAATATTTGTTCCAAGAAGTATTTAAGACTACCATTATTTTTTTTTACCTTCAACTGAACTACAACAAAAAGGTTAATTAGTTACTAAAAAACAACAAAAATTTCCATATCAACGACCATTTTTCATTTGGTGACCAATAGGGGTTAATTTATAGTATCTTAAAATGTGACCAACTTTTACTCGTATTTAGATTAATCATTAATTGGTTGTTACAATTTTATCGTCTAATAGTAAATTTAGTCATAAATTTGGTCATTGATTTAGTAATTGACTTAGTCATTAATTGTCCCAATTAATGGCCAAATACAAAACAAAATATACTACCACATGATTATCTGAGAAAACTAAATAATGACCAAAAAAATATGATGAAAATTTTGATTGTGTTATAAGATACTATAAATTAACTATTAATAGTCATATATATGCAAATTTCAGTCATCTTTTGAAACCAATTAATGACTAAAGAAATATGACTAAATTCTAGTCGTGTTATAAAATATTGTAACTTACAAAAAATTCAATTGTCATTTATAATCACAAACTTATCATTTACAGTCTTCATTTATTCTTTTTTGGTAGTTTCATATTAATTATATAATGTCTTATCTAATAGTTTATATTCATTTCATTCATTCTCATCCATAATCATTATAAACAACTAATTAGTCGTATATTGAATTCATTTGTGTTCCTCATTACTCAATATAAACTACTAATTTAGTAGTTTTGGATTGATTTTGTGTGCTCATTATTAATCAAAATAAATTAATTAGTATAATTTTCCAACTAACTTAAAAAAAAATGTCATACAATGTGCTTGTTCATCTAATATGAAAACGCAAAGTTACATATCTTAATTACAATACTAAATAATATCAAGTAGAACTATAAATAATTTCAACCACATAAACTATATATATGAAATATAAATTATTACAATATCAATTTCCAACTTAATATTTGTTGGAATACAATTTACACATGAAATATTGTTTCATCTCTTCAAAACATTATCATTGTGTTGTCATTAAGGCATTACAGATGAATTCATCAACACTAAAGACTTGACTATCAATTTGTATGTGTGAGTCTCATGCGAGATATTGACTTTAAGGTTATGACTATACCAATTATCTTCTCTCTCTCTTTTTTCATATCTCGCTCCAGTGCTATTTTTCTCTTGTTTCTTCAATTCATGCTTCTTACAATGAATATTGAGTTCCTTTTCTGAAAATGAAAGAAGATACAACGCATAGTATAAGACACGGAATATGATGAACACTTAAATTTAAAATAAAGTAGACTATAAATGATTTATACAACATATACCTCAACATCAACAATGTAAATGCCATTTTTCCCCATAAAAGAAAGAAACATGAACAAGTTTTCTTCAATTGGGAGATAGTGGCCACCATATCGCCAAATGACCTATATAGACAAAGCAATAAAATGTCACCATATAAATTAACAACTTAGGAACTTAGTATTCAACCTTAAAGAAATATTAAGCACAATCATGTCAACCAATTTACATGATAAAAATATCAAGCTGTAGATAACTTGTGAAAACCAATGGAAAGAAAAATAAAACATATAATAAATAATGTGGGAAAATTGGCTAGAAAATTTCATCATAGAAGAATTCTTTTTTCCTATGCTTATACATGTGGGTGGGTAACATGCCCCAATATGCCATGATCCATAGGGTCCAGAGGAAGTAAATATCCTACTTTCATAATAATTGATTGGCTGCATCTTGGGCTTGCCTCTCCATTATGAGTCCAAAAAATAAAATTAAGTGCAATTGGGTATCTTAATGTGGTATCATCATATGTTCTTTCTAATTTCATTGGAAAGCTAAATTTTTTATCATTTATTAAATGTGTGAGAATAAGGAATCTCCATCACTCACAACATCAAAATTTGTTTGTGAATCTTCGAAATCTCTCAACATGATTGTTTAGATATTGGCACTCCTTTAAACTGGAACAACTTGATATTAGTGGTGTGTCAGGAATAACTAATGATGGTCTTATTTATCTCATGGGGGACAGTAAAATAATTTTAGTGAAATTCCACTTGAGTGGGTATGTCTAAGTCACATAATAGTTTGTATTTGGTATAACCAACCTATGTTGATAAAACCTTCGGATATTTAGACAGTTGTAAAAATTCTGTGGATCAAAGTATGGAGATTATTTCTAAACTTTGTTTAAATTTCACGTGACTTATATTTTTCAAAGTGTAGGATTAGAGATAACATAATTGCATCTTTATGATATCAAAGACAACATGCTATAGAAATTATTTCTTTATCAGGTTCTATATAAATAAAAGATAAATGATTTACTTTGATAGAAAAGGTGGGTGAAACATTTTATGGTTTGAAATTGTAGCACTACAATGGATTAAGTAAAAAATCGCTTGATTCATCTAGGACACATTTATGGCAGGGTGGCCTACTTGTCTCATCTCTTAGAAGAGACTTGGAATATGAGATACAAGAAATTCTACAGATTTACTCAGGAATTTTCCTTCAAATAGTTTATATGCATTGAATAGGAACTTGGTGATGGTCGAAGGATGTGAAACATCCAAGCTAGACAAATTGAGCATATAGCATATAATATTTTCATAAATAGTATTATTCTTAAAGAATTAGATGTTGGCATCAAAGAAAAAAAGATAATAGTTTGATTTTTTAGCTCGGAGGAGACAACTATTTTTAGGGTAATATGGACAACACATCAAGGTCACACTAATCAACTAAGGGAGAAGAATATCAATATAGGGTCAAGTATTTGGCCTACATGTGTAGCGAATTTTTTATGTCATATTTCCCCTTTAAATCCCGAGGATATATTTTTTGGTAATGGTTTAAGTCATTTGGAGAAGGAAATGTTCAACACTAGTGGTTTTAAGAATCATGCATTAAAGGAATTAACTACATATGGCATCAAAATAGATAAATCAGGTCATGATGGAAAAAAGGACATCATGGTTCATTTGTGTGTTAAAGAGAATGGAATGACCAATTGCATGGACATTGAAATATTTGAAAGGAATAACGAACCTCTAACCACTATGGGATCTTCAATATTTCCTTCGATTGATAAGTGTTTAACGGATAGGTTGTTAGGAAATAAAAGGTTTCTTTTAGTAATAAAGTCAAAATTTTAGGGAAGTGTGAGTGATGAGAGTTAATCCTATAGTAATAAGTGATATTGACGGTGAAATAATTTGAATCGTTCATCACCCTTCATTCCAAATAGTCAAAATTTAGAAGCATAGATAGGGAGAAGGTTGAAATAATCTTAATAGTGCAAGTGGATATCTTAATGTGGTCTCATATACGTGCTTTCCAATTGTATTGGAAAGTTAAATGTGTTATCATTTATTAAATGTGTGCTAATAAGGAATCTCAATCGGTCACAACAACAAAACTTGTTTATAATTCTTTGAATTCTCTTAACATTACTGTCTAGATTTTGGATTTCCCTAAACCACATCAACTAGATCTTGGTGGGTTGTCAGGATTAATTGTTGATGGTCTTCTTTCTCTCACGAGGGAGATTAAAACAATATTAGTGAAATTGAATTTGAATGGGTGTGTCCAAGTCACAAAAGAGGTTATATTTGGTATAACCAACCTATGTGGAGAAAACCTTTAGATATTTATATGGTTGTAAAAAGGTGAAAAAATAAAGTTAGATATTATTGCTAACCTTTGTCCATATTTAGGTGACTTACATGTAGAAAAGTGTAGTATTAGAGATAATGACATTGTATATTTATTTTATGAAAGATAATAGGCTATACAAATTCTTTCTTTATCAGGTTGTATGCAAATAACAAATAAATGCTTTCCTTCAATATAAAAATAGGTGAAATATTTATTGGTTTGAACTTGCAGCACTATAGTGGATTGACTCAAAAAAAAATTTATTCAACTGGGACACAATTATGTTAGGGTCACCTACTTGAATCTTCTCTTATAAAATACTTATAATATGAGATACAACAAATTATACATATTGATTCAATAATTTTGCTTCAAATAATGTATGCACAATTAACAGGAACATAGTGATGATTGAAGGTTGTGAAACCCCCAAGCTAGCAAAACTGAGAATATATAAAATACTCCTTACATCAATAATAGTATGCCTAAAACATTAGATCTTGGAATTGAATAAACCTAGCAAAGAGTTAATTGTTTAGTTCCAAAGAGACAAGTATTTTTAGGGAAATCTGGACAACAAATCACAAGGTCGCACTAATCAACTAATGGAAAAGAATATCGATATAGGGTCAAGGATTTAGCCTAGAAATTTTTCAAATTTGTTGGGGAAATATTTTTTTGGTAATAATTTTAAGTCATTTGTAGCATGAAACTTTGCACATTGGTGTTTTTTAAAATCCTGCATCAAAGGAATTAATGCAGAAGCCATCAAAATAGACGAATCGGGAAATCATGGAAAGGAGGACATCATGGTATATTTGTGTGTTAAATAGAATGGAACAACTAATTTCATGGATGTCGCAAGAGTTTATATGAAATTTGAACCTCTAACCACTATGGGATATTCAAGATGTCCTTTGATTGATAAGTGTCCAAGTGATGGGTTGTTAGGAAATATAAGGTTAATTTTAATAACGAAGTCCAAATTGTGCGGAGAAAACTAAAATAATTCATACAAGTATAGGTGTTACACATACATATACACAAACATATGTGCTTGTGTGAAATAAATGTTTTGACTGCATTTGATTATTCCATGAGAAATTCAACTTTTCCATCACAAGAAAGAAGACCGAAGTAGTTCTACAAGGAAATAAGGTTTAGTAATTATTCAAAGCCTTTTCAGAATTAAATTCATTTTTAATATGTTATACAATACTATATTTTGAAATTATGTTAATCCTTTTATAATTGAATATGTGTACTTTATCTTTTGCAATCCTACAAACCTTTCTTCAAAAGTAATTTGATATGTAATTCAATATATGCATTTATCCTCTACTACAATACTACTAAAACATTTCAAAATATGACTTTATTTGTCCTAATACGAACAAATCGTATTTTTTTAATTCTACATATCCTTGTGAAAATATGATTATATGTGTAATTCAATGTGTCCCAGTTCACCTCAACAAACGAATGTGCATTCTAGAAGGCAAAAAGAACTTTAAATTTATTTACCTCAAATGAGTTAATTGTCAAAGAACCACCAAATATTGAATGTGAAAGTTGCATCAACATCAATATGTTGGTTCCAAATCCCAATAATCCTCACAAATATGTGTAATCTTATCTACTAGCTATGATTGCTGCTACCAAAAAGCAAGTGAAGGAAAAAGAGGCCCCATAAAACACATTCACCAATATACTACCAATTTTTTTGAAATGAAACAAAAAATTTCAACAAGTTTGATCCTATATCTCGAGTGTTGGGATGATTGTAATAATACTAAAAATAATAATAAGTGATTTATTAAAAAAATTAAAACCATTCGTCACTCATCATAAATGTAAATAAGGCACAAGTCCAAATTTTTGAGAGGGGTGTTATACTCTCTTAGACTAAATTCAATTCTAAATCAATTGAAACATAAATATGATCATGGTATGGGTCAAATATGTTGAGAGGATAGTTACACTCTCCACCTAAGATCAATTTCAATTCCTTACTATCCAAATCCAATTCCCTCTGGTTGAAATCCCTTTCATTGTGAATGTGTTAAAATCTTCATGAGTATATCATCATATACACATAGAATCAATTTCAATTCAAT
This sequence comes from Pinus albicaulis, assembly GCA_034641835.2. Classification (NCBI taxonomy): domain Eukaryota; kingdom Viridiplantae; phylum Streptophyta; class Pinopsida; order Pinales; family Pinaceae; genus Pinus; species Pinus albicaulis. The sequence continues at coordinate 577,691,104 of CM076576.1, read as the reverse complement.
ATGGTCCAATTCCATTAGTGATAATGTGTTAAATTGTCACATTAACTATGTATCATAGAAAATTATATATACTTTAATTCCATCCAATTCCTTTCTTGTAAATTTGTTAAACTCTTCATGAGCATGAAAATCCTATTTACCCCAATACCATCTTAAAAGTGAGGGACAATAAATGTGTTAAATTATTCATGATGTTTTTATCACATCACCTTTGAGTATAGTTTCATACCGACCTTTCATCATGAAAAAATTAGTTTCAAATGATACCATTCTCAAAGGCGAGAGCAGTAACCAATGAATTTCCCAAGATATTCATTTCAGAGACATGTGACTAAATTTCAAAAGATATGTATTTCATAGATAACATATGACTGTGGAATAGTCACATTAATAAATAAAATAATTTAGATTACTTTTTGCTTTACGGTCTTCAATGAATCCAGGCTTACTAAAGAATAATATAATATCTAATATTATCCATAATATTGAAGGGACATTTCTAATCTGGAAACCATCCTGGGTATATGTTTATAGTATGCATTGCAGAGGACAGTTGTTTCTTATTGTAAACATTTACTATATCATATGACCATTGCACTTCCATTTCTTATGGATAATAGAGAAGGGATATTTATCCAATAAGCCCAAATCTTGTTACCATCTGCAGTTTCATTTCTTGTTCTTGATTGTGTAACAATGCATTTATAAAAAAACAAGACAAGGAGATGGGAATATTGAACATGGACATTAATACATATCGTTTTAATGAGGTGGATGCATGCACTTCACAGTTGAAAAACATGAGGAATGCATATCCTAAAGTTACAGAATTCAATGAGATATCAAATATGGAAACCCACTGGACAAAAACTTAAATTTTGCAACATCAAAGTGGAACTTCTTCTAGGAGTAGAAAAATCTTGAAATAGATGATGCTAATCTAAGTGGTAGTAAGGTGAGGTCCATTCTACAATAACATTTAGGTAGAGGTATTCTACATATATTATATCCACTCTAAAATATATTTTTCTAGAGGTGATCCATTAATCATACATGCGTATGTACTGGTGTATGGAATTTAAGCAATGCATTAGAGGAACTGAATCTAAACATTGATATATAAACTATCATATATACCTTGAAAACCTCCATTTCCATCTCGAAGTTGTGTGGATGTGGAAATCAAACCCACCTTAATACCACATGCCCTTATTCCATTATCAAGAAAGAGAGGAACCCATGTTATGTCAAAAAACCCTTGTAAAATTGAGTTAGGAAACTAAAAAATCTAAGATGTTTTTACCTGGGTTCAATATCAATGAAAATACAAACTCAACAAAAAATCAAAGAACATTCCTTCAAATCACCAAAAATAGCCATAACGAAATCATACCAGTTCAGGGCACTTACTTTTCAAATTTGGTTGATGCTCAATTAATTTTTCCATTAGATTGTATTTTGTGTAGGGTTTGGATCCAAGATCAATTGAAACCATGTTTCCCAATGAAAAATGAATTGGTGAGAAGCAAATAAAGAGAGAAGACTACTTCATTCTCAAGATTTCATCAAATTAGTCAATGTTGGCATATAGGAGTTATAGTCCTCTGGACTTTATTAGGCATGTTCTTTTTGGGTACTTCAGACAGAGAAGTGGGTTTTTAATTTACATTGAGGACTATCACCTTGCTCAAATTTAATCCATTGGAGGTGACACAATTTACTCGGAAACAATAATAAGTACATTTTTGGAAGACTGTAGAGTTGTATATGGTGTCATGATTCCACATTATAGCCAAAAGCTTGTTTCCTTGTTCAAATTCAGACATGTTTCAATGGGCCACACGGAGATTGGTATGGAAGCAACCAAACTATTTTAGCTCAAAGAATAACAAATTATATACTAAACCTAGGTTGTACCAAAAACATGCACAAAATATTATCTTTATCTTTGTGCTCAATGAGAATATAAACTCTAAACCAATACATATAATAAAATGTATATGTAATTTGGATATCATCCATATTACATCATTTAGCTATGAAGACTCTGGAAAACCCTTCCTTACGTATTTAACTTGAAGGTCTTCATGACTTCCCTTTATGAAAGAGTTTCTAATCACAAGAATCAAGTTTCTAAATTTTAGTCATATGGTATTATTTTATATTCATTATAATCCTTGCAGAGACAAAGTAGGATCATGAACATCAAAACCATAATTAATATGTGCATATATTTTGTTAATCAAATCAAATTCATCTTAGAGGAAAAATAATTCTCCTTTTCTCGAGGTTAAACTCGAATTCCACATGGGTCCTCATGACAATCGTGCTAGCAGAAACATTTTTCAAACAAAAATAAATTCAGACTTGTCTATTAAGGACTTGATGGAAAGAACAATGAAGGAGATCTCAGTGGAATAGTGGAGGGAAGAAGAAAAATTTCAAGCTTTTACCCCACTCAAGAGGACAGAAATTCATGAACCGACCACCCCATAGAAAAAGGGAAACTCAAAGGTACTCAAAGATATTGTAGAAATGGAGGATGTGGAGGAACAGACACAAAGATGTGTGTGATGCATTATGACAGGGACTAGAAACAAGGATGTTGGTTTTCAACAGTTCATCAATTAATATTTCAAGCCTCCTAACCTTAATAAATATCATTCTCATGGAAATATGATGTTTCTTTTTTAGTTCATTTTTGTTATCTTTTATTGAAAATATAGTAAGTCTGATAAAAATTGGAAAACTATAATATGATAACAAAAAAAAAATTTGGTTTCACTGGTATCTGAAGTTTTCCTCCCTCCTTAGTGTCTTTCGAAGGCTCTTAAGACTTCAGAGACCATCCATCCTCATCAAATTTAACATCTTTACATACCACTTCCTTTTTTTTGGGTTGGAATATAGATTTCATAAGCCTTGGAGGTCTTGGTATAACCAACAAATATATCTTTAATGCTTAAGGATTAAAACTCAATACTCGTCTTGTTGCGAACATGAATATAAACAAGACAACCAAATACACAAAAGTGTGATTCGTGAGGTTTCATACAAATAAAGGCTCCATTTATAGCCTTGTCATTCAATATACTATTATGACATCTATTTGGAATAAAGATAGTTGTATTGCATTCCTTTTCCTAAATACATAAGGGAAAATCCATGTTATGTATCATCTCTTTAGCCATCTCTATGCTCTTTTCATACCTATTTTGTTAGAGGTTGTAAGGTATTTTTAGCTCAATCTTAATATCCACTTCCCTGCAAAAGGCATCCAAGTCCTTGGAGATGTAACCTCATCCATTTTTGGGCCTTAGCACCTTAATATTCTATCATGTCTAAGTCCTTACCAAGGCTTTTAATTATGTGAACTTACTAAATTATTCATCCTTTGTATTTATAAAACAAATTCAATTCTTCCTACAATAATGATATGTTTGTAATTTGGATAGTTTTATTGCATGCCTTTGCCTAAATACACAAAGGAAAATCCATGTTATGTATTATCGCTTTGGCCATCTCTATGATAGACCAATTATTACTCTTTGCATCCCTAGTTTGTTATAGGTTGTAAGACATTTTTACCTTCCTCCTAATCCCCACTTCCTTGCAAAAGTCATCAAATTCCTTGGAGAGGTACCCTCCTCCATTTCTAAACTTATCACCTTAATATTATAGCTTATCTAAGTCTTGACCGAAACTTTGAATTCTATGAACTTACTATGTACTTCATCCTTAGTATTTATAAAATAAATATAGATCTTCCTATATTAATTATCAATAAAGAGAGAGTATAACTCCCTATAAATGAAACTAAATAAATCAATCCACATTCATCTAAAAGAATCATATTAAGAATCTCTCTCAATTTTTTCTCATTGCTTGAGAAGGAAGCCTTGGCATGATTTTTGAATGCACAACCCTCACTAACTCTAGTGATCTTGATCTTGAATTATGAAAATCACTACACCATGCCCTTCAAGAGTGAAAGTGTTCTAGAGTGTATATGACTAAACTACTTGTACCAAAGCATGCACACTTTCACTATCATGCACTAAATCATCATGCAGATTTGGATCTAGTGGAGTCTTGTACATTTTATAATCATTACCCATTTTTTATCAAACTCAAAAATACCCTATAGAAGTTTCATTGAATAAACTTAAATTAGACTCTTTATTAAAACAAGGAACATACAAAACATCATTTAACTCCAAAACACCACCAAAGGGCATGATGAAAGACATAGCCCACTCTAGTAACTAGATAAGTGGCATTATTACATAACTCCACCAATAAATGATATTCTTATCCTTGAAGCTTGAAAAAAACATTTTTTTCTAAGTTCATTTGTCTAAATGCTCCACTATCCACATATCATGGAGAAACAAAGCATGTGGAAAGGCACAATACCATGGAGAAATTTGTTTCCAATTTTGATGCTAACTCATCTACTATGACTAAATCTTCCACATTAATTGTAAACCAAATTTTGCTACTACTTGACTTTCTTTTTGTCATGAACACATAGTAAAACATCATATGATACTTGAAAATCTTTGTGTGATTCAATTATTTCTTCCCCTAGTCTAAATAAAATGATTTTTCTTCCTTACCCTTATAACCCTCTTGGGTCCTCCTTTCTTAACTCCTATATTCATCTTAAAAGTTGAGGTTAGGTTCTAGATCTCTTGTACACTAGTTGAAATCATCACTATCATTTTATCCTTTTGGATGAAATCATCCTAAATATTCTCAAGAGTGGGAAGTTTCTCACAAGAATGGATACCTTGAACAAAAATTTCCTATACTAGAGATAACCCCTTTATTTTTATGGGAATTAACCCCTCCATCTCAACCTCCATCCCTCTTACTCTCCATTTTATCAAAGACAAAATGGGTGTCCTAAAGGAAGATTATCTGATGTTCTACATCTTGATGAGATAAATAAAAAGTATCTTGAATAAGTTTCCTTATGCCACATCTTTGTGGTAAAGGGAAAAAAAAATTAGTGTCTAGCATTGTATGGGGTACAAGGAAAGCAAGAGTGTATAAGGTGGAATGGATACATCGAAGGGTAACTAACAATGCCAATTTTGAGAGTAAATTTTGACATTGGATATTATACCAATAATTCTCATTATGTTTACCAATTAAGTCACAAGGATTTTTATGTTATTTTTCATACTATGTTTAAAAATAATAATTCATGAGTATTTGTTGATGGCTTCTTTGGACCTATTTATGTGATATTGGACATCAATACCTTTGGTCTTGGATCACATACTCTTTTTTTCTTCATATTTTTTATGGGTTTATTTGTATCTTCACAGATGGGAGCTTTTGTCTTGCTGGAGAATAGTTCATAAAAAAATGTCTCTTGTAAAACATACTACTCAACCTCAAAGCGAATAAGTGCCACCATTTCTCTAAACCAAATAACAAGGGCCTTTAATGAGGTTGTAATTATCCATCATCCACATATATGGGAATATGAATTTGGTTTTATTAAATCATCACGTGTCCTTCAAGTTGATAATGAAGATGAAGAAATCTAAAATGTTGATGTTATGATGAATCACCTATACCTTGGTGACATTTTCCTTTCTAACGCTAAAGAGATCATTCTACCAAAGTATTTTTTTTGTGAAGGCATAAATATTGTTATATCTATGATATGTCTATACCATAATTGATTTTATTTGAAAATAACATCAGCTAATAGAAATCAAATTAATAAAGGATTAAGTTAGTGTTTATCCGTGAATTATGTAAAGTAAAAGAACGTTACTTCTAGTTTGGAGTAGAATTGCAGACAGGTTGGAAAAACAAACCTATAGCATACCATAGAAGTCAGTAAGAAGATTAAATTTTAGTTTTCAACTATATTTTGTATTTGGATTGATACAACAATGCAAATTTTATATTCATCAATAGCAGTTATTGTTCTCAACTAATTATCATTGTTTTGAAGTTTGTCCAAGTTGCACAAGAAGCACTCTATTCTTGGGAGAAAAAATATCATTTGGTTAATATAATGAAGATTTGGTTTATATATATACATGAGTCTCTGCACTAAAAAAGTGGATGGTTCAACCTAATCTCTAATTCTATAATTTAACGTCGACTCATGGTTTCAACAATATTTAGAAGGATTACTCCCTTCTATTGGATATTATACTAATGGCATATTAAGATGTATTGTAGGGGAATGATGGTTTCTTCAAGTATTCATATAATAATAATATATGTGGCCTTATTACACACTATTAATTTGATATAGGAGCATTGTGGACTTACATACCAACATGTGAAGTTAACTGGGAGCATTACTTGCTAAAGTTTAAGGAGAAAAGGAAGCTTTTTGGGACTTTGGAGGTTGGTGTTGCATCCTGAGAGTGGTATTGGAGTGTTGTCCCTTGATGTGTGCTTGTTACTCATTTTTGGGCATAGCTAGCCTTGGAAGGAAGAAGCATCCACCTTTTAATATGGTAGGGCATGCGACTTGAAGCCCACTTCCCACCTTGGAGGATCATATAGGAGAAGGAGGTCTAGAGGATGGTCAATGAAAAATTTCTGTACTTATTCACATTAAAGGGAATTTAATGGCTAGATGTTGCACCAAAAATCACTTATACCCAACATTGATCAAGATGGGTCACTTTTTGAGAGCTTGTGCCCATTTTCTCTATACATGTGGCATGAATTACCCTCAAATTATGTCATTTAGATTAGTTGATTGAAGAAAAGTGTCTTTTTGTCCCTCTTTAAGCTATAGTAAGTGATTGTAGCCTAGAAAATTAATATTTTAATGTCAAAGAAGTTCATCACCTCCTCTATAAATAAGGTTTGACTTCCTCTCATTTTTTCATGGTTGGATTCAAGGAGAAATCCCTTAGCAACTCTGAAAGTTTTGTGATTTCTCTCTTTAAATTTGGATATGGATGGATGAGTTGAGCGAATTCTCCTTGGAGACTTTATGATGTGAATGGTTCTATTTTATTAGATTATTATTGGTGAAATTTTATGACATACACAATTTAATGTGAGATATCCTCTTCCATCGTGTTTATTGTTGATGGATAAGGGTTATTAAATATTCACCATAACTTTATTGGTATGTTTCTTTGTATTTTCCATGAACAAGGAATTTCATCAAGTTTTCTAGGGTGACTTAAGTTAATCTTCGTCCCTTATATATCTTGGACAATAGAAGGACACTAGAGTTAGAAGCTTGAGGGATACAATATAGTCTCCCTTAGTTCTTAAAACCCATATTCATCTCCTTTCTCTCTGAGTGTGTTGCACATTGACCCCATATTCCCCAAAAATATATTGGCAGGCTAAGCCACCGTTCCTATCCTCCATCACCTATTTTACTTTTAAAATCATATAAATCATTTTATTGTGGTTTTATTTTCCTTGTAATTCCTTGATTGTGTGTTTTGTTTGTGGATATTCCATTTGAAATCAAACCTACAAATCATGCAAAATATGACAAGAAGAGGGACGGTGATATGACAGTTGGTCGTCTTGATCTTGAGCTTTTGGACTTATCTTTAGAAGTGAATTTTATTTTTTTTGTGACAATCCTGATAGCAAAAATTTTAGCTCTCAACTCAATGATCTTAATATGGGAGCTAGCCACCATCTATATGTCACTCTTGCATATGGAATTCAATTTTTTCTTCAAAATCATATTGCAGAAAATATCACACTCTAATAAAAAATAATAAAGGCAACACACATATCCTAGCCTAACATTCTCTCCAATTAAATAATCCTTCATATAATCAATAATGATTCTATTATTTTTGGTTTCATTCTTGTTGTGTTCATCAAACTGTGAAACATCAAAAGGGATTGTACCCTTCCCATCGACAAAACACCAAATATCAACCTCTTCCAACAAAACAATAAGTCAGCACTTCTAAAAAATGAACTTTGTAACTTCTTCTAACCAAACACAGTCTTTGAGACCTAGATTGGTCATTACTGCAACTATTGGAACACAACTTGTTGGGTGCAGGAATCGCAGCTAAGCAAACTCCTTTCAACACTTAATTTTCAACCTGGGGGTTTCATAAAATTAGAGACAAAGCACAGGTAATTCCAAAAATGGTATGAAATTTTGCTATCTATATTCCTACTTCTTTAATCAAAATCTTTCAGAATTGAAAATAAAGATCACACAAAAATTTACACGAAAAAATCTATAGTGTCAGAATCTGAAAGAAATTACTTTGTGAAGAAACCAAATAAAGGAGCTTCACACTACTATAAACAGTCTTTATTCTTAAGATAAAATTATATGTTTATCTCCAATATGGGTGTTGTAGGTTCACAAGTGGGCCCTTGGAATGATCTTCCTTCTTTAAGGATTTTCCTTCCTGCACCAAGTTGTTATTCCTGTACTCCTGCAGTATGCTTTCACTAGTACAAGTACTAGGCTTATGTGAGGGAAGTATATTTTACACTTATATTGGAGATTTGTGTATTTGTGTAAGGGCTATAAGCTTCAGGCTTTGAGCACTTTGTTCCTGTAACCGAATATTGGTTCCTGTACCAGAACAGAGATTCCCACACCAAGTTTTCAAATTAATTCTGGAAAAATGAAAGGGTTTTCTAATCTATGAAAATGATTTGCAAGGGCGAATCAGAATTCTGAAATAACTTGCGCACGCAAAATAATGCTTCAGCCAAACTAAATCTCACAAAGAAAATAAGCTTTAAAATAAAATAAACTTCAAAATTCAAAGCACACTTTCTTCAATGCAGTATAATAAATTACTTAAGTATGACAGCAAGATGTATCCCTGTAATAGTTACTCACATAAACCAGATCTGCCTTTAATAATTGTTAACTGGGAAAGGTTCACTTTAACTATTCAGATTTAAGTTTTAATTCTTTCCTTTTAAAAATATAAAGTGCAGGCATAGATCAATGTGTCGTAATGACATTCATTCATCAGTTAACAAAGAATATTTAATTCCTAGGATTTTAACTCTTGGTATTAAAAATACTTGTATTTACTAACGAATGTTTACTTGCAGGAATATGTTGAATTCTTATGAAATGAAGGAATGAAACAACTTTACTGTAAATGCACTAGTGTATGAATTATAAATGCACTGGTGTAGGAATGATGTGCTTGCACGATCCTAGGTAGAAATAAACTCAGATTCATAAAAAGGAAATGATCGAAGGGAAATTAGACTTAATTAATGTTCACGCTATAGATCTGTCACACATTTACTGTCAATGCAATAAAGACAGAATTCTTATGAAGGAATAAATAATAAACTCAGTCCAAATTTTCATTCAAATAAAATCAACACGTACCTTTAACTGAAGGAAAGTAAGATGGTGAATGAGCTAGTTTGGTTGGGCCCTAGCCAACCAAATCGTTTCCTATTTTAGGAAACTTGAAGCTTCAGTACTCAAAGACACATCAGCAATAGATTAAAACACAGAATGTAAACAACATGGCATAGCTCCTTGTATTAATTCCAAATCAAGAAAAATACATCATTAGTATGGATCCAGCCCAAAATGAGGGTGACAACACAAAATACAATTTTGCCAGAGTTATAGTAGCATGGCTATCGCTCCCTAATTCCTATCTAAAATATATATTTTATACAACCCTTTTGGCCTATGGCCATAACTAAATTACATACAATAATTCTAATTCCAGCCTTTCAGACGAAATAAAATAGCAACTAACATTACAAAATAAGTCTGTGGCTATAACAAAATGCTAATATAATCGTTGATTGGCGACCCAATATGTGATCATATCCTTGACTATCCTACGCTCCGAATTCAACTCAAGATGACTACAACTAAACAGGACGAGTTGGAAAATGATGCCCGCATAAGGTAACGAGTTGTCATGGAAGTTTAAGAGCGATCGACAGCCAATGATGTATGAATCGTCCTGCACTAGACCATGGTAATACAAAGATTGATACATTTTCCTGTCAAATACTTTAGGAAGGAAAATATTATTTGCAAGAATATTAAAGGAATAAAATCTATTAAAACGATTAATCAAGTACTTAATAAACCTTAAATATGAAATAGAAAACTAGTGCAGGGATAGACAGGATTCTCGAAATCGCGCAGGAATAAGGAAGTTTATGAGGATAAAACATAGGTTTATGATTATGGTTTTAAAGTAAGAAGGGGGTTAAAAAATAATAATTTTATCCTACCAACATCCTCCCATCCCTAAGCTATTGTGTCCTCACACAACCTTTACCTGCTGCAAAAATCCAAAAATAAGGAGTTTCCCTTTAGTCTTGAACTTTTATGTTGAACCCTACTTTCACTATCTTCATCTTCTTACCTCTAGACTTCTTAATTTGATGGGTCACTTTTTAAAGAATTTTATACCACTTTGAGGGCCAAAACTTCCATACCTTGACTTGTCATTTTTTTTCTTTGACTTCTTCTACCAATTTCATTTTCTCTTACTTCTACACTGTATCATGCTCCTTGATGGCTTGGTTTAATGCTTCCAAGTCATGAACTCGCTCCTCGAGCTCTTCTATCTGATTATTCAGATAGAGGGTGGAATTCTCTATTTCCAACTCGTCTGGTGCAAGCATATTTTTTGCCATTGACTCTAAACATGTACCATCATCGCCAAGGTCAACGTTATCTTGGCCACCCATTTTCTATATTTCAATTTCATCCAAGGTTTCAGTGCCCGAAACTTCAATATCGCCAAGGGTCTTAGTACCCTCCACGTCCATATCACCTAGGGATTCAATACCCTGCACATCTATCTCATGAAGGATTTCAACACCCTGTACTTCAAAATTATCGAGGGTTTCAATATGCTATGCCTAATCATCTTCCTGACTATGTATCAGTTCTCTGCTTGCACTCAGTGTCACTTTTATTTTCTTTAACATACGAAGGAAGGCTGACAAGGGTATGTCATCCTCCTTCTCTGAATCACCTTCATTAACCACAGTATGAGCCACTGCCTCTACAAGAACTGAGAGATAATGATATTCGGGTGAAGCTAGTGGTGACTCGTCAAACAAAATCTGGGAGCTCGACTGATTGTGACTCGCCCCAAAAGAGGTAGTCCCCCTCATAGCCGAGTTCTTGGTCATTATTCTCATTGAGGATGGAGTTTCTTTGACAGGTTGTTCCTCTACTCGCACTGGTATTTTCTTGCTTTTTGTCTTGGTAGGGAGCGGAGTCAGAGCTTCTTTTGTTCTTTTCTTGCCTGCATTCTTTTTCTTGGATGATTTTATACTTTGTCCCTTCAAAAATGCCTTCCATGTTATTCCTTTTACCTGTATATCCTTCTTAACTAGAATTGTGATTAGCCCATGATGATACAATTTTCATGCAACCTGACTCACCTCCCCTTTATGAACACCTTTCGCCATTTTTTCCAAGCTTCTAAGCAGGAAATAGGGAAAATTGATGAGTTTCCCCGACTCAAAGTGAAACATCAAACATATATGGTATAGGAATTTTAATGAATAACATCCCTCACCGATAAGAAGCTTTTTCAATATATACAGGAGATCTTGCCATTTCCCAATATGGCACTGTGCAAAAGCCCTTTTTTTCCAATCGACTTTCACCTTCCAGTTGACGACAAATTTGTGCCACCTTTTCTTCTCAAATTTCTCCTTCTTAAACAATTGTACTCCTGTGGTGTATAAGCTTGTAGCCTGAGCTATGGATTCTTCTATGACCTCAACTTCCAGTGACCCTACCTTGGCTCAGCCTCCCTCAAACGTCCTTGCAAATTCTAATGCTACTACTATATCCAATCCATCGAACTTTTGCAGGAATGGGAAAAATCTTGATTCTTGCAATAATGCAAGACCATTACAATACTTAGTTGTCTACTCTATATCCTTCACAGATGAAAATTCATTTCTCATAGGCGCCATCTCTATCTGAATTCACCCCCAATTCTCTATCAAAAAAATATCACCTGAGGAGTTCAAAGGGTCTGTCAAGAGTTTTATGATGATGGAGCAGTCCACCCACCACCTTATTGACTTTTTCCATCCAATCATGCTCCATCAATATTCCTTCAGAACTGATGCACACATGTACCATTGTAGTACAGGTAGGTATTGATGATTGGAAAAGGTGGAGGTTTTAGTGATTATGTGGCGTAACGGTCATGCACGATTAGATTATGTGGTGTTGGGTTTCAGTTTAATTCGTACTATCCCAAATTTACCTCATAATTCACATAAGGTTTACTTCAGTACTCATTAAAAAGATAAGACTTCATGACCTAAAATATCTTGTACTTAAAATGATTTATCCCTACATTAGTAAGTGACAAAGCACAGCCTTAACCGAAATTCAAATAATTAGATGCCATGGTCCATTGATGGGGCATTCATTCTATCTGCAAAAATATTATAAAATATAGACTTTCTAACGCAAATTTTTGCACCAGGCATTCCTGCATTACGTTAACCATTCTTGCATGTTTTTTCACCATCAGGTGTGTGCCTGCACTGAACCTTCCTACATTAAAATGTGTGTGCACTGAAACGTGCCTGCACTGAAAATGTGTTCATGTACCAAGGATCTCTGTAACATCGAAGAGAAAAAGGTACAAAGGGAAATTATGATAGAATACAATTCATTGGATGGAAAAAAAATTCCTGATTATACAAGGAAAGTTTTACTCGCCATTATTTGGTGTTAAGCATACCTTCCAATCTGACTAGTGAATTCACATCAGATCTTGTAATCGATCCATGATGGAAAAAAGAAGTGGGAAAGGGTAATTTCCAGAATGGGAAGGAATATCATGGAAAGGATTCTAGGAGTGAAACCACTTAGAGGGATAAACGAAAAAGGGATTTGGGAAAAAAATTCAAAGGGAAAAAGAGGGAAATATGAAATTGGATGGGATAGTTTCTTAGAAGAAAAAGGAGAGTAATTCATTGCAGAATTAGAAGAATAAAAATAACAGGAAATTAAAAAATTAGAAATAGAAGAAGGGCATAATTTACCTTTGATATTTGCTTGCAGTGGTGCCGGAAAAAGTAAATGCAGTGGGAATTGATCATTGTTTGAATAAAAATGGTTGTGCCAGCTATCCCAAACTTGAGTAAGGGCTCGGTTCCTACTTGAACCTGCTTATTCTTGGTGACATCCAACACATCTAAAATAAAGTAACATTCCCTTTTTATTGAAATTTTTATCTTCCTTCTAACATGTTGGTTTTTACGTTGATCCTTTTGCAATCATGTCAGTCAACTAATTTTCATAAATACTGGAAAAAAAATTTCTTTTTTTTTCTTTTTGTTTTTCTTTTTGTCATTTTTTTCTTTTATTATATTTTTTCCAGGAAAAGAAAGAATCAGATTTTCAATAGGTTGGTGTTTCCACCTACCATCTCCTTCTCATATTGCTGTTGGACTTGCTGCATAAAATTTCCATTAGTGAGGGGCTGAAAGTATACCATCAATATATGCCCATTCACCAGGAATATTGAAATTCATCCATCTTAGTTTTAATTTCTACCAATCCGTTTTCAAAAAAATTTACCACATCATAAGGTCCCATCAAACGTGTATGGAATTTCCCTTTAAAATATTTAAATCTAGAATCATAAAGGAATACCCAATCACCTGGTTGGAAATGTTTCTTTTGGATGGACTTGTCATGCCAATTTTTGCACTGTTGTTGAACTAATATGTTCTATTGAACAACAACCTTTCAAAATTCATTTAACTCATTCATTTGGAGGAGACATTGTTGTTGTGCTTCAAAGAGGTCTAGCCCCAATTGGACTGTAGTACTGAAGGTCTTGATATTGAATTCTGTCGAAAAGGACTTGTTTCCCATATAACAACTCATATGGTGTATGGCTCGTGCTATTCCTCCAAGTGGATCGATATGCTCATAAGGCTTCTGGTTATCTGTTACCCCAATCCTTTCTATGCATGTTCACTGTCTTTGTGAGGATGGATTCAATTACCATGTTTGGAATCAACTTTACCATTTGCTTGCAGGTGATACTGTGTGGATTTCCTATGTTGAATTTTGTACTACTCCATCACAACCTGTACCAAATTAGAAATAAACTGCGGACCATTATCAGAAAAATATCTCTATGCACACCAAATATAGTAAATATTTCAGTAAAAATAAAATCAACAACAACTTTTTCAGTAGCAATAGAATTAGCTTTATCCTCTACCCATTTTGTAATGAAATGTGGAAAAACAAAAATATTATTTTTATTTAATGATGTCAGATTTATTGGTCCTACAAAATCAATAGCCCATTTTTCAAAAGGCTCAGCCATAACTTGAGGAAATAAAGGCATTTCATTGGTTTGATTGGGTTGGCCCATTCAATGACAACCATCACATCGCTTGACATATTGTTTTTCATCCTTAAATAAGGAAGGCCAAAAATAGCTCGCTCGTAAAATTTTGTATGCGGTTCTCTTATCAGCAAAGTGGCCTCCGCAAGGTTCGTCATGAGAATATTTTAAGATTTCAAACACTTCCGAATTAGTGGAATTATGAGGTCTAAAATGGGCCTCCTAAGAAAATAATAAAATAATAGCTAAATCAATAAAATAATATTTATGAATTTGAAATTCAATTTTTGCACCACAATCCACGTAACCATGGTTAAATTCAATTCAAAATTTGTACCAAAATAAAATTAATAAAAAAATTGTATTGATGTGACTATAAATAAGAATGAGTTTTTCAAGAAAAAATCATTATCATTGAACAACTAACGCATTTGTCCTTTGTACTTAAATAAAATATAAATATACATTCATAAATTCTTGATTATATAATATGTTATTAATTAAAATTTATGTTATTTAAATTGTATAATAACATGTAATTAATGTACTATATAAAAATAATATAATAAATGTAATATATTATTTTATGTATGAATTTTATTCAAAAGGTGTGAAACGAAATTTATTATGAGTACTTTACTTTGACTTTAAAAGTACTTAGAGCACTACCATGGTTAACCATGTGTTTTTATCCACCATTGAGAATGTGACAAGCAAGTACCTTTAACTCAAGTAATGCCACCTCAACCATTAGGGATGATGTCATCCCCTAAAATGTGATTGGTTCTCATAAAATGAATTTTGATTGTACATTTTCCTTAGGAGGCCCATTTTAGACCTCAAAATTCTCGTAATGCTCCTCTCTTACACACCTTCGGATAATGAGGTCCGGCCCAGGGTGAAATAGGTCTCCTTGAACCCAAGAATATGCAACACTTTTCTGTATAATATTCCACTTTTCACGAGCAGATAAGCGAGGTGGTGTCTTTTCAGTGTCTAAATAGTTAGCTAGGTCAGTGAACCACGATGATTTCATTGACACAAAAAAAATATGTTCATCAGGTGAATCATAACCAACAAGAATTACTTCACCAAGATTATTTAATATTGAAAGATAGCCAGCTACTATGTTAGATTTTCCTAGTTTATAAACAACAACATAATTAAATTCCTGCAATAATAGTAACCACCTAGACACTCTACCACTAGTTAATGGTTTATTCATCAAATATTTTATTATGGAATGATCAGTGTGCAGAAAGACTTCATACCATGTAATGTAGTGTCTGAATTTATTAATAGAAAAAATTACGAATAAAAACTCTTTCTCAGTAACTGTGTATTTTAGTTCGATGAGTGACAAGTTTTTTCAATTGAAGTAGATAGCATAGGACTATTTATCTTCTTCCTATCCTAGAGCTATGCCAATGGAAGTGTCTGAGGCATTAGAGGAAATATGAAATGACAGGAACGAGTGTGGTCCCCTCAAAACTGGTGCCTGTACTATTTTTTCCTTCAATGTCTCAAAGGAATGTTGGCAATCTGTGGACCAAGAAAACTCACTATCCTTAGCTAAAAGTCAAAAAACTGGGGTAGCTATCCTAGAAAATTTCTCAATAAATCTCCTATAGTAACACGGATTTCCTAGGAAACCTTTCACTTCCCTTTGATTTTTGGGTGCAAGAAGACTCAGAATAATTTATATCTTTGTAGGGTCAACCTAGATATCTTTGTCAGAAATAAGATGGCCAATAACTACTCCTACCTTGCACGTTAATTCACACTTTTTACCACTCAAGGAAAGATGAGATTCTTGGCAACGAAGAAGCACCTTTTCTTGATTTTTTAGGGCCTCCTGAAATGAATCACCAAACACAGAAAAGTAATCCATATAGATTTCCACACACTCAAGGCCAACAAAAATGGTCAGGACTGCCCTTTGAAAGGTAGCTAGGGCATTACATAGCCCAAAGGGAAGCACTTGGTAAGAAAACGTACCCCATGGACATGTAAAGGTGGTTTTGTCTTGATCCTCAGGTGTGATCTATATCTAGTTATAACCAGTAAAGCCATCTAAAAGGGAGAAGTGCTTCTTACCAGCAAGGGTATCAAGCACCTGATCAATGAAAGGATGGGGGAATCAATCCTTAAGAGTGGCTTTGTTAATTTCTCTATAGTCAATGCAAATGGGCCATCTCCCATATTATTTCGGGAATAACACCAATGGAGAGAGCCACTCGCTCTCAGAAATAGGAGAGATAAAGTCAGCATTCAAGATTTTTTGCAATTATTCTTTTACAACATCTCTTAGAGCTGGGTTCATATGCCTTTGGGTTTGTCAGACAAGTTGGGCTCCATCCTAAATATAGATGTGTTGAGTACAGGATTTAGGAGTGATTTATTTCATATCTTTATAACCCCATGCAAAGGAATAAAGATGGTTCCACAACAGACTCACAAGCTGCTCTTGCTAGAATGAATCCAAGTTTGAAATGATATGCAAATATTTACCTGGGCTGATCTCAACAGGAGTGGTATCGGGATCAAGAGTACACATAGGTGCTACTAGAGATGGTAGTGAGGGAGCTTGAGAATTGTGATTTTCCTGAAAATCTAGACTCAAAATTTGGCTTAATGACTCAAAATTGGGCATGGTGTCTAGATTGTTCAGGAAGTCTTGTATCTCACCCTATAGTGAGGACTCATCACAATGATGTAACATAGGCAGACTGGGTATCCTCATCACTATTTTAATCTAGCCACAAAGTGTCTCGAAGCTCTTAGATGGATCTGGTGGGTGGATATAAGGTGACCTTCTTCCTAGAATCTCCATGGGAAATATACATGTCACCTGAACGACATCCAATGTAATCATGAGCCGTAGTAAGCCATGGTCATCCCAAGATCAAGGGATGAACTCCCACAGAATTATTTGGTTGAATCATAATAAAATCTACAATATATTCCCAAGAATCTAATGAAACAACCACATCATCCAACACCCCTTCTGACTTGATTTTAGATATGTCTTCCAATTCAAGCACAGTAGGAGTAGGACGAATATGGACCAATCCAAGTTGTTCCATGGTTTTCTTGGTCATAACATTAATGGCTTCCCCCATGTCTATAAGAACATTAGAGACAATTAAATCACCTATCTAAACAGATACAACAAGGTTTCTAGGGTCAGTATATTTTTCTATGTGCATACATCCCATCTTTAAATCTACTTCTCTTCCAACAAATTAAATGGTTTGGGATTCCAATATTCTCCTCCATGGATTCTTAAGATAGAGTTTGCTAATGATTTTTGTATAGATGGGGATCTATTTGATAGCTTGGAGAAAAGGTACCTTTATAAAAATATTCCTAAGCTCATAAACCAGACTAGACTCATGAATGAAGTCATTCCTCTCCACAACTAGCCTCTCTGGGTAGGGAGGCCAGTTTGAAGAGGATGAAAAAGGATCTGAAGGTAAACAGATGGGGTGAATGGTGAAATATATCAAAAAATGGTCAAGATTTTCCTCCTCACCTTTCTCTTCAATAATCACCTTAGGTTGATTCTTCTTTTCTGAGGTTACTATATTCCCCAATCTCAATTGGAGATCATTGACTCCAACTAACATAATCTGTTATCTGGATGGAAAAAAGTAGTTCATAGAATGGATCATTTGTACCGCTTTGTTATTTGGATTTGGTATGGGTTGGGCAGGCAGTTGAGGAGGTCGAAATTGTGGATGCAAAGGTAATGGTTGCATAGGTTGAATCGGATGGGGAAATGACGATTGTGGCATTGGTTAAGGTGCATATGTAGGTGGGTATGATCGCATCGGTGTAGGATAGGAATGGTGTGAATGGTTTGGCCATCTCCATCCTTGTTGCTAAGATTGGAAGGGTTTTCCATAATGATATTGGTTCCCATGCTGCCAATGTTTAGAGTGATTAGTGTTAGGATAAGAATATAGATGTGCATTATAACTAAAAAAATGTGGTGGGAATTCAGGCACCATACATGCACTTATCTGAGGCCAATTTCTTCGTGCTCCCATAGCATGCAATGATTCGGCTTCATGCAACCCTCCTTCAAATATAGCTTTCAGCCCAAGTATGGAGGGACATTTTTCTGTGGCATGGTTCTCTGCTCTAATTACACATGTATTAGTTCCTTTAATATCAAGAGGAAATTCTCTTAAAAGATGTTTTTTTTCACATTTTGGACAAAAAATAGATAATGACTCTTGTTCCTCTACAATTTTTTGCTGAAATTTCAAAGAGCCTATTTGTTTTCTAACAGTATTCATTATTTAAATTTTCATGTTGTTCATTTTGTTATCCAATACAACCATCGTAGCATCAATAGATTCGGTTTTCTTATTTCTATTTCAAATTCCTTTATCGGATCTATATTGATTCCTTGAGAATTTCTTACACAAGTCATAGATTTGATAAAAATATTTCTGGGCGATATCTCCTTGTCCTAGAAAATTTAAATTATTCCTAGCATAATGAGTAAGTCCACGTAAAAACAAGGTCCTAGTGGTACTCAGATCAAATTTTTTCTTTGACCTTTGAAGGATATACAGGAATATCTCTAAGTAGTATTCGAGGGTCTCATCACCATTTTGCACAATAGTAAAGATTTCATCTTGAATATCTCTAGTTTTACAATATTCTTGATATTTTTACAAGAACTATCTCTTCATATTCTCCCAAGAAGTTATAATGCTTCCCCCTAGTCCCATGAACCTGCGTAATGCTGCATCCTTGAGAGTTGTAGGAAACAACTTTAATTTTTGAGCATCAGATGAATAATCATAGCTCCTACACAAAATATCAAACTCAAATAGAAAATATTATGGGTCTTCATGTGCCTTACCATAGAAATGAGGAAGAGTCGATGGTGGGATATTATTCATCTTCACAACTATGTCAGGATCAAAAATTGGAAACCCAAAAGTGGATTGTTCCTTGTTTACCTAATTTTCGCCAGTTCCCTCTGCATGGTCCTCGTGATCTTCCATTGTTATTCCTCCAAGCGAACCACTCTCAACATGCTTAGAAGGTTTATTATGGGTTCTAATAGTCTCCTTCCCCTTCGTGGGCTATGTAACACGAGGAATATTGTTACCAGAGTCAAAGTAGGCAATTCATGCATGATGAGTCTCGGTTTTTTTGGACTTTATGCCTGGAAAAGGAGACCCAATGTGAGAATTAATTTTAGATTTACCAGTATTTCCTTGGCCCTTAGTGGGCTTCGGACCAATACTCCTTTTAGGCATTCATGATTTTGATTTACGTAGGAATGCAATGAAATCTAGAAATATACATTAATACAGAGATGCACCAAAAATAATTCTTCCTTTCATTAATATCAAATAACAGAAATATGCTTAGAGACATAATGGAAATAAACTAGTTAGGGTGCTACTAGCTTATCTCTAAGAAGATATGTGGCAGCTACAGACCTCTGAAATGTGTTATAATAAGTCTCGAGGGCCTATTTATTATTGAGAAACAATGGAAAACTCGAAACTTCCAAAAACCTAACCCTAGGAGATGAAGCACCAAAACTATGGGCCCCGTTTGGGTAAATTGGTGTTTCACCTTCCCGAGGACGTAACTTTGGTATACAATCTCCATTTGATGTGCACCATACCTCGTTAGAAAGATCTATCCAAGGAGTACAACTTTTGGTGTGAGAAACATTGATCCATGGACCCATGTTGCTCCCATTTTTCCCCAAAAACGTCGTTTAGGGCCTCAAAATGGCTCTGGAAGTTCAAGACCTGAAAAAATGCTAAAAATAGTTAGTTATGTTGAAACTGGAAAACTAACAGAACTTATGGTGGCATTTCGAATTGAATAGGTGGGTAGTCACCAATATCCACCTAGATCATTAGGGCCCCAAAACGGCTTCGGAAGTTCAAGACCCAAAAACCTATTAAAAGTAGTAAGTTGTGTTGAAAGTGAAAAACTAAAATAGTCAATAGCGGGGGTCCAAATGGAATAGGTGGGTGGCCACCAATATCCACCTGGATCATTCCTCCCCCCTTAGGAAGCAATGGTCCCCATTGCATTGAGATCCTCCATGATATGAGGAAAATTCTATAGAACTGGGTAACAGATTTTTCGAAGATGTCGTAGAGCTATGGGCAGACATGCTAGATGCATTCAGTAAATTTGGTTTCTTTATCAACCTCAGACAGTACATGTGTGGATTATGTCTGTGTAGTCTCATGAGGTATGGAAACACCAGGCATCGGTGTGCCGGGGGCTAGATCAATGGAGTGCTTGTCATGACAGTGTAGAGAGCTCTGTGACTGAGGAGAAAATGCCCTTGTATTCCTCCATGACTTTTTCCATCTGTTGCAATCATGCAGGGGAGCCCTGTTTCAATGTTATGGCCACAATATTATTTTCTTCCTGTGAGCGAGTTGTAAGGAGAATAAATTTCCTATTTTTGGAAACAATCTTACTGTGTTGTTTTGCAGTAGTCAAGGAGATGACAGGAGGCGATACTACCTCCAGTATCCTATACAAATTATTTCCAAAATTAATAATAACAACATGAGGCCTAGAATCATACACAGTATTTCTCCTCCACAAGTATCTTTGGCCCAATAATACATCAGACACATCAATCGGAGCAACGTCACACAGTACCTCATCTGTGAATGGCTTAATGTTGTACGGAAGGAGGTATTACTAGCGGACACAGAGATCTCTTCCTTCGTGAAGCTACCCAATGGTATACGACTGCAGGTGTGCTATGGTCGGTAGGCTGAGCTACTTCACGACCTCTGCTAAGATGAGGTTCTTTTGGATTCCACTATCGACAAGGAATTGTAGTGGAGAACCCTTCACCCACATCTACAAATGGAAGAGGCGCTCCCCTTCCTCTGGATCCTCGAGATCCTTCCCCTGGAGCTTGGTGGTGGAAAAAATGGCACTTGGATCCAGATCAATGATGTGCTTCCCTTTTTCATTGCCTTTTTCTGGTTCTCACTCAGGATTAGAACATGCATCTGATTCGGGTGCCTTTAGTTCAACGACCAATGGCTATTTGGCCTGACACTTGTTTGTGCTATGAGTGGGGCTATTATGAAATTCACACCACTTCCCCATGTCCTTCTTTAGATTTGTGGTGTTGTTCTGAGTCACCCTTCTTTGGCCTTTCCCCTTGTTCTGCAATACGGGAGTGCCTTTCCCTGGCTTCGGATTCGCGGATACAAAGCCTTGCTTCTTCTAGTTAAATTTATACTCAACCTTGGCAGCATTGTGATATGTTGTGCCAAGTGATGTAATGTCGAGGAACTCCATTTTCTCCTGAATTTATTTGTGCAGATACATGTGGTACTTGAGGACCAAATATCTCTCTGAATATTTAATACCCAACTTTGTACGCAAGGTATGGAACAAATTCATCAGTTCGTGGACATCTTGATCTCTTTGTTGCCGCAATGTGGTCCATTGGATGTACTTGTAATCATACCTCCCCATGGGGTAATATTGTTCCTTGATGTCGTCTCTAAACAAATTCCAAGTGGGTGTAGTCGAGAATAGAGAGGGTTCCCCCTTGTCCTTTTTCTCATAGTAAGTTTCCCACCAGTCCTTGACATGGGGACTAAATTTGAGGAGTGAAAAAATAATCTTTTCTCGGTCAGAAAAATCATGGACTGATCAATACCCTTCTATAAAATTCAACCATCTATCGACTGTGTCTGCATCTATCTGACCTTTAAATACAGGAATGCTAAAGTTTACCTGTACCTTGAAGGGAGTGGCACCTCCAGAGTGGTTTTTGGATGCAAATTCATCATAGGTGGGAAGCCTTCGAAGGATATGAGAAAATGTATCCATCATTGCGTTCCTTTGTTTCTCAAGGACCTCCTCAAGCAATATTTTGATGGGATATCCTTCTCCCTCATCTTTCTTTTCTTCTTCCATGGGAGGTCGTCGGGGTTTGCAAGGCTAATCTGCAAGGATTCAACCAGATCGAACCCTAACTCCTTATACCCTGACCGTGTTGGGGACATGAAAAGAAAAATGGAGAAAGAGCAGATCCCTCTAATACTATTGATCCGTATTTATGTAGGAATGCAATAAAATACAGAAATAGACATAAACACATAGATGCAGTGCAAATAATACTTCATTTCATTAATATCAAATAACAAAATTATGCTTACAAACATAATGGAAATAAACTAGCTCGGGCATTGGTAGCTTATATCTGAGAAGATATGTGGTGGCTACAAGCCTCTGAACTGTGTTATAATGAGGCTCGAGGGCCTATTTATTATTGATAAACAATGGAAAACTCTAGACATCCAAAAACCTAACCCTAGGAGATGAAGCGCCAAAACTATGGGCCCCATTTGGATAAATTGGTGTTTCAACTTCCCATGGATGTGACTTTGGCATATTATCTTCGTTTAGGGCCTCAAAATGGTTTCAAAAGTTCAGGACCTGAAAAACTGCTAAAAATAGTAAGTTGTGCTGAAACTGAAAAACTAAAAGAACTGATGGTGGCATGTCAAACGGAATAGGTGGGTGGTCACCAATATCCACTTGGATCATTAGGGACCCAAAATGGCTCTGGAAGTTCAAGACCCAAAAACCTGCTAAAAGTAGTAAGTTGTGCTGAAAGTGCAAAACTGAAAGAACTGGTGATGGGGGTCCAAATGGAATAGGTGGGTGGCCACCAATATCCACTTGGATTAATTCATTTAAAAAAATGACAAAACAAAACTCAATAAAATGCTACAAATTTAAAATAACTCAACACCTCTAAATTCCTCCGAACAATAGAAGCACACTGCAGAAAAAATAATAGCAAACTTACCCCTATTGCAGAAAACGGAAAATTCTTACCAATTCAAATCACCTCCCTAGAAACAACGCTAATATGTTGGGTGCAGGAATCGCAATTAAGGAAACTCTTTTCAACACTTAATTGTCAACCTAGGGGTTTCGTAAACTTAGAGAAGAATCAGAGGAAATGCCATAAACGGTGTGAACTTTTCCTATTTATATTCCTACTTCTTTAATCAAGATCTTGCAAAATTGAAAAGAAATATCACACAACAATTTACACCAAAGAAGTTCTAGTGTTGAAATGTGAAATAAAGTACTTTGCAAAGAAACCAAATAAATGAACTTCCACACTGCTGTAAAAAATCTTAATTTTTGAGATAAAACTCTATTTTTATCTCCAGTATGGGTTTTGGTAGATTCACAAGTGGTCCCTTTGAAATATCTGCCTTCTTTAAGGATTTTCCTTCCTGCACCAAGTTGTTATTCTTGTACTCCTGTAGTATGCTTGCACTAGTACACGTACCGAGCTTATGTGCGGGAAGTATGTTTTACCCTTATACTAAAGATTTATGTCTTTGTGCAAGGGCTCTAAACTTCAGGCTTCAAGCACTCTGTTCATGTAACAGGATATTGGTTTTTGTACCTAAAAGGAGATTCCCACACCAAGTCTTCCAATTACTTCCGGGAAAATGAAAGGGTGTGCTAATCTATGAAAATTATTTGCAAAGGCAAATTAGAATTTTGAAATAACTCACACGAAAAATAATGCTTCAACCTAATTGAATCTCACAATGAAAATAAGCTTTAAAATAAAACAAACTTCAAAATTAAAAGCACACTTTCTTCAATGCAGTGAAAGAAATTACCTAAGTATTACAGAAGGTTGTATCCCTGTAATATTTACTCACATAAACCAAATCTACCATTAATCTTTGTTAACTCGGAAAGGTTCACTTTAACTACACAAGGATCAAGCCAAGGATGAATTTTTTGAGTTGAATCTACCATGTCTGCTGCATTGAAGTGAAGGAGAACAACTTATGGGTAGTTACTTAAAGCTAACACATTATTCGTGGATTTCATGCATTCCATGTTGCAAAATTACATAATTTATTTCCATATGCGGTAAAACATATCAAAATATCTTCCAAGAGGCACAAGTAAAGAACAAGTTTCATTACTTACAATAGCATATATTTAAATTGACTCTCAACTTTCCCAAATAAGGAAGATTTGCACTGGACGTGTATAAAATACGAGAGATGATTACTGTATTATTCAAGGAAAATGATATTTATACATTTAAAAGCTTTGAACCCCTAATATATGGGGGCTTTGAATTCATTTTTCATTAGATATTAAAATTGTAATTTTTTTTTCTTGTGCCTTGGAGTATGAGGATGTATTTGATGCATTGAGTATTTTCTTGTGGGTACAACATCAAAATTGGGGAAAACACTTACAATAAAATGCTATACATATGGAATATCTTACGTGGAAGGCATTAACGACCATGAATATGTTAAGTAGGATTTCCTACTACATATCTGTAACATATTATTTGGTAATGAAACATAGAAAATTGTATGGCCTTTTTCCTACATTGATGTTTTTTTTTCTATATTATGGGTTTTTTCCACTCACATATCTTATATTTCAGCATGTTTAATTTGAATAAATATAAAATTTATTGATGCATGATCTATTAGTTTAACTTCTTCCTAGAAATGTTGCTAGTAGAAGAAACCAGAAGCAAGTAATTAGAAGTGTCGCATGTGGTGGAAATGCATGCATATATATGTCCCCATAGAAAATTTGAGTAACATTGTTTCAACTCGATATGAATTACATGTTGATGTTATCCATTTTCATTTATCATGTTTTACTCCTAAATGAATTGTAGCAATAATGTGCACCACTAGTTTTCAGGTCATATATTTCTATTTTTTTTAGGCATATAAACATGGACATATCCTCATTTGTACATAATCAATAAGTGAATTATTAAACTAAAGGTTTGTCCCTTTCTTCATTGATTCCTATTAATTGGATTGTTCTATGTTTTATTTTTCAGAGTTGTTGACTGTTGTTATGGGGGCACATGAGAAGGGGCATTTTAGAATGTTTTTCTTACGATTTTTAGCACATTGATATCTTCTATTTCACCTTGCACATGTTGTTCGAGTTCAAAATTATACATTCAAATTAGTTAAACTGATAGATTGAAAGGATGAAACTATTGATCAATGTTCCATGGGGATGCATCCCCCAGGGTGGGGGGCATGCTTCCCATGTTTACTATGATCCCATGATGACAGGACACCTAGGTAAAGGTTTCCCCTCATCCCCCTTTTGGGTAAACTCAAGGAGATTTGGGGGGGAATGTTTCCCGAATGTGTGGGGTGTTTGAATTTCACTACATTTCAATACATTTAGTTTGAGTAATTTCAATTTATTATTTTTCTTAGTACTAATTAGATTTCAGAATAATTAATTTAAATCAATGTATATAATATTTTACTACTTGTATTTCACTGATTCATTTATCACTTATGATGTATGAATCAATGCATTTCATTATTTAATTTGAATTTGAATCATGTTTACACATACACACACTAGCATGCCCTAGACACCCTGAATTTCCCCAAAATTTTGGGTGCTCCCACACATCCCCCCTTTGCATCTCCCAATTCTCGCATCCCCCTATCCTAGAAACTTGGTGGAACATTGCTAATTATAAAGTAATCAATATATCTATCTATTTATCTACCTAGATTTCTCTCCATTATATTTTATTTTCTATAGAAAATGTCCTCGGGAAAACTCTCTAGTCACTTCATCACGTTTTGCGAATGGAGCCTAGGTAAATGTAGGCAAAGTACAACATGTAGTCTTAACCTAAAGGGAATCTACCATAATTGAATCTATAAACTCTCCTAAATATCTACCTTGAAACTCAACTATTTATCTCTTTTTTTCTATATATTAGTCCATTTATCCATCTATGTGTTTGTTTGTCTCTATCTATATATGCATTTTTTTGTTTATATATATGTTCTTCTGTCTGTATCTCTATCCTTCTATCTATATATGGTTGGGTGATAGATATATACTATACTACTTTTCAAGAGAATTCAATGGAAGCTCATGGCATATTATAGGATGAATGTTGTCATAGTTTGCCTTAAATTTCATTCATCATAACATTGTTAATAACAGTAGTGATGGGGAAAACATGTACCTTCAACTTATTTCTTCGCATGTTAATTGGATCATTGCTAGTCGATTATGAATTGGATGTTTATTCAGTAGGGTCAAATCCTTCAATAACAAACTGATTTAAGGACAACTTTTTGAATTGCAAGGAGATTTATTTCTATGATAGATTACTAACTATATAAAATTTGCAGGTAACAAATAATTTTGAAGGGATGTCGACATAATTTTTGTGATCGATTAGGATAGGAGGAATTAATGATGGAGTGATTCAATTAGAGGCCTATGGGAGGTTTGACATGTCCTTAATTCTTTTGAATGCCACTTCCTGGGTCTGGATTTCTGTCGGATCCTGGTGGATTTATGTGCCTATTTTTATGTTTTAATTGGGATGTAAGCCCGATGGCCCAAACACTGTTAATTGTTATTTGTGGTTATGTGCTTAAATTGGAGAAGTCTTGGTAGTTCATGATTTTTGCTTTAAACTATATGCATTTTGACCTTGGTTGAGGTTACCTATATTTTTTTTTAAATATCATGTACAAGCAAAAGTTTATCCCAAAAAGGAGAATCTATCTCTTCCTCGTTAAATTAAATAAACCACAGAATTGATGGATTATTCATAGTTTGCATATTTTCCCCTCTATTTCCCAAGTAAACAAAATAGTCATTATAAAGGAGAGAATAATGGAGCCTGCAACACCTTGGGGAGGTAAACATGCTTCATGGACAGATCCATTACATGCTTGATGTGTTGATTGAAAGCATCCATGACCTCTAGGGGAAAATGATCAAGTTTCTGTTGAACATCCAAGTTTTCATCATGATCATAGATATTCTCTTACTAAAGACATTCAAGAAACCAAATGATAATATCCAAATCAATGGATGAAATGAGTGAGGGACAAGAGAAGGTAGTGAATGTAAAATAACATATTTTCTAAGGTGGTTTCCCACAATAATGAAATGTGTAATAGCCACCCAATCGAAGGATTTTTTTTCCTACATTGTAGTGACATCCCTTAATCATATTTGATACCATGTTGCTTCTGATTCAAGTTGATTCCCTCTTCTTTGTCCTGCCTAGGGTTACAAGGGTTTCAAATCACTAAACCACCTAGATCCTTATATCCTTTTAAAGCATGATGTCATTTTGTATATCATATGTTCATATCTTATAATTATGATATTACAAAATGGAAAAAATCACCCCCATAATTTTGTAACAATTGATCTCGTGGTCAATTAGTTGAGGTAAACTAGTTATTCATTGGTTATTATATGTATAAACAATATTTCTTTCCCATCACATTATATATTTTGGTGTATAATATTTAAAGTAGTGAAGTTATATATATATATGGTAAATTTTGTATTACCTTTTAAAGAGGGGTGTATATGAAAAATTTTAAATGATTTAGGTCAGTGCTTCACTAAAAATTTTGAACTATAATAAAAATTTCACTCTCTATAGAGAGGCATATGATAGTTTAGTATTCAAAAAACCAAAATTTACCATCCTTATATTGAAAACTAGGCTATGTTTTTGCTCAGAGTAGACAATAATACCAAAAAAACATGGAAGTATAAGCATATCAAAAATTTAAGTAGAGGGATCAAGATCTACAGTTGCAACCTAGATGGGGTCTCTGTTGTTGCGGGAGTGCCTCCAACTGGCGGTGGAATTCCAAGATGCTACTTTATACAGCCCAATGTTTGATCCAGGTCCTTTATATGGTGATGCCAAAGCTCCATAGAGTGAATTAGTCCTACCTGATGCTCAAACCTGTCCATTAGCTTTTTTTTGACGAGGAATTGCATATGAAAATATAGATAAACAATGTGCATGCGTTGGTTTAAATTTCTATGTGTATGCCCAATGTCCAGCAACTAGTTTTCCATCTCAGTGAGAACCTCCATCTTTGAGAGATGTTGTTGGTTAGAGGCTCTCTCTATCTCAATGACGGTGAGATCTTCATGGATGGGCAATCGGGTGAGTTCAAAAAATCGGGAAGTGGCCTCCTCTAGGCAGTGGTGAGTATGCATGTTCCCCCGAGTTGGTTGTTCCTGGTAGTATTTTTCTCATATACGGATGTGAGTGCATGATGAGGCATGATGGAGGGCCCAAGAAAGAAGGGATAGTGAATAGTCAGGAGAGGGAAGGCACAAATGAAAAGTGCAAAGAGATAAGCCAGGAGAAGAGGTGGGGTTAGGTGGCCAAGAAATGAGGGTAGCCAAGATCTGAAACTAACAAAAAAATAAGAGGATAATCCAACTTGGGAGGGTATGAAGAGGGTAAAAAAGTTCCATTCGAAAAGAAAACCAAGGGTAGGGGAGAAGACTAGAGAGATTCATCTCAATTATTGAAGCAATATAAATACTGATATAAGAAAACTTGACCAAAATATTGTGTGAGAAAACACTATAATAGAGTCAGAAAATAAGAGTAAATACCAGACAGGGGGTGCCACTCAAACCAAAGCTAGTCAAGTGCACATCTATAGAAGTTTTCCAGGACTACAATGAGCAATATTCTTGCATGTATAAGGAACCAAATTGAAAAGCTACATCGTGTTCATTGAACTCGCAAGGAGAAATAAATAGTTGGGCAAAACCTGATTTCTAGGTTTTTAATTAGAAATTTCCTTCATCACCATAGTTCCAGTCTGTGTGGGAGGGTTTCTCCTTTTTAGAGCCACAAATTCTTACCAAGAATAGAAATAAAGTGTTATGCTAGGGCTTAAGGAGGTGGGCTAACAAGAACCCTAATTGTAGTTACAGAAAGTTATGTCGTATGTTCTAGATATAAAACTTTGAATTGAACAATGAAGAGGGAAACAATAAATCACAAATACACCTAGTTTTTTCTTTACACAAGTGGAAACACGATGATTTTTTGGAGAAGTGACTTACATTCAAAATAGGAGTGTGAAGCATGTAAGGAGCTGAGTAATATGGTTGCAGTATCCATATGGTAGCACCTTAGTATCATGGTGATCATAAACATTCTCTACGGGGGTATGTTGCTAAGCCCCCTGGCCTCTCTCCCCCGCTTTTTCTCTGTAAACACCCCATTCAGGATAGGTGTATATTTATAAACAAGCTACCAGCATACATCCTTGATACGACAGTCCTATAGGAGGTTCCAAGTGGAGTACATTGTTGGCAAGGATTCTAAATTTCCATGATTATCCAACATACCAGTGACTTTTTTTCTTGTTTACCAAACATGGGAGGGGAAGATGATAAGGATGTAAGAAATAGGAGAAGAAGCCTTAAATATGTTCAAATTAAATTTTTACAGATATGTGGACCACTTCTGATGGCCATCGTTCTACAAATTCCCCTGTGTCTGTATGAACTACAGAGGTCGGTGGTTTGTGTGGATGATTGTCTCCTTCCAAAAAATGTAATGCTTCCATTGTCAATAAGCCTACACAATGGAATACATTTCTTTGTCATAAGTGGGATACTTTCGAACTGTGTCGTAAAATGTCTCACTTTGATATGCCACTGGATGCCCTTGTTGAGTAAGAGCTACCCCAATAACATAGTCAAAGGCACCTATCTCAATCTCAAATGGTTGTTGCAAGTCTTGTAATGTGAGCACTGGGGAAGAACAGAGGTGATGTTTCAATTCTACGAACGCCTTCTATTGAGATTCCGACCAATAGAGTTTTTCTTTCACTCCTCCCTTGGTCACCTGACTCAAGGGCCAAGTGATATGAGAGAATCCCAACACGAACCTATGGTAGAAATTAGCAAGACCCAGAAAGCTGTGAAGCTCTATTAGGGTGGTTGGGGTTGGCTAATCCCGAATGACTTGGATCTTGGCTGGATCCACATGCACCCCTCTTTCATCAATAATGTATCCCAGATATTGAGCCTGGTTCATGTCAAAAGTGTTGGGTATGTGTTATATTATTTCCACGACTAATCACGCACAGGTCTGCCCATGGTTTTGTGCATGGGTTTGCACATGGTTTTGGGGTACGATGGTTTTCGGCCCTGGGTATTTTGTAGATCCGCTCAAGGGAACTATGGTTATGTTCTAATCCAGGGTTAAAGGATTGGGGTTTATGTATGATTTGGCATGTATATATATGTGTTGTAACACTAAAAGGAATATAATGAAAAATCAAGCTGGTCGTCCCGAATTGGGATCCAGGGGAAAATCTTTGTGTTTATCTGTTTTATGATTTATGCTCTCGCTGTTGTTTATTTTTAGTTTTAAGATTCGTTTGTAGATAATTTATGTACAGGGTTAAAACCTACATTTGGTATTAGAGCAGTTTTAGCTTCAAGGGGACACCTTTGCTGCTGAGGGGCTTTTTGCTCAGGCCTGAGGTAGACCCTGTTTAGTGGGAGATCTGCAGGATCGATTCTTGCATTGAAAGAAGATGGTGATCGGCGAGAAGATAGAGATCAATAAATTTAGTGGTCAGAGTTTTGAGTTGTGGAAGCTCAAGATGGAGGATCTACTGGTGGATAAAGATCAGTGGATCGTGGTAGATCCAGGTACTAAACCAATGGCAATGTCAGATGAAGACTCGAAGAAGCTAGATCAGAAGGCAAAGAGCACAATACGATTGTGTGTCTCAGATTCAGTATTATTGAATGTATCTGGGGAAGCTACGATGAAGACCTTGTGGGACAAGCTAGGGACTTTGTACCAATCTAAGTCTCTGGTGAATAAATTGTTCATGTGGAAAAAGCTGTATAACCTAAGGATGAAGGATGGAGACTCGGTGATAGAGAATTTGAATGCCTTCAATACTGTGGTAAGCCAGCTATCATCTGTTGATATTAAAATCTCCGATGAAGAGAAGTGCATCATTTTTTTGTGTTCTCTACTAGATTTGTGGGATCGTATGCTTATTGCAATAGGTAGCAATAAAATTACCTTTAAATTTGATGACATTGTCTCAGCCTTACTAACAGGGGAAATGAGATGGAGAAATGTGGAGGGTTAGAATGGAGATGCCTTATCTGTACGAGGAAGGTCCCAGAACAGAAACAAGAATAAGGTTTTGAGTGGGAGATCGAAATCTAGAGGGAGATCTAAATCTCCTGGAAAGTTTGTAAATGTGTGCTGGAAATGCGGAAAGGAAGGGCACCTCAAAAAGGACTACAGATCTAAAGCTCCTAAGAAAGGAAAGGGATCTGATGATGCTCCCTCTGCAGTGGTAAAAACGACCTTGGATGAAGGTGGGGATGTGTATTTGGCTTCTTCTTCAAATACACATGTAGATCATGAGTCATGGTTGATTGACTCGGGTGCATCCTTTCACTTCACTCCCCATAGGGAGTGGTTCTACGAGAATGAGAAATATGATGATGGTGATGTCTTCCTAGGGAATGATAAGAAGGCTAGAATCGTCAGACATGGAAAAGTCAAGCTGAAGCTGCAAGGTGGAAGGATTATAACACTTCCTGGTGGTCTACACATTCCTGCATTGGCTAGAAATATGATTTCTATAAGCAAGATGGATGATGCAGGTGTAAAAACAGTGTTCGAGAAAGATACCTGTAAAATGTTTTGGGGAGCACTGGTGTTAATGTAGGGATTTCGGATTGGAACTCTGTACAAGCTTCAGGGTAGCACTATTATTGATGGGTGAAACAGTTCTCTGGTTCTTGAAATTGGATCGGAAATCCTAGTGGTATCTAGAGAAAATACCATGCTATGGCATTAAAGACTTGGACATATTGGAGAGAAGGGCCTTTGGATACTGCATGGAAATGGTATGGTAGAAGGTATGTCTAATTTATTTCTGGATTTTGATTTATGTGAACATTGTATATATGGGAAGCAGAATCGGTGTTGGGTATAAGACCAAAGTCCCACATTGACTAGAAGTGGGGAGGATCATGGGTATATAAGGATGGAAAAATATCTCCATTGGTATGAGGCCTTTTGGGGTAAATCCCATAAGCAAAGCCATGAGGGCTTAGGCCCAAAGTGGACAATATCATACCATTGTGGAGATATGTGGTGTCCAGAATCCTTACAAGTGGTATTAGAGCCATGCCCCGAAGTTAGCGAAGTAGATGAATCCTCGAATGCCGAACGAAGGTGGTGGGCCCCAGTAATATCACGATGGGATCCATGGATGAGCTCGGTTAGACAGGCGGTATGCTCCGGATTCTTCATGGACGTGTCCTGGTCCCAACACGGTGAAGAGGAGTTGACCTAGGATAGAGCAAGCTCTTGAGGCAGGTGGTGCTCCATGTAAGGCGTGTGCTTCCAACGCATTGGAGCGGAGAATCCTGGTTGGTAGAGAGTGGACAGATGGATAATCGTTTGAGGGGAGGCTCGATGGTCCTTTGTTCGAGGGGAGGATTGTTGGCTATACGACCAAAGTCCCACATTGACTAGAAGTGGGGAGGATCATGGGTATATAAGGATGGAAAAATATCTCCATTGGTATGAGGCCTTTTGGGGTAAAGCCCATAAGCAAAGCCATGAGGGCTTAGGCCCAAAGTGGATAATATCATACCATTGTGGAGATATGTGGTGTCCAGAATCCTTACAATCGGGTGAGTTTTCCTTCTGGTGCTAAGAGGGAAAAAAATATATTAGAGCTTGTGCATAGTGCTGTGTTTGGACCTGTGTTGGTTCCATCACTGGGTAAGTTTGTGTACTATGTTTCATTCATATATGACTTCTCAAGGAATACATGGATATATTTCTTTAGGAAGAAATTTGAAGTCTTTTATAGATTTAAAGAATTTAAGGCTCTGATGGAAAACCAAACAGAGAAGAAGATAAAGGTGCTGAGGATAGATAATGGTGGGGAATTCTGCAAGAAGAAATTTGAAGAGTTCTGTAAGAAGTGTGGTATAGCACGGTAGAAGACTACTCCATACACACCTTAGCAAAATGGAGTTTCAGAAAGAATGAACAGAACGCTGATGGAAAAGGCAAGAAGCATGCTCAGTGGTACCGAGTTAGGACAAGAATTCTGGGCAGAGGTAGTGGAGACTGCATGTTTGATGCAGGAGCATCAAGGGCATTTTTTTTATTTGTAAATATGTTAGAAAAGGGGGTGTGACAATTTTTAATATTTTATTAATTAATTTAAATAAAATAGGAGAAAGTCTG